>SJYV01034494.1:9099-124298 GCA_006410875.1 Neotragus pygmaeus | reverse complement strand
AGGCGCCGCCCGCCCGGGACCGGCCTTCCCGCCCCTCCTCGGCCCCCTCGGCAGGTGCAGGGCGGGGCGCGCCGGGGTCCACCTCGCGGTCCCCTCCTCAGCCGCCCTGGGCTCGAGGAGCTGCGAGGACCCGTCGGTTCGTAGAGGGCGGGAGGCGGGGTACAGAGGGACCCTCGGGCTCTGAGCCGGAGATGGCCCCTCTGGGGCAGATCCATGGCTGCCGTGCCTCGGTGCTCCCGCTCCGCTTCAAACCCAGGAGGGGGCTTCCTGGGAACCAGCCCCAAGCGCCGCTCACCGAAGCCTGGGGAGCCAGGGCCAGGAGTGAGGGCAGAGCTCTTGTGGCCCACACCCTTGGGCTTTTGGGATCTCCCGCGGCCGAGCAGGGCACTGGGGGTCCTCTCAAACCAGACCCCTTTCTATCCAGCAGTTTCCTTCTCTGGGTGGATGATACCCCGGAGTCTTCTGGCTTTGCTGCCGACCTCCTCGGAGGTCGGCTTCCCTCTCTGGGCTGAGTGCCTCACACAGGGTGCCCTGATATTTTCCCCTTCCCCCAAATACATAAACTAGCCAGGTAATTTACATGAGGATAGCGTGTCCCATTTCTGTCCCTCCCTTTTGGCAGTCCACATCTTTGAGGAGCAGAAGATACCTCTGGAGCCCACAGCCTCCCCTCTCTGCCAGACTTTTTAGGTTGCCCTGGCTACAGACCATCTGGCCTCTGTGCTTACCTCCCCAGCTGGGCCACCAGCTCAGCTCCTAGACTCCCAAGCAAGATGGGTTCCCACTGGGGCTCAGATGTCTGACCCCTGCTACAGGGTCCCAGGAGCCAAAGATGGGATAAGGTGAGGTAAGACATGAGGTCCGCTGGTGAGGCCTCGCCTTGACTTTGTGCCCCAGGCCAGAGCATCCTTGCACCCACAATGGACAACCACAAGTCACTGAGGAAGGAACAGGAGTGGACACAAGGAACCCCTTGCTGGGTCCTCTGCTTCCCTGGGGACCCAGGGCCTCTGTCAGGGAGGGTGCTGCCTTTAGCTTGTGACAGCACCCCTCCCCCGCCCCCAGCTCTATTTTAGGCCCAGGAGAAGTGAGAAGGCGATTTCCCAGGAGGCTCTGACATCAATGCTGGGAACAGGGCGACTCCCCTTCCTCCCATCCAACCACCTGCCATTCCAGACCCAGATGCGCAGCAAGCTCGAGTTGATTGATCCTTCATCCTGGAGACATCTTGGAAACCTCCTCCAGGATGTATGGGCTCTGGGAAATTAGGACCTACTGTGTGATATTCCCTGGAAACCTACAATTATTCAGGACGGGGAGACTGTGGTTCTCCCTTGACAGGTGGGGAAACTAAGGCTCCAAGAGGCTGCGAGAGTTTCCCAAACAGCTGGGTGGTAAGGGGCATATCCTGTTCTCCAAGGTCACCCTCCTCCCCGTATTCTCACCTCTGCCTTCTGTCTGGGACTTGGAAGGGACTGGCCCATCTACTGGCCCACCCTTCACCCCCACTCACCAAGGTGAGCCCGTAGTACCCTACCCTCACCATGCTACAGGGCCTCCCAGGAGAGGTGGGGTTTGTCATTTCACAGTCTGGATCCCCCTCCCCAACATGCCCAAGACCACACAGAGACCCCAGTCTGTGGCCCTGACCCCCCAAGCTGAGGCACATTCCTGACTCCGTGGCCGTGGGTCCTGACTTGCTGACCCTGAGTGACACGCCTCTGGTAGCTTTCTGGACCAGCTCAACTGGTGCTCAAGTGTATGGCCTGTTGGCCTCCAATAGCCCCTTATCTCCCTGGGTTCCCAGCTGGACATCTTGACCTTCCCTTGACTATATCCCACCCCCTGCCTTGAGGCCCCTCCCTGAATCTTGTCCTCAGGGTTAGCTCTGGTGCCAGCTGCACACCTTGCCCAATCAGAAGGCTTGTTTCAGATCCCTCACCCGACTTCCCTGCTGAGGTCAGGGGCTGCAAGCGGCCTTCCCTCAGACTGGGAAAGGAGAGGGGGCGTGGGGATTGTCGCCAAGGACAGGTTCTCACAGGTTCTCACCTTAGACTGGGGGCCCTGAGGGCAGGGCCTGTGCCTCCCCCTCAAAGAGAGGTTAGTTTTCCTGGGGGAGTGCCCCCCCCCACAACCTCACAGCTGTGGCAGCTCCTTTGGACCCTCTGCCCATTGCTTGTTTCTCCCGCTCAGAAGAAACCAGAGATTGGTGGCCATTGTCTTGACACCACCCTTGGGCCACCCTCTGGGGGAGCTGCTAGGCTGTGGGCCCCCCCAGAGCCCTCCCTCAGGAACCCCTGACCGTCAGGAGGCTGAGGCCTCCTTCCCCTGTGCAGTTCTTTCTGCCTTTCAGCCAATTTTTCCTTCAAATTTTTCTGCACAGGGGCCAAGCTGGGCTGATGTGGGGCGAAGCCCTAGTCCCACCCAGCAGCAGCTGCAGGTAAGGGAGGGGAGTCTGCTGCCCTGGCCCTGGGGTGGTTCAGTGGGCAGGGATCCTGCTGACAGAGGCCCCCCAGAAACTCGCCTAGTCTGAGAGGCCTGCAGCAGAGGCTGTGCCAGGCAAGGAGGCAGGGTGTGCGGTGAGAAAGGGCTCCAGGAAACCCACTGAGGTCCCAATCCTGGTTAACAGCTGTGTGACCTTGAGCAAGTCCCCCAATCTCTCTGAGCCTCCGTTTCTTCACCTGGGAAATGGGGCTTCAAAAGTACTCCCCAACAGTGCTGCAGAGGGATAACTGTGTGGACGAGCCTCTGGAGCTCAGAACGGCGCCTGGTGACAGAAGGGTTCACGCACCCTGAGCGCTGTGTTCGTGTCGCCCTTACAGGGCCAGCGAAGAAACTAGCTCCTGGCCGTTGTCCAAAACCCAAGGGACTCCTTTATGGCTTGGGGGCCTCGGTGTCCCCTCTACCCAGCACGCGGGGAGGCTGATGGCATGATACTGGGAGGTAGGGGAGTAGGGAAATGGCCGCAGCACTGGAACAAGGAGTTCCTTCTGCCGCCTCCCACGTCTCACTGTCCTTTTCAACCGGGAGAGGACTGCTATTGTCATTCGAGTATCTATCTCTTGGAGGGAAGCCTGTCTCCGCCCTCCTAGCTGTCCGGATGGCCTCCTCCTTTTTATTTACTTGTTTATTTATTTATGGCTGCTCCGAGTCTTGGGTTCCTGCGTGGGCTTTCCTCTAGTTGCTGTGGGTGGGAGCTCCTCTCTAGTTGTGGCGCTTGGACTTCTCATTGTGGTGGCTTCTCCTGTGAAGCGCAGGCCCTCGGGTACTCAGTTTTCAGTAGTTGCGGCTCCTGGGCTCCAGAGCACAGGTTCAATAGTTGTGGCCCATGGACAGCTGCTCTGAGGCATGTGGAATCTTCCCGGACCGGGGATTAAACCAGTGTCTCTTGCATTGGAGTCATGCATTGCGATCGTGCACCCAAAGGCCCCAAAAGCACAGTGCTCCACCACTACCTCTGCCCAATGCAAGGGATCCTTCTGGAGTTGTGGAGAACCAGCTGTTGGAAAGTCGGAGAGCTCAGGGATGGAGTGTCTCATACAATCCTTTAGCGGCTTCATCCACAAATTTACACTGGAGATGGGGCTCAGGGTCAGCAAGCCATTAACGAGGGAAATGAGTGAAAATCAGCTCCACTGAAATTTCTAGAAGAGAGGACTCGCAGGTGTGTGCGTGTTGGTGGGGGTTGAAATAATAGTTTGTTGAGTGTTTACAATGTGCCACGCACCTTGCCAACGTATTTCTTTTAAAATATATTTGTATTTATTAATATTTGTTTTTGACTGTGCTTGGGTCTCTGTTGCTGCGTGGGCTTTCTCTCGTTGCAGCGAGCGGGGGCTACTCTCTGGTTGTGGTGTGGTCTTTTCGTTGTGGTGGCTTCTCCTGTTGCAGCACAGACTATAGGGCACGTGGGTTTCAGCAGTTGTGACACATGGGCTCAGTGCTTGCGGCTCCCAGGCGATAGAGCACATGTTCATCAGTTGTGGCCCACGGGCTTAGCTGCTCCGAGGAATGTGGGGTCTTCCTAGGTGGAGTCTTTACCACTAAGCCACCAGGGGAAGACCAAGTCTTCATTCTGTCTCCCTAGTAAGGTGGCAACGACTCTTACTTCCATTCTTTAGATTTTAGAAAGCTGACTTTCAGGAGTTTGCCAGGGTCACAGAGTGGCAGGACCTGGATTTGAACTCAGGCATGCGTGACTCGAAGTCTACAGGACTCATGGAGAATATGGAGACTGTGCCTTGAAGAGCATTCTGGCTGGTGTCAAGGGTCAGGTCAGGGCCTAAGAGTGGGCACACAGGGGCTGGATGGCCCAGGGTGGTCTGGCAGCAGGTGGTGGAAAGGCCAGGGAGGCAAGGTGGGTTAAAGGGAGGAGGGTCAACAGGGAGAGAGAACAGGAGGGCCTGGGGCTGCTAGAGAAAGTGGGAGAGATGTAAGGCGGGGTGGGCAGGGGAGTGGTTCTCGCACAGGGACTGAGTTCTAGGTGAGTCCCTCTGAGGCAAGTAGGACAGGAAGCATACAAGGGATTCACAGGAGGTGGCTGGTTTTTTTTATTATCGAAGGAAGGACCCTTGAAATCATCTCACATGAGCCCCTCACTTGAAGATGAGGAAACCAAGACCCAGGGTAGTAAAGGGACTTGAGTGGAGTGTGGCTAAATCTCCTGACTTCTCACCCAGCATGGGTGAAGACTGGAACCCAGAAGGGAGTCAGGGGTGGAGCTACCAACTCACTGAAAGAACCAGAGTTGGGAGGTGAGAACAAGGGCCCAGACTCACATCTGGAGAGGCAGTGAGGGCTGGGGGCTGGGGCTGCTGAGGGAACCAGTGCCCGTGGTAGAGAGGGCAGAGGCTGGGGGAAGGGGGGCGAACCTGAGGTCAGTGGGAGCAGGGGAGCCAGGTTCCAACAAGGAGGGAAAAAGGAAAAGGATGCCAGTTTTGGTCATTATCAGGTTCTCCGAGGTGACCTTGGAAGGGACGATCCTAGTGGAGTGCTTCGGGTAGAGCCACCGCGGAGGTTTGGATGGGGCAGGAGGTTCGGGCACGGAGGCAGTGGCTGTAGACCACAAGATGTAGCCAGAGAACAGAAGGGAGCTCTCTTTAAGCTGCTGAATCAATGCAAGTGTTCTCCAGGCTGGAGTTTTAAGGAAGGAGGTGACGAGCCGGAGGAGGACACTGCCAAGGCTGGCGGGGTGGGCTGGAGAGCAGACGGCGGCACGTGCATCCTCCGAGAGGCAGACTGAAGGGGGACGCGGGGCAGGCTGAGGCTGTCCCTGCTGAGTCTGGGTCAAGGTCATCTGCTGAGACTTAGGGAGGGGAAGAAGGTGTGAACAGTGCCCGTGCGGAGGGGCCGCCAAGGGGCTTGGGTCAAGCAGCACCTCACTGTCCCGGCTCTGGGACAGAGATGTCTCTCTCAGCTGACATCCCAGAAGCCTGGACAGAGACCTGGAGGGAGGGAGATGTAACGCTGGGGCTTGGCCTGGCAGCGATGGGATGTCCAGATGTCACATCAAGTTGTTGAAATGGGAGGGGAAGGCCATATAGTTGGATGCGAGGTCCCAGGCAGACGGTGACAAGGGCGTCACGACCTGGTGTGTCGGTCTTTGAGTGAATAGCACGTGAGGCTCTCAGAGGTCTGAGAAAGGGGCGGGGGAGCTCCCTACTCAAGTGGCAGTGTCGCAGGAAAGGCAGTAGGGGACGAGGCATGTCCCCGAATTGTAGAAAAAGAGATGCACCCATGAGGCCTGGAAAGAAGCTACTGTCTAGGCTCCAGGCAGAGAGGAGGACCTGGAACCCTGGTTCATTAGAGCAAAGGCGTTTTCCTTGGGAGTGGGTGGCAAGCGCGCCCCCTTCAGGCAACTACGAGGTGGGGAGCAGGGCCAGTGAGTGACTTGAGCAGACTGGCCAGGCATACCCCCACCTCCCCTGAGCCCTCTGGAGCTACGCCTGCCGAGGGTGGTGGCACGCACACACGCTCTCCCACTTGCAGGTGGCACCAGCTTGCTACCTCCTTGTTCTGTCTGTATCTGCTGGGCTGTCAGCCTGCGTGGGTCTCTGGAGGGCAGATCAAGGCCCTGGAGGGCAGATCAAGATATATCACACGCCAGCCCCATCTCTTTGCTATTTGTTATTAATAAATTTATTTTACATCTCCTGAACCAAGATTAACTGTGAAATTTAACGGGATGGCATGAAAAGCCCAAACCTGATTTCTATGAGCTTTGTATACATAGCTGTTCTATTTCCACACTAACAACTCAGGTCCTCACCTGCATCTAGGTGCCCCCTGCCCCCAACTTTCTTCCTTCAAAATGAGATACAGAATAGCACCAGGCTTCTGGGAGCTTCAACATTTAAAGAGACAAACACAAAGGTAGAGAAGGGTGAGAAGAACCACAGTACAAGATGTAATAATTAAAAACAGTGGCCAAAGAATCGATAGCAAACTCATCTCTGTCTCCAGACTAATGGCTCAGCTGAAAGAAATGGGGGGAGGTCCTCAGGGAAGAAGGGGGATGCAGAAGTTGGCAGGTGAGCTACTGACCCTGGAACAGANACACAACATTGTGTAAGTTTAAGGTAGTGTTGGTTTGATACATTTATCTATTGTAATAGGATTATGATAAAGGAAATAGGAAAGAGGTCATGGTGTGTACATGGAGAAGGAATCAGTTCAATTCTGTCAGTCATGTCCAACTCTTTGTGACCTCATGTATCGCACACTCTAGGCTTCCCTGTCCATCACCAACTCCCGGAGCTTGCTCAAATTCATGTCCATTGAGTTGGTGATGCCATCCAACCATCTCATCCTCTGTCATCCCCTTCTCCTCCTGCCTTCAATCTTTCCCAGCATCAGGGTCTTTTCTAGTGGATCAGTTCTTTGCATCAGGTGGCCAAAGTATTGGTGCTTCAGCATCAACCTTCCAATGAAAACTGAGGACTGATTTCCTTTAGGAGTGACTGCAGCCATGAAATTAAAAGATGCTTACTCCTTGGAAGTAAAGGTATGACCAACCTAGACAGCATATTAAAAAGCAGAGACATTACTTTGACAACAAAGGTCCATCTAGTCAAAGCTATGGTTTTTCCAGTAGTCATGTATCGATGTGAGAGCTGGACTATAAAGAAAACTGAGCACAGAAGAATTGATGCTTTTGAACTGCAGTATTGGAGAAGACTCTTGAGAGTTCCTTGGACTGCAAGGAGATCCACCAGTTCATCCTAAAGGAGATCAATCCTCAGTGTTCATTGGAAGGACTGATGTTGAAGCAGAAACTCCAATATTTTGGCCACCTGATGTGAAGAGCTGACTCATTTGAAAAGACCCTGATGCTGGGAAAGATTGAGGAGGAGAAGGGGACAACAGAGGATGGGATGGTTGGATGGCATCACCAACTCAGTGGACATTGGTTTGGATGAACTCTGGGAGTTGGTGACGGACAGGGAGGTCTGCTGTGCTGTTGTCCATGGGGTTACAAAGAATCGGACACGACTGAGCAACTGAACTGAACCGGACTGAAAGGAGATCAAATCAGTCAATCCTGAAGGAAATCAGTCCTTCCAATGAACATTCAGGACTGAAGAGAATGAAATTTTGACCAAAGGATAAAGTGGGCTGAGAAGTAGAAAGAGGCCGCATTGTTTATGACTTTGAATTTCAGTCTAAAGAGTTTCTATTTTATTACATAGGCAAAACTTTTGCACAAATAAGTGACAGTCACTTTTGAATTTCAGGACAAGTCCATCCATCAAGGCACACTATGGTAGATGTGTTTAGGAGAGATGGATATGGGTGTATTAGAAGGAATTGATAAGGAGAGGAGTTTGCACGTAGCAAGATCTTAGCTGCTCAGAGTTTTCAACACTCCTATTTATATTAGCTTCAGGTCAGGTTTATCATATTGCCTGTGGAGTCCATTTTTTATTGTTGTTGTTTAAAGCTTCTCCTGACATTTTTTCTTTTGATCTCTGTAAGTGCATAGGTATTTACTGAGGTGAGAATGAAACTGATTCCCTAGCGTTTGCTAATTATAATCATGTGTCAGCCAGGGCCAGAACACAGGGCTTCTATGGGGATTTGCTGCCGCATTAGCAAGCTATCGGTATTCAGAATACTCCGTTTGCTAGAACATTTAAGATTAAGTTTAAAAATATTTGTCTGTTGCTGCATTTAAATGTTTTAATTGTCTTAAATGCTTAAGAGTCTGAATACCAAAGTGCCTAGAGAACATTTGCACGGAATGGTAAATAAAACATATGCCCCCTACTGTGATTTATGGCAATCAGTTAAAGTTGCTTTGTTTGTTTGTACGTTACCAGAAAAATGGGATGTCATCCCACAGTGGTGCTACCAAGTAGTGTCTAAGGAATATCATTTTTTCTAAATCCAGCTTGGAAAGGCAGACCTCCATATTTTCATTAAATTATTCTGTGAATCAGAAGCCACTCTTTTCAATTCTACAATCAATCAACACCTGCCATTGTAAGTATTTGTGCTAGGAGAGATAAGCTAATGGAGTAGGAAATGGCAGCCCACTCCAGTATTCTTGCCTGGAAAATCCCATGGACAGACAAGCCTGGCCAATTACAGTCCATGGGGTTGCAAAGAGTTGGACATGACTGAGCATGCATGCACAGATAAGCTAAAGAGCAAGGCTACTCAGTCTCCACAGTACTGACATTTCCTGTTGAGATAATTTTTTTTTTAATTCGGGGATTGTCCTGTACACTATAGGCTACTTAGCAGCATCCATGTTCTCCTCCAAGTGGATGCCCTTAGTGACCCTCACATACTCAGTGGTTAATAACCAACAATATTTCTACACATTGTTAAATGTCCCTTGAGGCACAAATCACCCCTTGGTTGAGAACCACTGGTATAGAGTCTAGCATAAAACACAGTTCTTATCCCCAAGTAGCTTACAATCAAGCCATTTTATGATCCAGATTTTAGAATCAAGAAACCTCAGGTTTGAATCTTCACCTTGCCAGTTACTAGTCATGTAACCTTAGCTAAGTTACTAAACTTCTCTGAGATGCACTGTATTTACCTTTAAGGGCATTTAAGGAAATACTACTTAATTTGCAGAGTCATTGTGTAAATTATAGAAAAGTAAAGAATGTTATGAATAGCATCTGCTAAAGTGGCTGCGAAAGTGTTCAAGACCAACTGTGCTTATTGCTGGGTTTTACTGCTTTCTACCTGGCCTCAATGAGATCTTTTTTCGAATTTAAGGCTGATGCCTCATGTATGCACTGGTCCCTACCCACTCCTGCTTTCTCAGTAATCTGATTTCATGATTTGTCTCTTCAATATTGCTTTTTCCCTTACAGATGGACTCTGGTCAGAGAGAGAAAATNGATGGGAATACCAGACCACCTGACCTGCCTCCTGAGAAACCTGTATGCAGGTCAAGAAGCAACAGTTAGACAAGGAACAACAGACTGGTTCCAAATTGGGAAAGGAGTATATTAAAGGTGTATATTGTCACCCTGTTTGTTTAATTTATATGCAGAGTACATCATGAGAAATGCTGGGCTGGATGAAGCATAAGCTGGAATCAAGATTCCGGGAGAAATATCAATAACCTCACATACACAGATGATACCACCCTTATGGCATAAAGTGAAGAGGAACTAAAGAGTCTCTTGATGAAAGTGAAAGAGGAGAATGAAAAAGCTGGCTTAAAACTCAACATTCAAAAAACTAAGGTCATAGAATCTGGTCCCATCACTTCTCNATAACCTCACATACACAGATGATACCACCCTTATGGCATAAAGTGAAGAGGAACTAAAGAGTCTCTTGATGAAAGTGAAAGAGGAGAATGAAAAAGCTGGCTTAAAACTCAACATTCAAAAAACTAAGGTCATAGAATCTGGTCCCATCACTTCTCGGCAAATAGGTGGGGAAACAATGGAAACAGTGACAGACTTTATTTTCTTGGGCTCCAAAATCACTGCAGATGGTGACTGCAGCCATGAAATTAAATGCTTGCTTCTTGGAAGAAAAGCTATGACTAACCTGGACAGCATATTAAAAAGCAGAGACATTACTTTGCCGACAGGGATTTGTCTAGTCAAAGCTATGGTTTTTCCAGTAGTCATGTATGGATGTAAGAGTTGGACCATAAAGAAAGCTGAGTGCCGAAGAATTGATGCTTTTGAACTGGGGTGTTGGAGAAGACTCTTGAGAGTCCCTTGGACTGCAAGGAGATCAAACCAGTCAATCCTGAAAGAAATCAGTCCTGAATATTCATTGGAAGGACTTGTGCTGAAGTTGAAGCTCCAATACTTTGGCCACCTGATACAAAGAACTGACTCATTGGAAAAGACCCTGATGGTGGGAAAGATTGAACGCAGGAGAAGGAGACGACAGAGAATGCAATGGTTGGATGGTATCACTGACTTGATGGACATGAGTTTAAGCAAGCTCTGGGAGTGGGTGGTGGACGGGGAAGCCTGGCGTGCTGCAGTCCATGGGGTCGCAAAGAGTCAGACAAGACTGAACGACTGAACTGAACTGAACTGATCCCTCCTCCATCTGCTTTCTCCTTTGGTAACCATAAATTTGTTTCCTATGTCTGTGAGTCTATTTTGTAAATAAATTCATTTGTATTATTTTTTAGATTCCACATATAAGTGATATCATATGATATCTCTCTTTCTCTGATTTGCTTCACTCATAATCTCTACTAAATACACCCATGTTGCTACAAATGGTATTGTTTCAGTCTTGCTTATGGCTGAGCAGAGCAGAATTTCACCATGTGTGTGTATACATATATATATGTATATATGCACTGCATCTTCTTTATCCATTTATGGACATTTAGGTTGGTTCTGTGTCTTGGCTATCGTAAATATTGCTGCTATGAACACTAGGGTGCAAGTATCTTTTTGAATTAGCATTTTCTCCGGACCTATACCTATGAGTGGGACTGCTGGGTCATATGGCAACTCTATTTTTAATTTTTTAAGGAAACTCCATACTGTTTTCCACAGTGGCTACACCAATTTACATTCCCACCAATAGTGTAGAAGGGTTTCCTTTCCTCCACATCCTCTCCAGCATTTATTATTTGTAGTCAGTCCTGCATTTTTAAACAGCCTGTGGGGTACTGGTATTTGAGCAAATTCATTGGGTCCAAACTACTCCCGTAAGGACTTTCTAAGTATGACACAAAACCCAGGAAATGGTAAAAAAGCTGATAAGTTCAATGACAAACAATTAAAAAAATATATATGCATGGTAGAAAATATAAGCAAACTCAAAAAAACACACCAGGAACTGAGGAGGATATTTATAACTAATAACATAGCAAAGGGCTCCTTACAAATCAATAAGTGATCAATAACTGAACAGAAAAACTGGTAAAGGCTATGAAAAAGGTTCACACAAAAAGAGATTTTAAAAAAGAGAGATTCAAATGATCCAACATAGGAAAACATACTTAAGCTTATTCATAAAGAGAAAAATGAAAATTACATTACACTGAGATATGGTTTTTGATCTATCAGACTGGCTGAAGTCACAAGTCTGACAGCTCACTATCTTAGCCATGGGGATGGGAAAATGGGCTCTGGTTCACTGCAAGCGCAAGTGTACCCTGGCATTACCTCCATGAAAAGCAATTTGGCTGCACTTCTCAAAATTATAAATGTAGGCACCCTTTGACCTGGCATTTCCACTTTTAGGAATTTGTCCTGCAAATATACTTGAACAATCATAAATTTACTCTGAACAAGACTATTCACCGCAAAAGACTGGAAATCATCTACGTGTATGTTAAACAAAATACGGTAAATCCATACCATGGAATACCCTGCAGTAATTAAAGGGAATGAAGACGCTCTTCAGGTACTAATAGGAAATTAAGAAATATTCAGTGGAAAAAAAAGCAAGATCCAGCACAGTGAATATCTTGCTACTCTTTGTGAGAAGAGAGAACAAAGGGTACACGATGTACTGTCCATAAACTCTCTCTGGAGAGACTCATGGTCCAGAGATTGGAGGATGGGCAAAGAATACAGACGTTTCTCTGTAAACCCTTCATCTTCCCTTTATCAGCTCCTGGGCCATCCCCAGGCCAAACACCCCCTGCAGCCCCAGCCCAGGCAGCCACTGGGCTGCCCCTCTTGTGTCCTTTGTATCTTCTGGGAAAGGGATGAAGGGCCCTTGGACTTCACCCTGGCTTGTTCTCACCTTCCTATGCTCTACTGCCACAGTCCCCTTTTTTCCTCCCATTCACACTATTTCCTGACCCCTTAAGTCCCTGTCTGCTGGTAGAAACCACAGCCCCTCCCTGGCACTGGGGACTCTCGGGCTAGACATCTGCCCTCTAGTCTCCTGGCCTGTAAGTTAGAAAGGTCTGGGAAGGTGTCTAGGTCATCACCTGAACCGCATGCCTTCTGCACGTTGGTCAATGAAGGGTCCAAACTCACCTACCTGCAGAGCAGGAGTCCAAGCAACCTACAAGTCACTTCAGGCCACACAGTGTGGCAGGCTCCCCAGACCCTCTGCCTGCTATGTTTAGCTTCAAAGGCCTCAAATGTGGACGTGCACTGAAACCACGTGGGGAGCCTGAGAACACGGAGCTCTGGGGCTCCATCACCAGAGACTGTGATTCTGCAGGGGGGGAGTCCAGGAACCTGCATTTTTAACAGGGCCCCAAGGAGACTCCCTTAAGCTACAGTCCATGGGGTTGCAGAGAGTCAGACATGACTGAGCGACTTCACTTTCACCAGGAGAGACTCTAATAAAGAAGGTCTATACTCCGAGGTTCAGAAACCAGCCTCGTGCCCTCTGGACACAAGTCAAGTTCTTCAGTACGGATGGAGAACACCAGATAAAACGGATGAACACTCCCGGTGTCCCTCTTCTCTGGGCTAAGTTCCCAGAATAGACTTTGCCTAAGGAGCTAACACATGGCCATTCCCCAGGCTGACCAGGAAGCCCCCAGCGGGGAGGACTTTGACCTGGAGCCAGCCCTTGTACTCAGGAACCAGAAAGACCCACCTGGTATCATGTGAGCTGCTTGGAGTCATCGGGGCCTCAAAAGGACTGGCAGCTTTGGGTCCCAGAAAAGAAATTTCAGGAAAGGATTTAAACTGAAGGTGGAAAGGACGAAACTTCCTGAAACACACAAAACTTCCATTTTGACTCCAGTGGGGAAGGGAAAGGGTGAGGAAGAGGGGCCAGCCCAACTCCTGAGAATTCCCATCTTAATAAAGCAGCCTCTCACCTGCCCATCTTTTTTGGGCCATGTCACACAGCATGTGGGATCTTAGTTCCCTGACCAGGGATCAAACTCGTGCCCCCTGTATTAGAAGCTTAGAATCTCAACCACCAGACCACCAGGGAAACCCCTCACTCGCCCAGCTTTTAAATACTAGAACAACATTCTTATCTGCCTTACTGGGTTAGATTAATATTTTAAATTAACACTCTTCCTGTCTACTTTCCAAGTCTGTTTACAGTCACTGCCTCCCCCATATCCTGCAACCTCTGAGCTGAGCAGAATAACAGTGTTTTCATGTTTTATATCATAGAAGAGGAAACGAAGCCCTAAAGTTCTGTGGCTTGCCCAAGGGCTCATGACCTATAAGCGGCCAAGTCCAGACGGGAAGCCACGTCTCCCGACTTCTGATCTAGTTCCTCCCACCTTTCCATTTTGTTTCTCAACCCTCAGGTGACCTCTGAGAACTCTAGCCTGGCAGAGTCTAAATGCAAGGATGTTAAGACCAGATCAGTGATCTTCCTGTTCCATGAAAAGGAATATTTTTGCTATGGGCTGGGCCTTTGTACTATCTGAGGGGTGGTGCTCTGAATGGAAAAGAGAGGTGCAGTGAAGGTTCTGGGCAGTCAGACATGCACTGAGTCGTTTGGTTTAAGTAGCTCACATTCAGGAGACTTTCAGAGCCAGATGTGGTGATCTGTGGGTACTCAGCAGCCCCTGACCACACCGTGTTGGGGTGCAGTGGACAGTGCTCCAGGGGAAAGCAGGCTCTGGGTTCCAGGGGCATATTGAGACCCTGCAGCCTCAAGAGGAAATTAACCAATGAGTCTTCCTGGGGATTTATCTGGCAGCCCAGTGGCTAGGACTCCCAGCTTCCACCGCAGGGGGCCCAAGTTAGATTCCTGGTTGGGGAACTAAGATCCTGCAGAGTGCACGGCACAGCCAAAATAAAAATTCCCTTTGGATCCTGAAAGAGAAGGAGGTGCCCTTCACAGTCCTGGTACCCCGCCTTTCGCCCTCCTCCGTGTTATTTTGTTTCTGCTGAGGAGATTGAAAAGTTGAGGCTGGTGCGGCTATGTTGGGTTTTGAAGAGCGCCTGCTTTAGAACAGCACGCAAAGAAGGATCAAGAGAAGGCTCAGCTCCATGTGCAGAGATACTAAGGCCCTAGTGGTGTCTTGGCCACAGCGTTCCAGTCATGACTGCTTGTACCCGGCTGGCGTGAAGGGCAGACTGTGAAGGACATGCCGCCTTCCCCCACCCACCTCCTTCCAGCCCTGGATTCTTTCTACTGGCTTCTGAGCCACCAGCGCCAACTCTGTCCGGCGTGGTGAAGCATGGGCAGGCCTGCCAGGCTTCTGGGGCTGGGTCTTTCGGTGGCCAGCCCAAAGCTGAGGGACACAGAGCATTCTGACCCAGGAGTCTCTTCTGGGGACACTTGGGCTTTAAAAAAACTTCTGGGGTTAATTCTAGATTTTCACAGACTCTTAATCTGGTACTTAGCAAAGAGTCAGTGACAACCCAGGTGGCTAACAGCTCATCAGGTTATCATTGATGTGACCCTCCTGCTAGGTAAGAAAGGGCCCTCACGGTCCGGGCAGAGGAGAGAGGGCCCCAGGCTGGATGTGGACTCTAGCCTCAGACCAAGACTTCCTAGCAAAGTGGCTGTGTCCGTGTCCCTTAATGTCTCTGACCTCAGTTTCCCCACTGGGAAGAGGATGGACTCTTCTCCATGGCTATGAGGAGATCACACATACCAGGAAATGGTTTTACACAGCAAATGGAAAGGCTTGGTCAAGTGTTGATACAAGGTGGTCTGACAAGGGAACCCCAACAGCACCGCAGAGATCCTCACTTTGGCAGAAACTGTACCAGCACTAACACCAGCAATGATTTGGTATTGAGTGTCGGTGTACACATGGGGGAAATGGGGAGTCAAACAGCCTGGATGCAACATCACAGACTCAAAAAAGCAGAGCTTTGAAAGGAAGGAATTCAGGGACTTCCTTGGTGGTCCAGTGGCTAAGACTCTGAGCTCCCAGTGCAGGGAGCCCAGGTCCGATCCCTGGTGAGGGGACTGGATCCCATGTGCTGCAACTAAGACCTGGCACAGCCAAATAAATAAATATTTTTTTTAAAAAAAGGAAGGAATTTACATACAGGATTATTAACCCCTGATTCATGACCAAGAGGAGTGCCAGCTGGGCACGGCCCCTCTGATCTATATGAGACCTCCCAAGGCAGCCTGGGGCCCCTGAGTACCTCTCCTCCATGTAGGTCTGGTGGTCCACTCACCTGCTCTCATCTTCGACTTTGAGGAACGGTGCCTTCAGTCTGGCCACTGGAAGGAAGAGTGCGCCCGTCAGCCATCTGTCTGCCCTGGTGCAGAGCCTAAGCTCCTCCCGCAGGAAATGCTCAGAGAGATGAGGCTCTGCCAAAGCCCAAGGGGCTCTCAGAGCCAGAGCCCTCGCGGCCCTGAGGAGTGCCTTCCCTTTGGCTGAGTGAGGCCCTGCTCCTCCAGCCTCTACCACCCTGGGGGGAGAGGCTACAGGGTGCCCCAGGGTCCTAAATGCGCCCACCTTCAGCCTCCTGCAGGTGGGTGCTGAAGGCTGTCAACCTTGAGAGTCAGGAACCTGGCTGGATAAGAGAAACCCGGCCCCTGACAGTTTCTGCTAAGAGCCTCAGCTCCTTCCAGACTTTAACTCCTGGTGTCTCAGAATCCCAAGGGGGCCTGAGGATGGTTCTCAGACAGAATTCTCCACAAGGAGCCTGGGGTTCTGGAGCGGAGGAACAGCAAGGAGGAGAACTGAAGAGTGTTTCCAGGTCTTGGCAGAAGGACAGTTAAAAAAAAAAAAAAGAAGTGAAATCTAGTTCTTGAAAAAAAATAGGGCAAAGGGGTGCTGGGAAAACAGATTTGGAGTCAGTTAATCAAGAGATTTGTCCCCTACTAGCTGGCTATCTGCACAGTTTACAGATTCTCTGAGGCATCATAAACCCCTTCTGCCCTTCCACGATGCCCAAAAGTCCTGTCAAAGGGGCAGCTGAGGCACCGAAAGGCTGGGCACAGCTAGCTGCCACCAAATCCCCAAGAGGCTGGTGCTTCTCAGTTCCCAGTGCCCAAGCAGAAGCAGCCTTTCTTCCTTAATTACTTTTTTGGGGTGACTCCTCGTCTTTCTAATTAACTGACACAGTGATTAAAATCAATTCTCCCACAGACTTCCTTGATTTGCAAGCGTAAGAGGTGCCAAGTGACTTTCCTTATTAGTTCCCACTTGTGCACGAATAAATGCCACCGACAAAGCATCTTTGGGAGAAATATTCAGGGGGAGAAACTGTCCTGCTGTCCAAGAGGAGCCCAGAGCTGAGCCTGTCAATTTGCCTATTTGTCAATTTCAGGAAGTTTGGCATTTCTGAAAGTAGTAGGCAGCTGTCAAACTGCCCACCCCAAACTGCTCCTGAATCAGAAAGAAAAGGATGCTGAATTTCCATCAATGCCCAGGAACAGCCAGAGGCTGCAGGAGCCAGAGCGACCACAGGAGATCTTGGCTCTACAGAGAAGGCCCGGCCCAGCAACCCTGGACTTGCTCACAGATGTCCCTCTCCCGTTGCCCTCCTCTCTGAAGCTCAGGCCATGGCAACAGGACGAGGCCGTACACAACCTGGACTTGCTTCCTGCCGCAGAAAAGTGAGCAGATGCTGCCACAGAGGGAGTCGTGGGGAAGCGTTTAGGGAGGGAGGGATGGCAATTAAATGAGGAAGAGCTCTTGCACTGACCTTTCCGTGTTCTTGACTCTGCTGGACACGTTCCCTGAATGGAAAGGAAAAATAGGTTAAGGATGTGAGGGAGCTAGGGGGGTCGAGGAATTGGGCCCGGTGAGCCGAGCTGCTGCTCGTCTGCCCCACTTAGCTTTCTGCCCACGGCTGGACCCCGAGCTGGAGCAGACCTGAGCACCATGCTCTTTGCACGGTGAGCTCTGTGCATGAATCTCAAGGGCCCTGACTTTGTGCAGGGAATGCAGGGCAGAGCAAAGAGCAGGCAAGGGCTGGGGAGCGCCCCCCACCACCGTGGGAACAGGGCCCATGCCGCCCATGATGCTCAGGGTTCCCACCTAGCACCCCGGATGTGGCCCAGATGAGACTGCAGCAGGTGGCACACCCGACGCAGAGGAGGGGCCACTGGCAGCAGCCCACGCATTCTGGGCACGGCTGGCATTCCAGGCCAGCCGACAGGATGAGGGTGAAGACAATGCCTTTTGGTTTTCAGTACTCTATCTTACACACCCTGACTGTGTTTGTCAAAACTGGCTTTCAGGCCAAGGTCAAACAAAGCTAATGTTACAAACCAAATGAAACAAATTTTTAAAAACATCAGCTAAAGAGTTGGGAGGGTGTGGATAGAATGAGAGATCCAGTGGCTATGTAACTGTCTGGGCCTGTGGGCCCAAGGGGATTCCAGATTCTCTTCCAGGCCACGCCACCAGGGCCAACACAGCCCAAAGAAGCCTTCAACAGGCCCTCCCCCATCAGCAGACTGCACCCAAAACTTGCCCCAAAAGAGTCCCAAGCAGCTACAAAAGAGATTATTAAGTGAACAAAGCAAAGTAATAATACGACACATTTGCGTAAAAGGGGGGAATTTTGATGTATTTGCTTGTAGATACTTGGGAGTCCTGGAAGGACATTTGCACAACTGTTCACACTGTTGACCTCAGGGAGGGAGCCTGGTGACTGGGGAGCAGAAGTCGAAAGGGAAAGAGACTTTCAGTGTATGCGACCCCATGGACTATAGCCTGCTGGGCTCCTCTGTCTATGGGATTTCCCAGGCAAGGATACTGCAGAGGGTTGCCATTTCCTCCTTCAGGGGATCATCCCAATCCAGGGATCGAACTCTGGTCTCTTGCATCACAGGCTGAAGCTTTAATGCTTGTGTCATCAGGGAAGCCCTGTTTACATTACAGCAAAACCTTAAAGATGCCCAGACCAGAGGGGGTGGGGTGAGGGCTGGTGAGGCTGAGCGTTCCGCCTGGTTTGGATGTGGTTCCTCTCCTGGGTGCCAGGCCCTGGACGGACTTGTAGAGCCTGATTCTTCCTTGATTTCAGGGCTGGGTGAAGACCCTGCGGCTTTAAATCAGCCTGGGCTCTCTTGAAGTAGTACACAGTTCTAACCCCGGCAAAAGAAGGAAAAGCCAAACAAGAATTTGGAATATGGCAGCTGTTTCAAATGCCACCAGCCCCCTGCCACCACCCATGCAATCTGCAGGCTCATTTCCAGACCAAGAACTATCCTCAGAATGGCAGCCTGGCCAGCAGGCCATGAGGACTTACCTGCAGGCAGTCCTTGGCCCCACATAGGGCTGCGGGCACCAGGGCTGAGCTGAGAGGCTGTGTTCCTCCCACCTTTCCCAGCAAGGCCAGGAGGAGGTGGCTGGGGCAGGTCATGGATTTACTAATGCTGTCATAGACTTTCCCGTTTCCCTTCGGTTTGGGAGGGGATGACCTACCGCTGGCTTCTTCAGCCCCTGTTTCTTCACACGTGGAGCATCAAGAGACAGTTGCTGCACCCGTATCAGCATTTCTGGGGGAGGAAACAGAGGGCTGTGACCAAAGGCTTCCTCTTCTTGTTTCCCCAGCACAGCCCTGTCCTGGGGCCGGGGGACTGAAGACCCCACATGGCCTGGCTCACTGGATCACACCAGCCTTGCCTGCCACCTTCTGGCTACGTGTCACCTCTGCATCTGCTGATAATAAAAGCGCAGGGTCCTCTATCCCTGGAAAAGTACCTATGCTGGCTGCATGCACCTTTGGAGCACTGAATACAAGTCTTGAACAGAAGGTGCCTGATGACCCATAAAGGGCTTTAAGGTGCTACTGAAGACCAGTTTTGTGGGGGAGACCAAGCCATGGCATCTATTCAGTTATATCCTTAGGTGGGAGACCCAGCAGGAACTATACATGCTGGAGCTTCTGTAATACACAGAAAAGCAGGAAATTAGATCAAGTCAGAAATGGCTGGTTTTCCAGAGACGATGGAACCTCCCACCATCCCAGACCAGGACCTGCCCTGGCACAGCTCCCTGCCCCTCCAGCAGATCTCAGGCTGAATCTAGACCTGCCCCCTTTAATGGGTCAGAGAAAGTGCCAGACTCAAAGTGGAGCTTGGTGGGAGGGCTGGCCACTGCCAGCAGATTCAAGACAGCTGCTCTCATGTAAACGTATTACAGCCTGCACACAGGTGGTTATAAAGTGTGGCAAATCCTAGAGGAAAGAAAGAACAGGAAATGTAGTTTAGCCAAACTAGGGAGGAATGTGGGCCTGGTAAGACTATGGGTAATTTACTCAATCTATTCTCTGAGGCTCAATTTCCTCATCTGTACAATGGGCAGAGACTGTGGTGAGGATTAAATGAGGTGCTTCCTAGCTCAGAGTAAATACCTGATAAGGGGTAATGCATATTAGGATCGGTCCTTACTCGATCCTGTTGAGGAAAGCTGGCACCGGGCTTAAAGGAAGCAGCCCTTCCCACACCTGCGCTCTGCTACTGCTGCAGCTGCTCTCCACCTCTGTGGACCAACACAGCAAGTGACTGAGCACATCTGGCTTCAGCCAGTACATGACTCGGACCCCTCTCACAGCCCAGGTGCCCAGGTTCCCAGGCGAAGTTGCCACCCTCCCCTCTGTGGCCCTGGGCAGGAAGGGTACCGTCCACATGGAGAATCTGCACCCCCCAGGAGCGGGCGTTGCTCAGGAGGCTGCTGCTGTGCCCACTGCCGCCTCCGCTGCTGCTGCCCTGGAAAGAAAGCGGAGTCAGGCAGGAGGACGAGACCCCCGCCTGAGGCTCGACCACCGGGGGACAGGCTGGCCTGGCTTCTGGGAGCTCCGGGTCATCCATGTGCGGAGCTGTTGTGAGAAGGTGGGCCGGGGAGCAAGCACAGAGCCTGGAAAGTCGACTTCAAACCCGGGAGGACCCTGTCCTCCGCACGGGCTGGCCTCCTTGGGAGGGGCGGACGGCTGATCTGGCTGGGGGCTCTGCTCCGGCTCTGCTCCGGCCACCTCGGGACCAGGAAGGGACATGTGTGTTCATGCGAGCGGCTTGTCAGGAGAGCCTCTGGGAGGAACGCTCTGAGCCCACAGGAGGGACACAACAACCACCACCCTCATCGTACAGGAAGCGACGCTGGCCACATCACCCTCCTGCGTCACAGACCATGGCTGGGGCACCCGCCTGACGGCACGTGAACCACTCCTCTGCAAGATCACATTAACTCCTCCTGCCGCCGTCAACTGTAATGGCCCTGGGTCCTCACAGAAGGGATAAATAGCTACGTGCGAAAGACGCCCCACCGCATTTCTCCCAGGTTTTTAAGATCATGGAGTCAAAACCTGGCTCTTCCACCTCCAGCCCGGGTGACCCTGGACAGATGACTGAACTCCTCTGAGCCCCACTTCCTCGTCAGAAAGGAAATCAGGACAGTGCTCCAAGTCTGGCCGGGCACGCCTGTTGTGCCAGTGCTTCAGAAGAACCTGCGGAGGCGGGGCTTATCCTCTCCCTGCGCCAGACACACCGGCCTCCAAGCCGGTCCCCTCGGCTCACCTGGTTTCTGATGGCCTTCTGCAGGAGCTCCTTCCCTCTGCTCAGAGGCACCTGGCGGAAGAAAGGCGCGATGGGGGAGCTGTGGAGACCACCTGCGCACACACACACGTTTTCACAGGGGCTGGCCAGCACGTCTGGGAGTCAGGTCCCTCAGAAAGCTGGGAGCAGGGACAGCTGAGCAGTGGCAGAAGTGAAAGCTGGGAGAACCTTCCAGAGGTAAAGGTAAAGCCATCCTCAGGTTCGGGTCACTCACAGGGAGCTGCAGCCTGGCCGGCCTGGAGCCTGGGGAGGGGCATTTTGAATCCACCCAAGGTCTAGTGTTACAAAGGTCCCGAGACTCTCTTCTTCTTTGTTATTTTTTTAGACCTCTCTTTAAAAGCTCACAGTCCCCAGCAGACAAGTGTCGGTCAATCCTAACAAACCCTACTGTTTCTTTTTCTTACTTTTTAAAAAAATATTTGTTTATTTTTGGCTGTGCTGGTCTTCAGTGCTGCCCGTGGACTTTCTCCTGTTGTGGGAAGCGGGGGCTGCTCGAGCTGTGGGGTGGGCTTCTCCTGTTGCAGAGCGCAAGCTCTAGAGCAGACAGATTCAGTAGCTGCGGTGCATGGGCTTAGTTGCCCTGTGGTGTGTGGGATCTTCCTAGACCAGGGATCAAACCCATGTTCCCTGCAATGGCAGGTGGATTCTTAACCACTGAACCACCAGGAAAGTCCTCCCCTACTGTTTCTGAATCTCAGACTCTGAAACCCCAGGAAAAGTGAATATTCATCACAGAAGGGAGGGCATCGGGAAGGCATGTTGCTGAAGTGTGTGGATCCAGAGCTGTGTTAAGATAGTTTCAGCCCCTGAATTCAAATGAGAGATTAAAATAAACCAGATGAAACTAAAACCAGAAACTGTTGCAGTGGGCTCACAAAGGCCTACTTCCTTCGTTTACTAGACACACATTTCCCACCCCAGGAGGTTCTTACTGGGTCCATGGCTTTCTGTGCGGGCCTGGCACGGCTGCCTTTTGGGGTGGCCACAGGCGGTGTGTCCACTGTGACCTCGCTGGGGCTGGGGCAGCCTCTGTGGCTTGTCCTGGTGCTCTCGGCCTTCGCCTCCCTACGGCTGGACACGATGTAACTTACTTCTTTGCTCAGAAAACCTTCAATTACCTGGAACCAGATCACAGAGGTGGCTGAAACCCAAAAGGCAGGAGTAGAATCATCAATATTGACAGGTCAAGGAAGGAAATCAGGTAGGCTCACAGAAGCTCCAGAATCAATGTCCTTAAATAGACCAGATGCAATCCTGTGCTGGGCCCCCGAGAAGACATCATCCCAAAATATAATAAGGTCTATGTACAGGACAGAGGTTCTTGATTCCAGAACTGTAGCTCCTCCCAGCAGAACCTTGTGGGCTCTGAATATTTGACTGGTTAGGGTTTGCCCAGAGTGAGAGCACACTGATGGGACTGGAGGATCAGAGCTTGGCTAAGCCGTGATTTTGCTGTCAAGATACACAGGGCCATCCAGATGCTGCATCTGTCATCTTGACCACACTACCAAGAGGAGCCTGAAATAAAACTGGGTTCTGGATATTACTCAGCTGCGTAAGTATCCGCTCATCTTACCTGCAAGCCCGTTATGACACTGAGAGGGGCTGACTCATCCTAAGAAACCCAAAACAGTGCTGGAAACACAATGACACAACTCATGTCTGGGGGAAGAAGAGAAGATGGAAATAAGCAGTAGTGAGCTGGCAAATGCTTAATGCCGGACTCTTGGGGTGAAAGCAAAGAAAAAAACAAAACCCTGCTTTGTAGCGTTTGCTGGTTTCTGTGGGGTAAAATACTACTGGGGCTGATTTCAAGGTACCCATATGACATCCCTGAATGTGGGACTGGAAAGAGATGCTAACAGTTGGTTCTCATGAGCCAGGACCAGCCAGCTCCAGCACACCTGTGAAAGGAAGGATGGATGATCTCTCTGAAGTGTGACTGGAGAAAACTGGCACTTAGGTTTTAAAAAGAAGTTGAGGTCCCTCAAAAAACTAAACCTGGATTACCACGTGACCCAGCAATTCCTCTCCGAGGTATACATCCAACAGAATTGAAAATAGGGACTCGAACGGACGCTTGTCCACTCATGTTCACAGCGGCATTATTCATAATAGCTAAAAAGCAGAAACAAACTGAATGTCCATTAACGTCTGAATGGATAAGCAAAATGTGGTCTGTCCATACAGTACAGCACTATTCAGTCATGAGAGAGAAAGGAAACTCTGATCTACTCTACAGCATGGGTGAGCCTTGAAACCTTTACCTTAATGTGTAACAAACCAGAAACAAAAGGACCAACATCAGTGATCCCACTGATAATACAACGTATCTAGAATGGGCAAATTCAGAAACATAATGTAGATGTGAATTCTGGGGAGGTCTGGGAGGTGAAATGGGAAGTTCTTGCTTAAAGGTTACAGAGCTTCTGTTTGCGGTGATAAGTTTGGGAAACAGAGAGTGATGGTTATACAACAGGGTGAATGTAATTAATGTCCATGAATTTAAAAATAATTAATTTACAGGGACTTCTCTGGTAGTCCAGTGATTAAGAATCCACCTTCCAATGCAGGGGACATGGGTTCCACCTCTGGTTAGGGAACTAAATCCACACGCTGCAATTACTGAGCCTGTGTGCCACAGTGAAGACCCATGGCAGTCAAAATTTAAAAAAAAATAAAATAAAACTTTTTTTTAAATTCAGAAGAATGAATCATAAACAATTACAAAGGCATATTTTATGTCATATAAATTTTATCACAATTATAAAAAATCTTCGAAGCGATAGGTTGAAGGAGTATGTCTGTCTACCTTCTGTAATATGGCAAAAAGATAAATGGCCACACATTTCTCCTATCCCAACAAGTCCACTCCTTAGCAATGCCACTCTGCTGTTCCAGTTCTCCAGAATTCTAGAATGAACAAAAATTACTTTTCTAATTAGGAAAAAAAATTATCTTTACTTTTAAAAAATGGTTTACATTTAAGCTGCTTTGGAAAATGCAGTGATACCCCTGAAAATACCTGGAAGTCACAGGCAGAACCCCTCTCCAGCTCCCGCCCTTTAATCCACGAAGGCACATGGCACCACAGGGGAGAAGCAGGTTACCTACCCCACCCAGCTGCTGAATGGCCCCCGTCAAAAACTGGAGGTTCTTGCCGGCAGGCAGATCCAAGTAGAAGGATTTTCCAGAAAAGGGCTGCCTCCTGGCATCTGGTGAGCTCTTCTGGCATTTTCCCAGACAACTGGAAACTCCAAGCTGAGCTCCTAGAAAACAACAACAAAGGGGAAGACAGTGGAAAGCTTGAGGTAAGAGAGAGCCCTGGGGGTCAAGGAGCCTTCGCGGCCGACAGCCCCTGTGTGGTGCCTGGCCAGGCCCTGGGCACCAGGTGGACACGAGACTCCTGTTCCTGCCCTTGGGAAGCCCAGGTGCAGAGAAACCCAATCCTCACACATGGATGTTGGGAATGTAAAATGGTGCAGCCACTTTAGACAACAGTGTAGCTGTTTCTCAAAAGGTTAAGTATAGAGTTAACATAAGACTCAGCAATCCGATTCCTAGGCATACTCCCAGGAGAAATGAAAACATACATCCAGATAAAGTTCATAGCAGCATTATTCATTGTAGCCCCAAAGTGGAAGCAATTCAAACGTGAATAAAACAGTAAGCAAAATGCAGTATATTCCTATGATGGAATACTATTTGGCAATAAAAACCAATGAACTATCAGAACTTCCCTGGTTGTCCAGTAATTGAGAGTCTGCCTGCCAATGCAAGGGACACCAGTTCAATCCCTGGTTGGGGAACTAAGATCCTACATGCCATAGGGATCCAGTGGCAGCCAAATTAATTAATCAATTAATGAAAAACGTGAAAGTCACTCAGTTGTGTCCGACTCTTTGCAACCCCATGGACTATACAGTCCATGGAACTGTCCAGCCTAGAATACTGGAGTGGGTAGCCTATCCCTTCTCCAGTGGATCTTCCCAACCTAAGAATTGAACCAGGGTCTCCTGCATTGCAGGCAGATTCTTTACCAACTGAGCTATCAGGGAGGCCCTGATAGCTGCACTCAATATGCCAGCAAATTTGGAAAACTCAGCAGTGGCCACAGGACTGGAAAAGGTCAGTTTNACCACTGGAAAAACCATAGCCTTGACTAGATGGACCTTTGTTGGTAAAGCAATATCTCTGCTTTTTAATATGCTATCTAGGTTGGTCATAACTTTCCTTCCAAGGAGTAAGCGTCTTTTAATTTCATGGCTGCAGTCACCATCAGCAGTGATTTTGGAGCCCCCAAAAACAAAGTCTGACACTGTTTCCACTGTTTCCCCATCTGACTTACCATAGGACCCAGCAATTATACTTCTAGATATACAGTCAAAGAAAAAAATGACAACCTGGAAACAAATGTTTATGACAGTATTATTCTTAATAGCCAGGAAGCAGAAAACTCTTATGTCCATCAAGTAATGAATGGATAAAATGTGGTAATCCACACAAAGGAACTAAAGAACATGAGCCTCTAGATTGAAAGTTTCCACCAAGTGCTAGCTCCATGAATGAAAATAGTCCCATGGCACACTATTCATGAAATTTCAGGACGCCGAAGAGAAAGAGAGGATCTTGGCTTCATTTCAGGTAATATTGGAGAGCAGGTCACCTAAAAGCCCTCCTTAACGCAAATATCTAAAAATACCAGCTGAAATAGAAATACCAATCCTACCTAACTGCTAAGTCCACAAAATTAGTAAGAAGACAACAAAAGTGCCCCACATGATGAGAAAGTTGAAAACCATAGTGGTGAAAGTGAACGCTGACTGCCCTGAGAGAGTCTGTGGACTTAACAGCAAAGGGCTTGGGACTGAAGACCCACATGAGCTGTGGAGATGAGGTCTTGTGCAAGCCAAAGTGGGGAGTGAGGACTGGGGACTCCTGCAAGAATCTAGGAGAAAAGGGAAGCCAGAAAATGATCCATCCATTAGAAAAGACAAAAAAGGAATACTGCCTACCTTAGCCTGGGCTCCACGTGAAAGGAAAATCTTCACTGAGAATCCAAAGTACAAGCCTCTCAAGAAACTAGAGTTCAAATTCATTCTAGTCACGTGGATTAAAAGAACCCACTACCCCCATCACCCAACAGAGATTAACATTAAAAAGTAATCCCAGCTAGGGTTTCCCTGGTGGCTCAGTGGTAAAGAATCCACCTGCCAATGTGGGAGACAGGGGTTCGACCCCTGATCCGGGAAGATCCCACATGCCTTGAAGCAGCTGAGCCTGAGACACAATTATTGAGCCTGTGCTCTAGAGGCCGCCTACCCTACAGACCGTGCTCTGCAACAGGAGAGGCCACTGCAATGAGAAGCCAGTGCATGGCAACTAGAGTGACCCTCCTGGACGAAACTAGAAAGAGCATGAATGGAAAAGAAGACCCAGTGCAATAAGTAAATAAGAATTTTTAAAAAACAGAGCAATGTGTACAATCATTTGCAGATGAATGGGTGATGTTCAGTTGCTAAGTCGTGTCTGACTCTGCAGCCCCATGAACTGCAGCATGCCAGGCTCCTCTGTCCTCCACTATCTCATGGAGTTTACTCAAATTTATGTCCATTGAGTCAGTGATGCTGTCTAACTGTCTCATCCTCTGCCACCCCCTTCTCCTTTTGCCTTCAATCTTTCCCAGCATCAGGGTCTTTTCCAATGAGTCAGCTCTTTGCATCAAGTAGCCAAAATATTGGAGCTTCAGCTTCAGTATCAGTCCTTCCAATGAATATTCAGGGTTAATTTCCTTTAGGATTGCCTGGTTTGATCTCTTTGCAGTCCAAGAGATTATCAAGAGTCTTCTCCAACACCACAGTTTGAAGGCATCAATTCTTTGGTGTTCAGCGTTTTTTACAGTCCAATGCTCAAATCTTTACATGACTACTGGAAAAACCATAGCTTTGACTATGCTGACCTTTTTCAGCAAAGTAATGTCTCTGCTTTTTAATATGCTCTCTGGGTTTGTCATAGCTTTTCTTCATGGCTGTAGTCACTGTCTATAGTGATTTTGGAGCCCAAGAAAATAAAATTTGTCATTGTTTCCACTTTTTCTCCTTCTGTTTGGCATGAAGTAAGGGACCAGATGCCATGATCTTAGTATTTTGAATGCTGAGTTGTAAGCCATCTTTTTCACTCTCCTCTTTCACCATCGTCAAGAGGTTCTTTAGTTCCTCTTCATTTCCTGCCATTATAGTGTTACTATTTGCATATCTGAGGTAGATATTTCTCCTGGCAATCTTGATTCCAGCTTGTGATTCATCCAGTCTGGCATTTTGCACGATGTTCTCTGTATATACAGCCTTGTCATATTCCTTTCCCAATTTGGAACCAGTCAGTTGTTACATGTCTGGTTCTAACTGTTGCTTCTTGACCCACATGTTTTCAATTCTTGTATCTTTATTTTTATGAAAACTAAAACCCTCCAAAATTAACACAGTTATGTTATTGTGAATTTTAAGAACAAATACAAAGAGAATAATCTAAAATCTTCTACAGGGAAAAGCAGGTCATACACTAAGGAACAAGAATCAGATTGACATCAATTCTCAACAGCATCTACTTTTTAGCAAGAAGAGACCACTGTCACTTTTCCATGTGTTGAAGGGAAAAAAAGTGACTCAAGAACTTTAATACAAGGGTGAAATAAAGATGTTCTTAGGCATACTTGACTCAAAAGGTTTATCACATAAAGCCCCCTTTTGAAAATATGCTTGGAGGAAGTTCATCAGCAAAAAGAACTAGAGCCAGAAGAAAGAAACACCATAAGGGAAGGGAGAGTAAGTAATTTAGTGAAGTATATCACCGTTTAAAAGGCAACAACGAAATGGCATATCTGTAAAAATCCAGAACTCAAACTAGATGATACTAAGAGCGCAGAAGGGAGCATTGAGGGAAGTGACTAGTGCTAAAATACTTATCTAATTGGGTGGGGCTCCTTAAGTTTATCAATAAATTTAAGAATTTTCTAGTAAAAGTAACCATGAATATAGGTTTAATAAGTTACTTCATCCTGACTCTCCATCTGCTCATAATATCAGAGGGAAAACTCTTGTTTGACCTTTATCATAAATTCCTTAATGATCCATGACATCCCTCAACACAAACAACCCCCTTCCAACACACACACACGAAAACCCCAAGAGAGCTAACATTTCTCGGCCTTTTCTTCCCAAGAGACTGTGGGGCAGGAGTACCAACTTTGACCTCGAAACCCTCATTTTGGCCTTGTTACCTACCTGGGTCCGGAGCCCGTAGCTTACTCTCATCCATTGAACTCTCCAGTTGAAGGCGATCGTTGCCTGAAAAAGGACAAAACGTCAGGTGAACCACCTCCACTAATCTTCGACCTTCCATCATCCCCTCCTGCAAACTCCCAAATCCTGCACAATTTCCATCGAGGCTCTCGGGAACCCCAAGACTCAACTCCATCCCAACCCACATCCCCTCTCAATTCCCGCGCCTCCTTCCAGGCTCTGGTTCCCCCAGTCTCTCCGCCCCTTTAGACCCCTGTCTCCTCAATTCCTATGACTCCTCCCCGGTCCCTCTACCCTCCCAGCTCCCGTAACCTATCTGCTTCCCAATTCCTGTGCCCACTTCCCAACCCCGAACCCCTCTTTAACTCCTTTGACCCTTTTCATCTTCCTTCGTATCCCTCCTTCCCCTTTTCGGCATCCGTACCCTTTCCGGGATCCCTCCTCCAATTTTCTGCTCTTTCCCGGTCTCCGTACTCCTTCAAGGCCGCCGTATCCCAGTCGCGGGCTCCATGGGCTCTTTCAAGCTCCGGTCACCGACTGCTTCTCTGCAACTGCAGCATATTCTCTAGGCGCCCTCGGCCGCGGGTTCGGTTTAAATTTCCTGTTGGCCCCGCCCCTAGAATTACGTAAGAGCTGTGAGACTGCCATACGGAGGCCCTCGGAGGACAATCTTAGCTAGGCCAAACTCTCCCTTCCCCTTTATCTTTCACTCTGCTCTTTCTGTCTCTTCATCTGTCCACTTTTCATAGGCTTGAGATCTTTTGAGGTTTAATAGCCAGCGAGCTGGGGACTAGCAGTAGCGTCTTAGTGATTCTTCACACTGAGCTAGTTTGACATTCCTAGGGGTTCAATAATAAATAACAAAATAAACCTAACGCTTCTAGATAGAGCGTTTATAATTTACATAAAGATTTCACATACATAGAATTTCATCTTCACATCTTTTGTCTCCCTTCATTTTCCACTTATCCACCCAACCCCCTCCCCCCAAAAAATCTCAAAAGTGGTGTCTCCATTCCTCACTTCCATGTTTTCTTCAATTCACCTGATCAGAGCTTCTCACCTCTCCATCAAAACCATACTTACCCAGCCAATTGTGACTTCCATTTTCCCCTAGCTGACTTTTAGAACATTGAAACAGACTACTTCCTCCTTCTTGAAGCACTTTTTCCCTTTTGCTTCCATTTCTGCCCATTTTCACCTTACCTCAATGGGCTCCTTCTCCATCTCTTTTGCTGGATCCAATGCCACTTCCACTTATAAATGTTGTTGTGCACCAAGGCTTTAGCTTTTAGCCTTCTTCTCTTCCCTATTAACACTTTTTCCCAAGGAGATCTCTTCCAACTCCATAACTTTAAAATTCAGCTCTGTATTAACGCTTGAGTTCTGACTTCTCCCCAGATCTCCAGACATATGGTCAAGCATGTACTGGACATTTCCATTTAGGTGAAGACTCAGGCTTAACAAGTTCAACATTTGTTCCACTGCCCCCGCCAAAACAAAACCTCCTCACATATCCTTATCCCATCTCATTATCCACTCAGTTCAAACCTATGTTATATATTTTAAAAAAATTAAAAAATAAGAACTTTAAGTTATCTTTCAGAACTTTCCCTTATCCCTGCCCTGCTCCCAAAACAAATTCTACCAATTCCAAAGTACCTCTTGAATCAGACCCAGCCACTAATTTCTTGCCCAAAGTACTGCAGTTAATTCCTAACATATTTCTACACTTAAATAGCTTTCTACCTCTTCCCAATATAATCCATTTTCCATGAGCAACCAGCATTATTCATTAAACCCATGGTAGACGTGTATATACCACAAACACCTTGTATCCCTTCCAGTGGGGCCTCTCCCTGCAGATTTGAGTTCCTGAGGAACCCAAATTTGGCCATGTGACTTGCTTTGGTTGATGGAAAAAAAGAAACGACACATCACTTCCAAGAATATGTTTAAAAGCCAGGCTGGTTTATCAAGTTCTCTTTTCCCCTATCTAGCAATGTCCAGCCAGAGGGTACCCTGTCAACATGGGTTCCTTGGTGAAGAAGACTTGCAACAGAAGCATGGGCAAGCCATAACTGACATGTAGCATGAGTGATAGTCACTCAGTCGTGTCCGACTCTTTGTGACCCCATGAACTGTAGACTGTCAGGCTCCTCTGTCCATGGAATTCTCCAGGCAAAAATACTGGAGTGGATTGCCATTTCCTTCTCCAGGTAGCATGAGCGAGAAATAAACCTTTGTTGTTATAAGCTAATGAGATTTGGGCATCATTTTTTACCTGGGGCTTCCCAGGTTTTTCAGTGGTAAAGAATCTGCCTGCCAATGCAGTAGACATGCAGGGTTTGATCCCTGGGTCGGGAAGATCCCCTGCAGGAGATGGCAATCTACTCCTGTTATTTCTTGCCTGAGAAATCCCACGGAGGTGCCTGGCAGGCTACAGTTCATGGGGTCACACAGAGTCAGACACAACTTAGTGACTGAACAACAACCAGAATCTAGCTCAAGTTTCTCAAAGTGTGGTTCTGCCCTTTCAGAAGGTTCCATGAGGTCAAAACTGTTTTTACAATGATACTAACATCATTATTCACTTTTGCTCTCATTGTGTCATGAATATTCAGTAGAGTATGCAAAAACGAAAATGAGAACCTAGCACTTTTTCATTATATATTTAAAAGATTTGCAGAAATGTAAAATAATGCCACTCTTTTAATTCCATTAAAAATGCATCATTAGGACTTCCCTGGTGGTGCAGTGGATAAGAATCCGCCTGCCAAGGCAGAGGACATGGGTTTGATCCCTGATCCGGGAAGATCCCACATGCCTCAGAGCAACTAAGTCCTTGCACCACAACTACTGAGCCTGGGCACTGCAACTGCTGACACTGTGTGCCTAAAGCCTGTGCTCCACAAGAGGAGCCACTTCAGTGGGAAGTCCGTGCACTGTAACTAGAGAGTAGCCGCCGCTCTCCGCAACAAGAGAAGGCTAACATGCAACAACAAAGATCCAGCACAGCCAAAACTAAATTTAAAAATACCGTAGTGTGTACCTGTCAAAAAAAATTTTTTAAGTGCTTAAAAAAATGCATCATTTATCTTAACACACAGTGGGCTTCTTTTTAAATGAATAAATGCGTTTTAAATGTTTTAATTTCTAATATGGTAAATATCAAGTACAATTTTATTATAAATATATTTATTAGTACAAATTTAAAGATACCCATGTGGTGGTAGTTGGTCTCAAAGATGGCCTGCAATGACTGTCCTTGACTCCTGATAGTCATTGTTTAGTCGCTAAATTTTGTCTGATTCTTTTTCGACCCCATGGAATGTAGCCCACCAGGCTCCTCTGTCCATGGGATCTCCCAGGCAAGAATACTTGAGTGGGTTGCCATTTCCTTCTCCAGAGGATCTTCCTGACCCAGGGATCCAACTCAAGTCTCCTGCATTGGCAGGTGGATTCCTGACCACTGAAGCACCAGGGAAGCCCCCCTGATAGTCATACTCACATCCAATAGAGTATTTTTAAAAATATCTATTTATTTACATTCGGCTGTGCTGGGTCTTCATTATTGCACAGGCTTTCTCAAGTTGCAGTGAGTAGAGGCTACTCACTAGTTCCGGTGTGCAGGCTTCTCACTGCGGAGGCTTGTTTATTGTAAAGCACAAGCTCTAGAGCACAGGCTCAGTGGTTGTGATAGTTAGGCCTACTTGCCCCGCGGCAAGTGGAATCTTTCCAGACCAGGGATCGAGCCCATTCACACTGCATTGGCAGATGGATTCTTAACCACTGGACCACTGGGAGCCCCTGTACCAATAGAGTATTGAGGAAATGATAATGTGTGACTCTGGAGGCTAGGTCATAAAAGACATCTCAATATCTTCATTGCTCTTTCTTGGATGCCTGCTGCGGGGGAAGCCACCTGCCATAACATGAGGGCACTCAAGTATGCCTGTGGAGAGGCTCCTTGTGGAGAGGAACTGAGGCTTCCTGCCAACAGCTGGTCCTAACTTCCCCATCTGTGACCGAGCCATCTGGCAAGTAGATCCTTCAGTCTCAGCTTAGCTTTCAGATGACGGCAACTTCACAAGAGACCCCAAGTCAGAAAAATTCCAGCCAAGCTGCTCCTAAGTTGCAGGCCCACAGAAACTGAGAAAATAAATGATTAATATTGTTTTAAGTCCCTAAATTTTGAGATGATTTGTTACACAGCAATAGATTAACAAATATACACATAAACAAAAAAGCTGTTTGGGATTCTCCATTTTTAAACAATGTAAAAGGGAGGGAATTCCCTGGCCATCCAACAGTTAGAATTCTGGCCTTCCACTGCCCAGGGCCCAGGTTCAGATCTCAAAAGCTGTGCGGCCAAAAATCAAAAACAAAAAGAGCCTAAAACCAGAACTTACCTTATCCTCACCGACAAAATCAGATCAAATTCCTCTTTTCAAAAACTCCCAGTAGCCAGTGGCTTTCCCAATTTGCTCCTCAGACCAAACTTCTCTGAGTCTTGAACAAACCTAGTGCGTTCCTGCCTTAGGACCTTTGCACTAATAGTTCCATTTCCCAGATCTTCTCTTTCTTTTTAGGCATCAGATCAAATCTCTTTTCTTTTCAGATAGGACTTCTGAGACTGCCCAACCTAATGGTAGTTCACTTGTTTGTGGTCTATATTTCCCCCCTAGGGTTAAGTTTTATAGAANATAGTTCCATTTCCCAGATCTTCTCTTTCTTTTTAGGCATCAGATCAAATCTCTTTTCTTTTCAGATAGGACTTCTGAGACTGCCCAACCTAATGGTAGTTCACTTGTTTGTGGTCTATATTTCCCCCCTAGGGTTAAGTTTTGTAGAACAAGGACGTTTTCTGTTTTACTCACTGCTATATCCCCAAAGTAAGAATGTAGTAGATTCTTTTTTTTTTAAACTTATTTATCTGGCTGTGCCAGGTTTTAATTACAGCACACAAGATCTTCAGGGTCTTTATCTGTGGTATGTGGGAGCTAGTTCCCTGACCAGGGATTGAACTCTGGCCTGCTGGATTGGGAGCATGGGGTCTTAGCCAGTAGATGAACAGAGAAGTCCCAAGAATGTAGTACATTCTTAATAAATGTTGTTAAATGAGTGAAAAAAATTAATCTCTCTGATCTTCATTTTTTTTTCATTTGTAGAGTGAAGATAATATTAATACCAGGCAGTGAGGTTTTAAAGATGTGTTTAGCAGGACTTCCCTGGTGACGTCTGTGAACAGAAAAGGTAGCTTTTACTGTGTGTATTTGTCACACAGTTGTGTCCAATTGTTTGTGACCCCATAGCCTGCCAGGCTCCTCTGTCCATGGAATTCTCCAGGCAAGAATACTGGAGTGGTTCCCATTCCCTTCTTCAGAAGATGTTCCCCACCCAGGGATTGAACATGGGTCTCCTGAATTGCAAGCAGACTCTTTCCCATCAGAGTCACCAGGAAAGAATATTTACTGCTTGGCAGAAAATATTTTGAGATAATAATTCAAATTGTTCTTTCTGGTTGTTTTTGATTCCTGAGGGGAAGTGCTTAGAAAAAAAATCAGCTCATACCATAGAGCAAGGATTGATTTTTCAATATCTAAAAATCTTGTACAGATAGATTCAGAAAAGATCAACCACCCAATTGAAAAATGGGTATGGGAACAGTCACAGGAAAGGAAATACAAAGAGCATTCAAATATGCTCAACCTCATTTAAAATAAGATAAATGCAAATGACATCTATATCGAAATACCATTTTTCATTTAACAGACTGGCAAAGATCAGTTTTTCGAGAGAGTGACAAATTGTCTCACATAGGGTTTATACCAGACTCCTGTGTAAGGCAATTTGGCAAGCTCTAGGAAAATTATAAACGCACGTATTTTTCCACCCAGCAGTCCTGTGTCTGGGAGTTCTTATACAGATACACTCATACATATGGGATATGACTTCTGTAATAAAGGTATTTACTGAAGCATTACCATATTTAGCAGCTATATGGTGTTTATTAGACAAATATTTATAAAATAATGACACAGAAAAGGGATGCACATATATCTATTTATTTAATGCTACAAATACATATGGAATGCATACTGTAACATTCAAAGTGCTTTAAAAATAGTAATTAATCTTCATAACAATCCTCTGAGGTAGGTAGTAACTAAACCCATTTCATATTGAGGTTAAAAGTTGGCTTGAGGTCACATACCTAAAAGGTGTTAGTGCTGGAATTTGAACCCCAGCAGCCTGACTTCAGAATCCACGCTCTTAATGTTGTTCTCTGCTGCTTCTCAATGTAGGGTAAACGGAAATCTGATACAGTGATATGAAAATCTGACAGAATAGATTTTGAGAGATAAAGGATTATTAGGAATACAGATGTCATTTCTGATGATAAACAGTTTACCAGGGACTAAATAACCTAGTCCTCATATGATTCTAACAACATCAAAATAAGCCAGAAAGGGAAGGGAAAACTATAAAATCTACAACATACAAGGAAATTTTAAGATACTTTTCTCCTTAAAATAGACGATAGATGAAACAAAAATAAAATAAGACTGCTCTGCTGCTGCTGCTAAGGCGCTCCAGTCATGTCCGACTCTGTGTGACCCCACAGACAGCAGCCCACCAGGCTCCCCTGTCCCTGGGATTCTCCAGGCAAGAACACTGGAGTGGGTTGCCATTTCCTTCTCCAATGCATGAAAGTGAAAAGTGAAAGTGAAGTCGCTCAGTCGTGTCCGACTCTTAGCGACCCCATGGACTGCAGCCCACCAGGTTCCTCTGTCCCTGGAATTTTCCAGGCAAGAGTACTGGAGTGGGTTGCCATTGACTTCTCCAAAAATAAGACTAGTAACATATAAAAGATTCAATGAGGAGAATTCCCTGGTGGTCCAGTGGTAAAGACTTCATTTTCCAATGCACGGTTTGATCCCTGGTTCAGGAACTAAGATCCCATGTGCTGTCCAGGAGGACCCCCAAATAAATAAATAAATAAAAGATTCAATGATATAATTAATAAAATTTAATATAAAATATTAGAAAATACTGTTAAGTACATGGAAAATTAAAAAATTGACTTGAACTATGCCACTACAGTATCAACCAATGCCAAAATACCAATATCATAGAATACATCCTATGACCACAAAATGAAGTTAGAAACCAATAACAAAAAGTTAAGTTTTTTTAAATAGTAAAACAAAACACATCACTCTGGAATTTTTAAAAACCACATTTCTAAATAATTCATGATAGAAGAATAAAACAATGGAAATTGCAGTATATTTAGAACCTCACCAGTGAAAAACTATAGATCAAAAGCTGTTAAATACCTTTTTAAAAGCTGTAAAATTCAGCTAAAGTAACTAGAAAGAAAGTATGACCTTAAATGTGGATGCTATATTAGGAAATAAGACAGACTGAAAATGAATTAGCTAAGTGTTCACCTTGAGAGATCAAAAAATGAAACGTATGCCCAAAGTTTATGGATAGTCAGAAATAATAAAAGATAGAAATAAGATCAATGAAAAAATTAAGAAAAAAGAAAAAGTAGATTCTTACAAATGAGCATGACAAGGACAAATAATCTAAAAAACCCACAAGGGATATAAACAGGCAATTCAAAGATGAGGTAATTTTGGACTCCCCTGGTAGTCCGGTGGTTAAGACTCTGAGCTCCTGACGCAGGGGACACAGGTTTGATCCCTGGTCACTAAGATCCCGAATGCTACCTGGTGCAGCCAACAAACAGATAAACAAAAGAAACACTTTAACAAAAAAATGAGGAAATTTTAATGGCTGATAAATACATAAAAAGTGCTGACTCAATTGTAATTAAATGCAAATTAAGCCCAAGCTAGTAATGCAAATTAAACAATTAGAAGCTCTTTCACACACTTTTCACTGGCAAAAATTAAAATCATGTTTTAGTAAAAACAGGAAGGCAAGGGAGTAAACTGGAACAAGCGCTTGGGAGAGCAATGTGGTGATCTCATGCCCTTCAACTCAGCAATTCTGTTTTTTGATATATCCTGTTCTCTGAAGAGAGGTGTGCACCCCTCAGACACAAGATATTCACAGAGGTGCCAAAAGAAAGCATTAGTATTTAAGTATTTATTCACTGTGGGCTGTGCTGGGTCTCGGTTGCTGTGCACGGGCCTCTCATTGCAGCGGCCTCTCTCGTTGCATAGCACAGGCTCTAGGCACTCNAATTCCCTGGTGGTCCAGTGGTAAAGACTTCATTTTCCAATGCACGGTTTGATCCCTGGTTCAGGAACTAAGATCCCATGTGCTGTCCAGGAGGACCCCCAAATAAATAAATAAATAAAAGATTCAATGATATAATTAATAAAATTTAATATAAAATATTAGAAAATACTGTTAAGTACATGGAAAATTAAAAAATTGACTTGAACTATGCCACTACAGTATCAACCAATGCCAAAATACCAATATCATAGAATACATCCTATGACCACAAAATGAAGTTAGAAACCAATAACAAAAAGTTAAGTTTTTTTTAATAGTAAAACAAAACACATCACTCTGGAATTTTTAAAAACCACATTTCTAAATAATTCATGATAGAAGAATAAAACAATGGAAATTGCAGTATATTTAGAACCTCACCAGTGAAAAACTATAGATCAAAAGCTGTTAAATACCTTTTTAAAAGCTGTAAAATTCAGCTAAAGTAACTAGAAAGAAAGTATGACCTTAAATGTGGATGCTATATTAGGAAATAAGACAGACTGAAAATGAATTAGCTAAGTGTTCACCTTGAGAGATCAAAAAATGAAACGTATGCCCAAAGTTTATGGATAGTCAGAAATAATAAAAGATAGAAATAAGATCAATGAAAAAATTAAGAAAAAAGAAAAAGTAGATTCTTACAAATGAGCATGACAAGGACAAATAATCTAAAAAACCCACAAGGGATATAAACAGGCAATTCAAAGATGAGGTAATTTTGGACTCCCCTGGTAGTCCGGTGGTTAAGACTCTGAGCTCCTGACGCAGGGGACACAGGTTTGATCCCTGGTCACTAAGATCCCGAATGCTACCTGGTGCAGCCAACAAACAGATAAACAAAAGAAACACTTTAACAAAAAAATGAGGAAATTTTAATGGCTGATAAATACATAAAAAGTGCTGACTCAATTGTAATTAAATGCAAATTAAGCCCAAGCTAGTAATGCAAATTAAACAATTAGAAGCTCTTTCACACACTTTTCACTGGCAAAAATTAAAATCATGTTTTAGTAAAAACAGGAAGGCAAGGGAGTAAACTGGAACAAGCGCTTGGGAGAGCAATGTGGTGATCTCATGCCCTTCAACTCAGCAATTCTGTTTTTTGATATATCCTGTTCTCTGAAGAGAGGTGTGCACCCCTCAGACACAAGATATTCACAGAGGTGCCAAAAGAAAGCATTAGTATTTAAGTATTTATTCACTGTGGGCTGTGCTGGGTCTCGGTTGCTGTGCACGGGCCTCTCATTGCAGCGGCCTCTCTCGTTGCATAGCACAGGCTCTAGGCACTCAGGCTTCAGCAGTTTCAGCTCTTGGGCCCTAGAACATGGACTCAGTAGTTGTGGCTCTCAGGCTTTAGTTGCCTGTGGCGTCTGGACTTCCTGGCTGGCTCAGTGGTAAAGAATCTGCTTGCAAAAAGAGGAAATACAGGTTCGAGCCCTGGGTTGGGAAGATCCCCTGAAGAAGGAAATGGCTACCCATTCCAGTATTCTCGCCTGGGAAATCCCATGGACCGAGGAGCCTGGAGGGCTACTGTCCTTGGGGTCACAATAGTCAGATACGACCTAGCCACTAAACAACAAAAACGTGGGGTCTACCTGGACCAGGGGTAGAAGTTGTGTCCCCTGTGTTGGTAGGCAGAGTCTTATCCACTGTACCACCAGGGAAATCCTAAATATATTTTATTTAAGAGAAAAACAAGGAAGCTTAATAATCTTTAGTAAGCAGGCTAACGCTGGTGTCCTTCCTGTGCTCTTGTCAGAGATCCTGGCTTACATAGTAAAGCAACTGAGCTATCTGGGTAAAGGGTAAGGGAGCTTCCTATCTAGACAGGTTGTCTGTGTTTTCTCTGCAGAGTTTGGCATGAGTTGGTTTTACACTGTTCTCCACAATTTACATATCCCCAGATAAATTTACAGATTATGCTATCTGGATTTTCCTAACTCCCAGAAGTGAATAAGAGGCTTAATAAGATTTGTCCAAAGAACCAAAGTTAAGATTACAAATAATCCGAATGACACACACAAGTGAACACTCCAGGTACAAACTCTGAGGTTCAGTGAGGAGTTAGCTGGCCAATAGTTGAGAAAAATCACTGAAGTTCAAGAGGAACTCTTGCCAGTAATGAATCCTTTGCCCTAATCAACTGTACACTTGAAAGTGGTTCAGATGGTAAATTTTATGCTATGGCAATAGCACCCCATTCCAGTACTCTTGCCTGGAAAATCCCATGGATGGAGGAGCCTGGTAGGCTTGCGGTCCTTGGGGTCGCTAGGAGTCAGACACAACTGAGCGACTTCACTTACACTTTTCACTCTCATGCATTGGAGGAGGAGGAAATGGCAACCCACTCCAGAGAATCCCAGGGGGTTGTTCTCCAGGCAAACCACTGCCTGGTGAATCCCAGGGACTGGGGAGCCCGGTGGGCTGCCATCTGTGGGGTAGCACAGAGTCGGACATGACTGAAGTGACTTAGCATGAGCATTTACAATAAAAAATTTTAAATAGTAATAATGTAGGAAAGGAACGAAGCATATTCAGCCACATTATTTTCACTAAGTATTTTGGTACTACAAACAAATACATATTTATAACACATTATTTCTCTTTTAAATCAATCTTTTGTTATTTATTTTTTGGCTGTGCCATGTGGGATCTTAGTTCCCTGATCAGGGATCTAACCTGGGCCGCCTGCATTGGAAGCGTGGAGTCTTCATCACTGGACTGCTAGGGAAGTCCTTAACCACCCTTTCTAAGTTACCTTTTTATATATCTTATGATGGACATACAAATTTTGTACAGTGGTTTACACTATTATGTAATTCATAAGTACATATTAATATGCTGGGTATGCAAAAATATTTTTTCTGTTAAAAGTATGTAGCAAAAATGTTTGATGCTCATTGGCCCAGAGAAATCTTTTCACAGTGGGGCAAGGAGATACATATAAGAATGGGACTTGAAGCACTGTTTGAAGAACTGGGAAATAATCTAAATGCCTATCAGCAGAGGAATGAATCAGCTGGGCTATATTCAAGCAATGGAATATTATACAGTGGTTTAAATGAATGGATAAGAGCTACATGTATCAACACAGGAAAATATTTTCAAGATCTTAAATGAAAAAAGCATGCTGCAGAAAGAAATGTCCAACATGTAGAACAATGTGATATATTGTTTATGGATACATACCCATGAATACATACATATTACATATGCATATGCAGTAATATGTACTATGTTTAAAAACATTCAAGAGGAAGACAGATACAAAGGTCAGGAACAGAAGTTCCCTCTGGGTAGGGAAGGAAGCAAAGAAGGTTTAAAACAAAATGTACAAGGTAAATTAATGTAAGAAATAAATTATTTTTTATTTATTTTCAGCCACATTGGGCAGCATGTGGGTTCATAGTTCCCTGACCAGGCATAAAACCTGTGTCCCATGCATTAGGAGCATGGAGTCTTAACTACTGGGCCACCAGGGAAATCCCAATAGCTCACATTTTTAGAACAAGTCTCCCTGAGTTCTCCTCCTCAGTGACAACTATCTTCACATTCCCTTGTGTATCTTTCCAGATATTTCATGCACAAGCCAGGCCACATATGTGTATGTATTTCTCCCCATCCTTCCTCTTTGTAAACACAAATGGTAGCAAATGTTACATATTATTCTGTGCCTCCCTTTTTTTCTTTAACAATGTATCCTGAAGTTTGTTGTCAGTACATCAAGAGCTTCCTCCACCTTGATGGCTGCGCAATCAGTTTCTGTGGCTTGAGTCAGTCTTCTGTAGACAGAATGTAAACTATTTCTGTTCTTTCACTACAATAAGCATCACTGCAACACATATCCTATTATGTCATTCTGTACACCTGCACATATTATAATCAATTCCCAGAAGGAGAAATGTTGGGTCTTTTTCAAACTGCCCTACAGCAAGACTCAACCAGTTCATCTGCTACAGCAACATTTCCTAGTGCCTACATCACCCAGTCATAGACCAACACTGGGTATTATCAGACATTGAGAAGAAAACATGGTATCTCATGACAGGTTTAATTTGCATATTTTATTTTTTAAAGGATGTTTATTTGGCTGCACCAGGTCTTAGTTCCAGCATGTGGAATCTTCGATCTTCATTGTGGTGTAAGAGTTCTTTAGTTGCAGCATGTGGGTTCTTTAGTTGTAGCATGCAACTTGTTGTCTGTGGCATGTGCAGTCTAGTTCCCTGACCAGGGACCGAATCAGGGCCCCCTGTATCGGGAACTCCGAGGCTTAGTCACTGGACCACCAGGGAAGTCACTGTTTGCATATTTTAAAAATTATGTGATATTTTTTATAGGGTAAAAAGCTATCTTGATTTTTTCTATAAGTTTTCTGTCATTTGTCCAGTGGTATGAATTGGTTTTTTAAATTATGAGCTAATTACTTTTGTAATTTTGTAACAGCCAGCGAGGATTCTTTTAATTGCAGAATCTGTAGAGTCTTCCCTCAGTTTTGTGAGAAGCTTGTATGTGTCTTCAAAAAGCCTTTGTTGCATGGTGCTAATAGTGGTTTCCTGATACTAATACGATAGCAATGCAAGATGTTACCATGGGAGCAAACTGAGTCAAGGTGTACAGGTCTCTATGTATTACTTATGCAACTCCCTGTGAATCTGGAATCATTTCGAATTAAAAAATTCAGAAAGAACAAAACTTTGTGGTCCTTTTCTGATTGTGGGGGCTCTGACATCAAACTGTGATCCCTGAGTCATGACGGCTCCCAAGTCTGCTGCCTAACAAATTCCACCTGCAAGACAGCCACTGGGTTAAAATGTACATCTGAGAACCGGAAACTGGGACAAGTCTTCGGGGATTGACTCTGGCCTCTGACTCCATCATTGTCACATTCTAACTCAGGGAGCACACAGAAGCCGTGAGGCTAACAGGCACATATCCTGTATTTTTACTGAGCTTTACAGTGTTCCATGTCCATCCATTTACATTACCCCAACGATAATAAAGGTAGAGAATTCTCTCAAGAGGCCCTTTGCCAGTTATACCAGACCCTTCCTTTCCTTTTGTTGTTGCCCCCTGAATATCTTCTATTCGAACTCTGTAGTTCCAGCCATCCATAATTCTCTGGAGGGCCCCCCACAGCTTCCTGCATCTGGGCCTGCTCCTTTTCTCTTTCAGTCTTTTTGCCTAAAAGACTCTCACTCGGTCTTCAAAAAAGAGAAAGCCTCACCTCCACTAGGAAGCCTTCCTCCATCTCTCATCTCCAGTTTCCAATTTCAATCCAACAGGAAAGGCTAACCTAATCTTCTTCCAGCCATCCTACCGCAATTTCCATTAGACACTGAAACATTTCTCTCACTGTATTGCCATTATTAGTTTAAACATGTCTGTTCAACCCACTGAAGATCCTTTGAAGGGAGAGATTTTGTGATATTAATCTTTGTCTTTTAGTGCCCAGCAGCAATGCCAATAAATATTTACTGACTTGTCAGCCTCCGCTGCAGTTCAGGGAAAGCCAACCTGGGTTCTTGGGTAATTCATTTCAGCCCAGAGCCAGGTGTTTTGAGAATCAGCTGAGACTCTCCCTGATGTAAAGGAGCACTTGCTTCTGGTTACGCTCCCTGCTCCCTGTAAGTGTGAGTGTGTTTTTTCTTTATTTTTACTATGTGGACAACAAAAGCATCTCCTCACACGGTTGTTAGGAGGATTATAAGAGATAATGCCTCAAATGGAGAAGGAAATAGCAACCCACTCCAGTATTCTTGCCTAGAGAATCCCGTGGACAGAGGAGCCTGGTGGGCTGCTGTCTATAGGGTCGCACAGAGTCGGACATGACTGAGCGACTTGACTTTCATTTTCACTTTCATGCATTGAAGAAGGCAATGGCAACTCACTCCAGTATTCTTGATTGGAGAATCCCAGGGACAGAGGAGCCTGGTGGGCTGCCGTCTATGGGGTCGCAAGGAGTTGGACACGACTGAAGCGACTTAGCAGCAGCAGCGATGCCTCAAAAGCTCTTAGATAACGCTTGGAAATGGGTAAAGAAGGCTCTTCGAAGATACTTCTATGTAAGTGTTGACTGGGTGAATGAAAAACGCCTGGAGGTTGCCAGTTCATTTATTGAGCACCCACTATGTGTCCGGTACTGGGTTAAGCAAGCATGCTAGGTGCAGAGAAGCAACAGCAGCACTTTGGAGAGGCCTTAATTTAACACAGATTGCAGGGAATGGAATCAGGTAAGGTTTCTGGAGCTTGAGTTTGGATTGGAGGGGGGGGCGCGGGGGGAGCTTGGAAAGGCGCAGGTGGCAGTTGATAACCATAGTGCATATTCCACAGAGCCGGCGGTTTCCTTAGCGAGTGGCTTAGCTTTCTACGACTGGCGAGAAAGGGCGGCTTTGTGAGGCCTGTCAAAACGCTGGAATCGAAGCAGAGTTCCAGTCCTGTTTAGTAGCCGCGTGACTTTGGCCAAGTCACTGAACTTCCCCAACTGTAAAAAAGAGTCTGTTAAGAATACTCACCTGCCAGGATTCCAGAGAGACCGCATGATCGTGCATAAGCCAGCATGCGCTCTATTTAGAAGGTACAAAACGCACCGGCAGGTTACTAGGGGTCGACGGGGCTCTAAGCCAGGCGCACCGCGGGGCGTGGATTTCCTCTCTGAGCATGCGCAGTGGACCCGCGGCGCGGCCCGTCAGGCACTGCGGTAGGCGCCCTGGGGGCTAGCGGGTCCCTGGCCCCAAGATGGCGGCGCCCAGCGCAGTGGCTGCTGCCACCTCCAGCGAGAGAGATGGAGGGGGCAGCGGCTTTGAATCGTGGCTAGATGGACGGTTGGAGGCGCTGGGAGTGGACCGAGCCGTTTACGGCGCCTACATCTTGGGTGTCCTGCAGGAGGAGGAGGAAGAAGAGAAGCTGGATGCTCTGCAGGGTATTCTCTCTGCTTTCCTGGTGAGAAGCCCAGACACATTCCTTTAGCCTCTTAAGCCGTTTCCTGTTGGTACTTCTTTCCCCTACCTAGTGTCCCAGAGGATTAGTGGTCTCACCTGGAAGAGAAATAATTTTCTGAGCCCTGGGCTTCGGGGACAGGGAGCTACTTTTCATCCAGGGTTTCGGGAGCCAGAGGGTTGCAGGTGCAGAGAGAGGAAAAGCTTTCTCTTGTTTCTGAGGACAAGGCCCTCTTAGGTGCCTGTAGGTCAGCTGGGTGAATATTCTTACAAAAGGCATTGAAATGAGTTTTATCATAAACGTCTAACAGCCAATCTCATTCCCGTCCGTTGACAGTGATGAGAGGGGGAAATTAAGTGCTCTGGGATGTCTGTGCCCCCTTAGGAGGCACAGCCCCTGACAAAAGCCCGCAGGAAGTACCCTCTTGGTTTCCTATTTTGGAGGTAGGATTCCCAAAAAGATCAGTTTAGGCAGTAGAGGTCTTTTCACGCCTAGGCAGAATGGAAACAAATTTGGGCTCGATCCTTTACTGTATTTAGAAATGCAGTAATCATTGGGGGGGAGTGGGTGGAGGAATGAGAGAGATCAGAGTTTTAGTTAAGAGAAATAAACAGGATACTTAGCCTCCTAGAAGCAGATCCAGGCTTTCAGAAATGTGTGCTTTAAACTGTGTTTAAGTAGTAAGTCACCAAAATGTGCACACTTTTCCAACCTGACCATTTCTGCTGCCTTCATCTCTACTTACATTTATTTGGTGAAAATGCAGTTTATTGATTTCAACATGGTTGAAATCTAACACTAGTGCAGCTGTCGCAGGGCCTCCTGGCAAGGGCCCCCTTTTTAATTCCAGAACCTGCTCTGGTGAGATTGACCTATAAATGGGAAAGCCTTAACACAGCTTGTGATGCAGCTCTTAAGTTTGCTGGAAATGCAACACAGAGGAATAAATTCTTTTCCTGAATCCTTACATTGCAGGTTGTAATTGGAAAGAATAGGATGCAAACAAATTAAGTTACCTTAAAAAAATTTCCCACTGGGAAGTTCCTAAAGAGGCCATGAAAAAGAAGTTCAGGTAACTTGGGTACTCATTGGTACAGCTCCTTGACTTGTTCTTTTCATTGTATCATTACTTAGAACTGTATGTCTGCTGATAAAGGGAGACCTGAATTTTGCCCTAGACTATTAACAGTCTCTTAGTAGAAGAGTTGTCTAGATCAGATTTGTTTTTGTTTTGTTTTTTGTATCTCTTGTTTGCATAACCTGCAGAGACAAACTCGCTTTTTTTTAAAAAAATAATTGAGTCTTAAAAATATATATATATTTGGCTGCTCTGGGTATTAATTGGGGCACACAGAATCTTTGATCTTCACTACAGCATGTGGGACCTTTAGTTGAGGCTTGGGGATCATTTTAATTGTGGCATGTGGCCTCTTAGTTGCAGCTTGTGGGATCTAGTTCCCTGACCAGGGACAGAACCTAAGCCCCCTGCATTGGGAGTGCAGAGTCTTAGCCACTGGACCACCAGGGAAGTTCCAAGTCACTTTTAAGGTGACTTTCCTTCCTCCCCCTGCCCAGTTCACAAACCCTACTTAATTTTCTTGTAATTTCCCCAGCCCCTTCTCTGTAGAAAATAACTTTGAAAAAAGTTGGCCAGGAACAATATGGTGAGGCAGGGGTCCTGTCCATGAAACAACTTGGGAGCAACCTTACAGAGCAGCAAGGCCAGTGAATATGGTAGACACCAAACATCACTTATAGCACTACTTACTCTTAGTCAGTTGGGCTGGGTATAAAAGCTCCCAACTATTATACTGAATCCCATTTTAGGAAAAACAAAAGATAGCCAAGTTAGTTGCCATATTGGGCTAGGATTCATTACTAGGAATTTAGAAGCTTATCAGCAACAATTTGAGGTAAGACTTAAGAACAGTATATATGGTTGGGGGAAAATGACAGTAAACAAAAGCTTCCTGTCATCCTCTTTATTCCTTCTGATTTCACTTATGCTAATTGATTGATTCTTCAAATTTTTATTGATGGATTACTCTTCTGCCAGGCACTGCCCTAAGTGCTTGGGGGGTACTTCAGGAAACAACACAGACAGAAATCCCTGTCCTTGAGGGGTTATATTCCAGTAAAGAAAAACATAATCAGTAAATTATCTAGGGTATTTGAAAATGATAGTGCTAGGAGAAAAAGAAGCATTATGAGAAAACTGGGAGTAGAATGGAGGTCGAGCAGTCTTAAGTAGGGTCATTATATTAAGTAGAATGTTACTTTTTTTTTTTCTTCCAGTTGTATTAAGATATAATTGACATACAGCACTACATAAGTTTAAGGTGTACGGTATAATGAGTTGACTTACATCATGAAATTATTATCACAATGAGTTTAGTGAGCAGGATATTACATTTTGTGGCAGCTGTTCATATACCAGCCTTTTTCTACAAAAAGAAACTTTCTCGTAGATCTGGATTTGAATTTAACTAAGTCTGACACCAAAGCCAACACCCTTTTGGTCATACCATGCTAAAGAGGAAGATTGGTTGGTGTGCAGAATATGTCTGCTTATGTAAAATGGACAGAGGGATGGCTGGATAGGAGACCATCTACTCACTTAACTTCTCTTTATTATGGATCAGTGAGTACATTGTACTGAATTGAGTATATTGGCCAAGGAAGATTTCATAGAGGAGGATTTTGACTAAAGTTTTTGCTCCAAAAGAAGGACTGCTCTGAGTTGGTGGGAATCCTCTCCTTTGGAGCTGGGCAGGATGGAGTGGGTGCTCTAGCAGGTGTGGCTTCTGTGACTCACATAGGATTCCCTCTGTTGGGAGCCTCAGAAGAGAATCATCATTTCTATTCTGTGGGTCCCAAACCTGCCGTGATTTCTTCCCATCACCAGCAGGGGGAGCTGTGCCCTTTTGCGTAGATTTGATAAGTTTGAGAAAGTGCAAGTGAAGTGCTTCAGTCGTGTCCGACTGCGAACGACTCTGCGAAGGCATAGCTCCCCTGTCCATGGGATTTTCCAGGCAAGAGTACTGGAGTGAGTTGCCATTTCCTTATGCACTAGGTTGANAAACACACACACACACACACACACACAGAGGGACTGAGACAGTGGTGTAGGGTCAGGAAGATGTTTACAAATAAGACGGAAGAGCAAACCCCTTCTTGGAGGTGACCTCAGCCTCATATGCCCCTCATCAGCTAGAAGAGTGGGGTGGAGGACGGAGTTGCCAAGGCCAAGGATGATGACTCACTTTTCTGAGCCCAACAGCCCATCAGAGATCTCCTGAAAAGACCTGCCCCCTCATCAGTCATTTATGTGAATCAGTACAGCTTATTGTCTTGTCTGAGCCAGGAAACTGCACAGAGCAGGGTTGCAGGCTTGGCTTGGTAAACCCACTAGCAGGCCAGGTCCCCACCCTGGACCATGTCCTGGCTTCTCTGGACCTGACCTCAGAGAGGTTGTCTAAGCAGATCAAACTCAGGAAGTCCATATGCTTCAATATTCTTTTGTAAGCTGGCTATCTCATATTTAAAATGCCTTTCCTCATGGAAACAACACATTGGTTCCTTCACTCAACAATTGTTTATTGAGTACCAGATGCTGAGGACACAATGATGAAAAACAGACATAGGCATTATGGTCTCAGATCTATCTATTAAAAAGCCATTTAATCAATAATGAAGGCAAACTCCTTTGTGTGTGTGTGGGAGAATTCCATTTTGAGCTCCATCTCGGGCTACCTGGAAAATAGCATTCCCTGTCTTGGCAATAGCAGTCAAAACTCCCACCTGGTCCCTTGAGCAACCGCAACCACAAGTAAGAGGTGCAAAAACCAGTATCTGTTGAGGGCCTACTGTATGCCTGGCGGTGCTAGCACTTCACATACCTCTGTGAGATGTGACTCTGTGAAACAGACACAATTGCTCTTGCTTTACAGATAAAGAATCCAATTCTCAGAACCTAAGTAAGTTGCCTGGAGAAGGCAATGGCAACCCAGTCCAGTACTCTTGCCTGGCAAATCCCATGGACAGAGGAGCCTGGTGGGCTGCAGTCCATTGGGTCGCTAAGAGTCGGACACGACTGAGCGACTTCTCTTTCACTTTTTACTTTCATGCATTGGAGAAGGAAATGGCAACCCACTCCAGTGTTCTTGCCTGGAGAATCCCAGGGATAGGGGAGCCTGGTGGGCTGCCGTCGATGGGGTCACACAGAGTTGGACACGACTGAAGCGACTTAGCAGCAGCAGCAGTAAGTTGCCTAAGCCCATTGCAGAGCATGGGCTCTAGCGGGCTGGCTCATTAACTGTGGCTCTTCGGCTTAGTTGCTTCACTATTCATGGGATCGTCCCGGAACAGGGATCAAACCCATGTCCCCTGCATTGCAGGCTGACTCTTAACCACTGGACCACCAACTAAGTCCCTAAACCAGGTATCTCTAAGAGTCTTTGCAGTCTCCTGGTTTTGGTCCCCTTACCTAAGCATCTGAGCCATTTTCTCCTTCCTCTTATTTCATAACCTATTGTTATGAAATTGTTATGGCTATTGTTTTGGAACGGCAAGGCTCCAAGGGTTGACTCATATGGACATATAGGAACATGTTCATAAATCAAGGCCCTTCCCAATCACACACCTAGTTAGAGCCCCTCTGTCAGGTTCCAAGGGACAACTCCAGCCACTGCCATCAACAGATGTCTTTTTTTTTTTAATCAGAGGAAAATGGCTTTAAATTTTATGTTGCGTTGGTTAGGAGATGTCTTAAATAAACCAAGGCTGCTGCTATCTCCCTACCCTTGCACCATCTCCCCAGCACGTGATCCTTTGCCCCAGTCCATTTCAGAGAGAGCTTCCTTGCACAACAGGTGGCTGCCCACCAGACAGCCCCTGTTCACAGTAAGAGGGGCGAGACTGTCAGAGGAGACTTGCTCCTCGGCCCAGCCACCCACACCTCAGCCTCAGGACAGTTTTCTCTGCTCCACACGCCCTGCGTGGGTTGGCTCCTGTTGCTAGGAGAACCTGACCATTTGCATTTCCTGCTGTTTTTATTTTAGATTAGCAGCCGCACTGCTGCAGAAACACAGGATATTTTAAGAAAGACAGAAAAAGGAAGGGCGAGGGAAGGACCTCGCATGGGATCTCCTTCCCAAAGCCTGCAAAACACTTGGACAAAGGTGGCTCCCATCCCAGCCCCCACCCTGGCCTCTCACCTCCTCTCCCTGAACGCCTCCATCTCGCCGTCCTGACACCTTGACCAGCACTTTCAAGCTATACAAGAACAAGAGGGACTTCTCTTATGGTCCAGTGGTTAAGACTCTGCCTTGCAATGCAGGGGCTGCAGGTTCGATCCCTGTTCGGGGAACTAAGATGCCACATGCTGAAACTAAGACCAGAGGCAGCCAAATAAGCAAACACAAAAAATATTTTTAAAAATAAAATAAAAAAGAACAACACAGTCTCCTTCCAGAAGAAAAAGTCAGGCTTTGTACTCAACCCAACACAGAGAGCATAGTTTCCCTGTGTTAAATAGAAACACTTCTAGATTCCCAAAGGAATTCTCAGCTCTACCAAAACGCCTGATCTCCAAAGATTATGTTTTCTCTTCCTCCTGCCCCTTCCTTCCCAGTTGAGTTCAATTCAGTAACTCAGTCGTGTCCAACTCTTTGCGACCCCATGAATTGCAGAATGCCAGGCCTCCTTGTCCATCACCAACTCCCAGAGTTCACTCAAACTCACGTCCATCGAGTCAGTGATGCCACCCATCCTCCGTCGTCCCCTTCTCCTCCTGCCCCCAATCCCTCCCAGCATCAGGGTCTTTTCCAATGAGTTATTTCTTCGCATGAGGTGGCCAAAGTACTGGAGTTTCAGCTTCAGCATCAGTCCTTCCAATGAACACCCAGGCCTGATCTCCTTTAGGATGGACTGGTTGGATCTTGTTGCAGTCCAAGGGACTCTCAAGAGTCTTCTCCAACATCACAGTTCCAGGCGCTGCCCTAAAAATGGAGGCTTGATTTTGCCTTAAGGCCTCACACAAATCAGTATTCCTCCCTAAATCCTTCTCTCTTCTACTAACCTCTCCCGGGGCTCCCAGGCTCAGTTGCTTCAGTCTGTCCAACTCTTCGCAACTCTATGGACTGTAGCCCACCAGGCTCCTCTGTCCATGGGATTCTCCAGGCAAGAAGGCTAAAGTGGGTAACCATTTCCTTCTCCAGCAGATCTTCCTGACCCAGGGATCGAACCCTGGTCTCCTGCATTGCAGGTCAATTCTTTACTGTTTGAGCCACCAGGGATTTCTGAGACAGTTTATTAATAGAGAAACAGAAAACTGGAGTGGAACTTTCTTTGCCCTCCCCTCTTCATCCCACCTTTTTCCTTCTCCTGCCTAGAAGACAGATGTTCGGCCAAGGTTCTAGCAGCCATCTTGAGCCATGAGATGGGTATCACATACTGGGGCTGACCCTGTGGAACATCATATCGGCTGTGATGGAAATTCAGAAATCTCCTCTGAAAGCTGCTTATGTACACACACACAATTTTGCAAACAACTTCCAGTTTCATGAGCCCTGAAACCAACGCATGGACCCATGTCAAGAACCCTGCCTTATAGATGTGGGGATAGTCAGCTCTACCCCAGCTTCTTAGATCATCAGGTTAAAGTGATCATACTGAGTAAGTAAATCAGACAAGAAAGGAGAAATATCATATGACACCCCTTATATGCAGAATCTAAAAAGAAATGATACAAATGAACTTATTTAGAAAACAGAAAGAAACTTACAGACTTAAGAGAATGAACTTACGATTGCCAGTGGGGAATGATGGGGGACGGGATAGTTATGGAGCTTGGCATGGACATGTTCAACTTCTATACTTAAAATGGATAGCCATCAAGGGCCTACTGTAGAGCACACGGGACTCTGCTCAATGTCGTGTGGCAGCCTGGATAGGAGGGGAGTTTGGGAGAGAATGGATACATGGATATGTATGGCTGAGTCCCTTCACTGTCCACCTGAACCTATCACAACATTGTTCATCAGCTATACTCCAATACAAAATTTAAAGTTTTTTAAAAAAATAAAGTGAAGTAAGTCTAGGATTGTGTTGTGACTGTTGCCAAGATCTTGGTTCTCTGTGCACCAATGCCAGTCAGAAATACAGAGACGGAGTTATGGAGGAGAAAGAAAGAGTGGCTTTATCATTTTGCAAGGCAAAGGGGGGACAGAGTAAGTAGGCTAGTGCCTCAAGAACTGTAGTCCCTTCCCTGGTGAGTAGGGAAAGGTTTTATAGTCAGGTAGGAGAATGGGATAAGGATTAAGGCAGTAACAATCTTGCATTCTTCTTTCTACAGTTTCAAAACGGCGGGGTTGCTGACAGGTTAAGGTGTGTGCAGGGTCCTAAGTGGTCCATCTCCTACTCTGGATGAGACTCTGCCTCAGGTGGTTTCATTGCTGCGTCTCCTTTGATTAGCAACTGTTCTCCCTCCTGGAACTCAGAGAAGGTCGTGGAGGCTAGAATCTTGCCTACAAGGGATGCGGGACCAAAGACATCCGTGCCCAGGAGTCCCACAGGGCCCTGCTGGCATCATGACCACATTTTGTCACCTGACAGCCCTCTTCCTCCCCCTCCCTCACATCATTCCTCTCAGTTCTCTAAAGCTGGGCTACTCATCTCTCCTCCCCTCTCCTCCTCCCCCTGCCCCCCACCAGCTNTTGTCCATCACCAACTCCCAGAGTTCACTCAAACTCACGTCCATCGAGTCAGTGATGCCACCCATCCTCCGTCGTCCCCTTCTCCTCCTGCCCCCAATCCCTCCCAGCATCAGGGTCTTTTCCAATGAGTTATTTCTTCGCATGAGGTGGCCAAAGTACTGGAGTTTCAGCTTCAGCATCAGTCCTTCCAATGAACACCCAGGCCTGATCTCCTTTAGGATGGACTGGTTGGATCTTGTTGCAGTCCAAGGGACTCTCAAGAGTCTTCTCCAACATCACAGTTCCAGGCGCTGCCCTAAAAATGGAGGCTTGATTTTGCCTTAAGGCCTCACACAAATCAGTATTCCTCCCTAAATCCTTCTCTCTTCTACTAACCTCTCCCGGGGCTCCCAGGCTCAGTTGCTTCAGTCTGTCCAACTCTTCGCAACTCTATGGACTGTAGCCCACCAGGCTCCTCTGTCCATGGGATTCTCCAGGCAAGAAGGCTAAAGTGGGTAACCATTTCCTTCTCCAGCAGATCTTCCTGACCCAGGGATCGAACCCTGGTCTCCTGCATTGCAGGTCAATTCTTTACTGTTTGAGCCACCAGGGATTTCTGAGACAGTTTATTAATAGAGAAACAGAAAACTGGAGTGGAACTTTCTTTGCCCTCCCCTCTTCATCCCACCTTTTTCCTTCTCCTGCCTAGAAGACAGATGTTCGGCCAAGGTTCTAGCAGCCATCTTGAGCCATGAGATGGGTATCACATACTGGGGCTGACCCTGTGGAACATCATATCGGCTGTGATGGAAATTCAGAAATCTCCTCTGAAAGCTGCTTATGTACACACACACAATTTTGCAAACAACTTCCAGTTTCATGAGCCCTGAAACCAACGCATGGACCCATGTCAAGAACCCTGCCTTATAGATGTGGGGATAGTCAGCTCTACCCCAGCTTCTTAGATCATCAGGTTAAAGTGATCATACTGAGTAAGTAAATCAGACAAGAAAGGAGAAATATCATATGACACCCCTTATATGCAGAATCTAAAAAGAAATGATACAAATGAACTTATTTAGAAAACAGAAAGAAACTTACAGACTTAAGAGAATGAACTTACGATTGCCAGTGGGGAATGATGGGGGACGGGATAGTTATGGAGCTTGGCATGGACATGTTCAACTTCTATACTTAAAATGGATAGCCATCAAGGGCCTACTGTAGAGCACACGGGACTCTGCTCAATGTCGTGTGGCAGCCTGGATAGGAGGGGAGTTTGGGAGAGAATGGATACATGGATATGTATGGCTGAGTCCCTTCACTGTCCACCTGAACCTATCACAACATTGTTCATCAGCTATACTCCAATACAAAATTTAAAGTTTTTTAAAAAAATAAAGTGAAGTAAGTCTAGGATTGTGTTGTGACTGTTGCCAAGATCTTGGTTCTCTGTGCACCAATGCCAGTCAGAAATACAGAGACGGAGTTATGGAGGAGAAAGAAAGAGTGGCTTTATCATTTTGCAAGGCAAAGGGGGGACAGAGTAAGTAGGCTAGTGCCTCAAGAACTGTAGTCCCTTCCCTGGTGAGTAGGGAAAGGTTTTATAGTCAGGTAGGAGAATGGGATAAGGATTAAGGCAGTAACAATCTTGCATTCTTCTTTCTACAGTTTCAAAACGGCGGGGTTGCTGACAGGTTAAGGTGTGTGCAGGGTCCTAAGTGGTCCATCTCCTACTCTGGATGAGACTCTGCCTCAGGTGGTTTCATTGCTGCGTCTCCTTTGATTAGCAACTGTTCTCCCTCCTGGAACTCAGAGAAGGTCGTGGAGGCTAGAATCTTGCCTACAAGGGATGCGGGACCAAAGACATCCGTGCCCAGGAGTCCCACAGGGCCCTGCTGGCATCATGACCACATTTTGTCACCTGACAGCCCTCTTCCTCCCCCTCCCTCACATCATTCCTCTCAGTTCTCTAAAGCTGGGCTACTCATCTCTCCTCCCCTCTCCTCCTCCCCCTGCCCCCCACCAGCTTTTCTCCTTGCGCTGCCAATCCCACTCTAAAGTCACTTCATACCGGGAAGGAAATTAGCATTTGTGTTGGGACAGAAAATGACACTGCTCAGCGCTCACTGTCATTCTGCTCTTAATTAATATTTAACCTCAGAGAGATTGTGCAGCAGACGGAAGTGGCTGATGGGAGAACAAAGACGGAGCTGGCTCTCCTTCTCAACACTGTCTCCTCCACTTCCAGCTTCTCTCCCTGTACCTTCAGGCCCTGAAGGACCCAGAGGGCTCACTGGGAAGTGAGGAGGGGTGGCCTCTGAGGATCCCCAGTTGTACTTTGTGGATTTGCTCCCTGAAATCTCTTGCCAAGAGAATCCTTCTGCAACAAAATGAGAGCAGCTGGAGCTCAAAACCTGATTCCCAGGGCCCCCGACCTGGACCCGGGCCTGGCCTGCCCAGCAGGATAAAAAGACCAGAGGGGGAAAGAAGAGCAACGCAAACGTGCCCCTCAACAGAGTATATTTAATGCACTATTTTTAGTTGCCTTCAATCCCTCGGGGCTGTCAGGGCGGTTGCAGCCCCACTCCCCCGGGAGAGGAAATGACAGGCATTATTACCCAGCCCAGAACACTGGTGCAGTGCGTGGTGGGTGGGGGAGGTGCTGCCTTGCCAGCTCCAAAACTGGGGAACTGAATTTTCCAACGGGAAATTGAGGACGCCAAGGAAGATCAGGCCACGGACGGAGGGCCCCCAGGATCCCTTCCTCCTCCGTTCCCCGCCAGCCTGCCAGACCATCCCCGCATCCAGTCCACTGGGCCGGGACCAGGAATGTGGGAGTCTCCTCAGTCCCCAAGTGTCTGTAAAGTAGGTTATACAACATCCCTCACTGCCAAGTTCTTCCTTGTCTCTAATCTTAGCCCTGCCTTCGGTCTAAGCCCGTTTCCCCTTGCTCCACATGCAGAGGCAACGGAGGACAGCTGGTCACCAGCCCCCAGCGAGAGATCCCTTCTTTGTCTTGAAGAAAATGACTCAGTTTCCTCTTGGCCTTCTTCTCTCCAACCTGAGTCATCCCAGTTCCTTTAACCTTTCCACACATGTCATGTTTTTTAGCTCATTTTCTTGTCACCCTTCTAACTCTGCTCTGAACAGATTCTGAAGTTCCTCCTTGGAAACTGAGCTGACGCTGGGCCTTTGCCAGGGAGCACCTGAGCATCCATTTAAGTGAAGAAATTAGTCCCCCACTGTCTTGGAGTGATTTTTCTCATCGCCTAGTTATCCTCAGGACCACAGTCTCCTTACAGATCACATCCTCCGCCTCTACCACCTCTCTCACCCTCCTCTACACCCGCTAAGTCCAAGGCTTCTAAGTACTGGTATATGCATTCTCATTGCGTTCAGGTTTAAATGAGACGCATATATAAAAGTTTTCAGAAAAGTAGCTATCATTTACTTTGTAAATTATACAGAGGCCTCTGAGGAGTGGCTTTTATTCTTGTGGTGCCTCCCAGAACTCTGGAGAATGTTTTCTTAACCACAGCATTGCAAACCATAGCATTATTCTGTATTATATTCATTTGTTTGGTAAATATGTTTTGCGTTCCTCTATCTGAGGCAGTATGCTAGATTCTGAGATGTCAAAATGAAAGATGGAATCCTGGTTCCACAGGTATTCAACGCTGAGTGAGGAAGGTAAGACGTAAACAGTTGCTAGACAAGGCTTGTGTGCTGTGCTCACTTGTATCTGACTCTTTGCGACCCCATGGACTGTAGCCGGCCAGGCTCCTCTGTCCATGGGATTCTCCAGGCAAGAATACTTGAGTGGGTTTCCATTCCCTCCTCCAGGGGATCTTCCCCAGCCAGGGATGGAACCCGAATCTCTCGAGTCTCCTTCACTGGCAGGCAGATTCTTTACAACTGCATCACCTGGGAACCCCTGAAGCTTCTAGGTAGGGTGATAACTGCTAATAAAGTGCTGGTGTAATATTGAGGAGGAGGAAACAGACCACAGCTCTCCACTCTATGATTCCACCTTGCTAGGTATTGATATGGGTGTGTTTATGGCTGCCAGCATCTCATCCTAGGCTTGGTCCAGTCTGCGTTTTCCTGGAGTGCTTGTCAGTATTGTGGAGAAATACCCAAGGACTGTACAGAACCCTTTCAAAATTTGGTATATGGATTCATACAGAGAATGGTCTTCCCCCCCCCTCTTTTTTTTTTAATTTTGCAGTTTGGTGCCTGTCTGCAACCTCTTCACCAATGTGAGGGTCAATCCAACACAGAGAGACTCTGAGAGAAACACTGCGGAAAGATGGCAAGGGAAATAGACTTGATAGCACCATTCTGAGCCCTGGGTCCACCCATGCCAACGCAGGAAAGTGGTCCAATGAAATTCTTGATTTTGTTTAAACTGCTGCTGCTGCTGCTGCTGCTGCTGAGTCACTTCAGTCGTGTCCGACTCTGCAACCCCATAGACGGCAGCCCACCAGGCTCCCTTGTCCCTGGGATTCTCCAGGCAAGAACACTGGAGTGGATTGCCATTTCTTTCTCCGATGCATGAAAGTGAAAAGTGAAAGAGAAGTCGCTCAGTCGTGTCCTACTCTTAGTGACCCCATGGACTGCAGCCTACCAGGCTCCTCCGAGCATGGGATTTGCCAGGCAAGAGTACTGGAGTGGGGTGCCATTGCCTTCTCCGTTGTTTAAACTAGTAACTCCAAAAGGAAACAGAAGCTTGACAAGAGCCCTCAGAACCAAGATCTCCTAGAGAGGAGCAGAAGGTGTTTGCCTAATGTGCAAACATAAAGCAATTTGGCCACGCTGCTCCATGACTGAAAGATACACAGGTAGGGGAGAAATTCATCTAGATAGAAGAATGAGTGAAAGCCACTCAGTTGTGTCCGACTCTTTGTGACCCCATGGCCTATACAATCCACAGAATTCTCCAGGCCAGAATACTGGAGTGGGTAGCCAGCCGTTTCTTTCTCCAGGGGATCATCCCAACCCAGGGATTGAACCCAGGTCTCCCACATTACAAGCAGATTCCTTACCAGCTGAGCTACCAGGGAAGCCCCGAAGACAGGAGAGGTGGCACCATAAGGAAGAGCTTTGCGGTGAGACAGATTTGAGTGGAATCCCAGTTCTGCTGCCTACAGCTTGTGTGATTTATCCAAGTTACCTAACTTCTCTTTCTCCCCACAAGTTCCTTGCTGGTAAAACGTGGATAACTGTATTTGCTTCATTGCACTATAGTCATGTACAGATGTGAGAGCTGAGCCATAAAGAAGGCTGAGCACTGAAGAACTGATGCTTTCAAATTGTGGCACTGGAGAAGACTCTTGAGAGTCCCTTAGACAGAAAGGAGATCAAATCAGTCCATCCTAAAGGAAATAAACAAAATAAACACCGAATATTCATTGAAAGGACAGAAGCTGAAGCTGAAGCTCCAATGCTTTGCCTACCTGATGTGAAGAGCCGACTCACTGGCAAAGACCTTGATCCTGGAAAAGACTGAGGGCAGAAAGGGAAGGGGACAACAGAGGATGAGATGGTTGGATGGCATAGTCAACTCAACAGACATGAATCTGAGCAAACTCTGGAAGGCAGTGAAGGACAGGGAAGCCTGGCATGCTGCAGGCCATGGGGTCACAAAGGATTGGATGTGACTGAGGACACGTACACATGCAAAGGGTCTCTGACCTGTCAATCTTTAAAAACCAATAAAGATCAGCCATCTGACTAGAGAGAAAAATGCCTGAACCCATCCAGTCCTCATCTATCTTTGGGTTCTTGTCTCTGTCTTAAAGGAATTTTCCCGACTTTCCAGTAAAGTCTAAGTATAGCAAGCCCACACAACAGACTTGGGACAAGGGAGAGAGGTGCTGAGACAGACCAGGGGACAAAGGCTCTGAGCGTGACTAGAGGATCTATAAATGGTCACCCAGAATCCTACAATGGCTCCTCAACCAAGCAGAGCCAATCTAGGACAACACACGAGAAAGCCCAGCTGCACAAGATCGGATAAACTCATGTCTGAAATGTTAGCTGTTCTGACTTAGCATCTTCAGGGTCTGGCATCAAAGAATCCCTGGAAATAACTCGCACTTGCTGCCCCCGTCCTGTCAGAATGCTGGGTACGTTAATGTCAGGCACTCAAACATCTCTCGTATTATTACAGCATATTAGAGAGTCATTCGTATGTATCTTATAGAAAGCCTGAATTGATAGTGGCTTAACTATATAAGAGGTTGTTTCCTCATGATTTTAGCATGTTGCTTTATGGTCAAAAGACAGCTGATGCAGCTCTGAACTTCAGATCTCTATTCAAGGCAGGAAGAAGAGGAACTGGTGATGCCAGCTGCCTCTGCGTCCTCCTATCTGGAGAGCAAGAGCTTTCCCAGAAGATTTCTCAGCAGAAATCTGTTCATATCTCATTGGCCATATCTGGGCTGTGTGATCAGCCTTAGCTGTCATAAAAGCTGTGAAAGTGGAAATAGGCTTAGTCTGATTATGACGCATTGTCAGGTCCGGACCCATGACAGGCTCCAACAAAACTGCCGTTCTGTTAGAAAGCAAGTAGGGGGAAATGCATGGTTGTTGGCTAGGTAACTAATAGCTTCTGCCATGATGGTTTGATTAAGATCTACACATCCTCACATAATATCCCAAATGTGGAACTTTCCTGTTGTTATTTTTTTCTTAAGACATTTTTGATGTGAACCATTTTTAAAGTCTTTATTGAATGTGTTACAACATTGCTTCTGTTTTATGTTTCAGTTTTTGGGCCACGAGGTATGTGGGATACTAGCTCCCCAACCAGGGTTCAAACCTGCACCCTCTGCATTGGAAGGTGAAGTCCCAGCCACTTGGCTACTGGGGTGGGGGGTGGGGGGAGGGTCCCTTTCCTGTTGTGATGATCTGACATATGTTTAGCAAATCATAACATAGCTCAATTCTGCTGTTCTGTTCCCAGTAGGACAGACAGTACTCTCTATTCTCTAAGAACCAGGCTTTAAAGTACTGAGGTTTCCTGGTGGCTCCGTTGGTAAAGAATCTGCCTGCAATGCAGGAGACCCAAGTTTGACCCTTGGGTCAAGAAAATCCCCTGGAGAAGGGCATGGCAACCCACTCCAGTATTCTTGCCTGGAGAATTCCACAGACAGAGGAGCCTGGCAGGTTACAGTCCATGGGGTCGCAAAGAGTTGGACATGACTGAATGACTAAGTACATTGTTAGAGAAATGCAATCAAAACCACCATGAGGTATCTCCTCACACCATCACTAAAGAGCCCATCACTAAAAAACCCACAAACAATAAATGCTGGAGAAGGTGTGGAGGAAAGGAAACCTTTGTACACTGTTGGGAGAAAGGTAAACTGGTGCAGCCACTATGGATAACAGTATGGAATTTCCTCAAAAAGCTAAAAATAGGGAACTTCCCCGGTGGCCCAATGGTTAAGCCTCATCTCCAATGCAGGGGTCTAGGATATCACTTGCCTCAGGGCCAAAGAAACAAACAAACAAACAAAAGACATGTAAAGCCGAAACGATATTGTAATGAATTCAATAAAGACTTTTTTTAATTGTTAAAAAAAAAAACTAAAAATAGAGTTACCATTGTGATCCAGCAATCCCACTCCTAAGACTATATCCAGACAAAACTATAATTCAAAAAAATACATGCACCCCTATATTCACAGCAACACGATCCACAATAGCCAAGATAAGTAAGCAACCTACATGTCCATCAACAAATGAATGAATAAAGAAGATGTGACATAAATATATACACATGCCATGGAATATGCCATGGAATACTGCTCAGCTATAAAAAAGAATGAGAAAGGCAAATATCATATGATGTCACATATATGTGGAATTTAAAGTTGACACAAATGAACTTATCTACAAAACAGAACCCAGACTCACAGACAGAGAATAGACTTGTGGTTGCCATGAGGCTGGCAGGGAGGGATGGGTTGGGAGCTTGGGATTAACAGATGCAAAGCAGTATATATAGGTTGGATAGACAACAAGGTCCTACTGTATAGCACAGGGAGCTATATTCAATATCCTGTAATAAATTATATTGGAAAAAAGTATGAAGAAGATTGTCGGACATGACTGACTAACCACACACACACATATATGTATACATGTATGCATATATACATACATGTATACATATAACTGAATTAGTTTGCTGTACACTGGAAGCTAACACAAAATTGTAAATCAACTACAATAAAATATTTTTTTTTTTAAAGAATCAAGCTTTGTAGTCTCACTTATGAGGAACACCTGTTACAGGATTGTGTCTGCTGTACAGATTGTTGACTCGGTCTCCCAGGCACGTGTGAACACTGAACACCTCTGGAAAGGCTATTTAAATACCTTAAGACTTCAGGGTCGAAGGGACAGAGAGGTTTTACCTAACATGCCTTCTCCGCTAAGCAGTAGGAACATTTCCACTAACAACCCAACCCCAAAACAGCTCATGTTCCAGCACTCCCCACCCTCATACCACTCCGACACACAATCCCACAGCAGGCAAAGCAAAAATAACAAAAGTATATCAACCCAAATAACCATCAATTCTTGCCTCATTACATGCAAACACTCCACCCAAACTGCAGAATAACAAAAGTTTGTAGTTAATAATCCTTTACTTTCCAGTGCTTCAGTCTGACCAAAAAGAATAAAAAGGAAAAAAGTCAAACCAAAGAAACATCACCAAAGCTAGAGTCAGGGTTACTCTGGGTAGAACTAACTTCTGTCATCTTTACATAGGGAAAGGCGCTTGACCAAACGATCAAATTCGTGTGTCATGGTCTAATCTGAGGGGTGTGTGACATGCCTTTCATATTGGGTGGTGCACTTGAGGAAGTTTTTTTTCAATAATTTTTAAAATTTATTGATTTTTGCCTGTGCTGGGTCTTTGTGGCTGCACAGGTCTTTTTTCTCTAGTTGAGGCGAGCGAGGGCTGCTCTCTGCTTGAGGTGCGCTTCTCTCTGAGGTGGCTTCTCTTGCTGCAGAGCATGGCTCTAGGGCGCATGGGCTTCGGAAGTTGCGGCTCATGGGCTCAGTATTTGCGGCTCGCTGGCTCTACAGCACAGGCTCAATAGTTGTGGCGCACAGGCTTAGTGGCTCCACGGCATGTGGGATCTTCTCAGACCAGAGATCGAACCAGTGTCTCCTGCATTGGCAGGCGATCTCTACCACTGAGCCACCAGGGAAGCACTTGAGGAAGCTTTTTCTCTAAAAGGCCTGCCATCTAGACCCTACAATGGCTGAATTCTAATATCTGTTCTATGTCTGGGTCAAATATGCCATCCAACGGGATGGCAGTCTGTGAGGACACATTTGTCCGTGTCCCCTTCCTTGTGAAGTCTAGGTAAGAAACCTTTCCATACCAACACTAACTGTCCTCGCACAAGTGTGAAAATTCAGTAGATGATTGTTGATAATACCATCTCGAGCCAGATGGCAAATCTGTATTGGTTCAACAAAAGTAACTGTGGTAGGCCCTTGAAAAATGGAAGTATTGGTCACTAAGTCATGTCCGACTCTTTGCAACCCCATGGACTGTAGCCCGCCAGCCAGCTCTGTCCGTGAAATTCTCCAGGCAAGAATGCTGGAATGGGTTCCCATTTCCTTCTCCAAGGGATCTTCCCAACCCAACAATCGAACCTGGGTCTCCCGTATTACAGGCTGATTCTTTACCGTCTGAGCCACAAGGTAAAGCCACCTTGCTTTCCTATAAATGGCAGTGGCAGGCTGATCTTCATCTACCCAACCGGCCATTGGTTTGGCCTGGTAGGCAGAAATCATTAGCACAGAAAATTATTCAAGGGAATAGGGATCAACTGCATCAGACCACCAAATGAAAGAAAAATCCCACTTTTCAAAATGAAAAGAAAACCCTCTAAGCTTATCACTGTAAAGAAAACCTCCAGATTAAAAAAGGACAGCAGACTTCCCTCAGATTCCCATGGTTGAAACTTTGCCTTTCAATGCAGGCGGTGTGTTTTTTACTCCTGGTCAATGTACTAAGATCCCACAGGTGGAGGGGTGTGGCCAAAAAGTTTGTTTGTTTGTTTTTAAAAAAAGGACAGCAAGTCCACAAAGTCAGGCTCGAATCCCCTGACAGCCAACTTCCTCTTGAGCTCTCTCACTAATGGATGCTGCCACCCAGCTGGCCTTTGGACCTCGAGCCCTGGGGTATGTCATTCTTCCTTTGATGTCCTTTCGTATAGCTAAGACAAAGCTGAAATGCTCTACCAAGCTAAAGGAAAGAAATCATAAAACAGCAAGAGAAACATGAAACTAGTTAAACTGGTTATAGGCAAAGTTCCTTCTCAGGCTCTCAGGCCCTGTCATATTCTGTTTCCCACGGTCCTCCCATGAAGGGGTGGGGAGAGGAGATCTCAGCAAGGATTTCCACGGAGCACAGATCTGAATGTCTCCTGTCTCAGCTCCTCAGAATGGAAGCCCTGAGGCTGAATCTCAGAGAGTGGAGGAGTCGCCTCCCTATTTAAGGCCCACCTACTACATTCTTGCTGAAGACATACCCGGGCCTCCACCAGAATCATGTGTGTGTGTGTGTGTGTGTGTGTGTGTGTGTGNTTAGCAATTCTTTGATTTATTGCCTAGAAATGCATTACTGAGAAAAATTTTAACTTGGAAGTTTAAAAAAACAAAGACTTAAGATTTTATAACAGTTGGCTATATCTGACCACACCACTGATAAATTCCATTGTAGAAATTTATATGAATTTTATTAAAAATTAGAACTGATCAAGGCTGAAAGCTAGGTAAAAATCAATTTTTTTCCACTGAAGCATTTCATATCTGTATTTTAAAGATAGCATGGTATAGGTAAGAAACTAATGATCAATAAAATAAGACTCTGTTGTGCTGATTTTTTCTAATTCTTTAAATGGCTTTTATTCAATCATAGATGCAATCTGTTTCACTGCATGCCTTTTCCTAGGAATCATTATCGAATTTTATTTGGAAAACAGAAGTTTTTGAAAATTATTTTATTTTTTTGGTTGCACCAGGTCATAGTTGCAGCACTCAGCATGTTGAATCTTCATACAGCATAACTCTTAGTTGCAGCATGTGGGATCTAGTTCCCTGACCAGGGATGGAACCAGGACCCCCTACATTGGGAACATGGAGTCTTAGCCACTGGACCACAGGGAAGTCCCAGAAAACAGAAGTTTTTAAGAGTAAGGGCAGAAAGAAAAAACTACCCTATTCTATTAACAGTTGCTAGGAAAATTCTGAAATTACAAAGGAGATAATAGGAAGATAATTTTTAATTAACGTCAAGATTCTTTACATTTGATCTGAAGTGATATACTACTTTTCCAAAATAAGGCTATTTTACAAAATTATGCATGTACCTACATACTTCAGTTTATTAGTAATTAATACATTGCTAAATATACTTAATGTTTGTTAAATAACACAAGAACAGGGTCAAGAAAATGAAATAAGGTAATTTCCTATTAATTTACTACCTTGTATAATATAAGCAAAGCTTTTTCGTGAAGCTAGAAAACAAATGTTTGTGATTAAGAAATGGGACTTTCCCTATAAATAATATTTTAAATAGTTTTGCTTTAAAATTTTTTCTTTCTTTTGTGGATTAGTTCCATTGCTAATCTGGATTTCTTGAAGAAGAATCTCTTAGATTACTAAACAATATTTTAATGACTGAGTGGGGCTATTTTCCCTTTCCTAAATAACTAATAGTTCTAGCTCCAAACATGGGAAAGAATACATTTCAGAGAGTTACACATAAATGTGAGTTAAGAATCCTTCAGAACTCTAATTTGCTGAGGCATTTAAAAATTTTATCAAACAGTTAAAAATATCTGCTATTAGATATCTTCACAGCTTACTCTGGCTCGTTCTCGAAGTTCATCCACAATTAACCGATCAACTCTAGATGGATTGGAGGTCAGCCGTGGAATTGGAGTATTAATAGTACTGGATACTTTTTTCCCTGGATAATTCTTCAAAAGGGCCAATTCAGTCTGTAAAAAAATTATATAACTTTTAGATATTAGATTTTCTAAATATGATTCAATCATGAATAATATTTCTCATAGGCCTAAAAAGAAAATTGAAAATTACTCCTTTAGATAATAATTGTTTTGGTATCAAAAGGCAATAAATACAAACCACAGTACCATATACTTTTCTGTCATACTTACTGCATAAAATACCTGAACACTCCAACGGTTTAAACTTTCAACCCATTAAGGAAAAAGTCTACCTAACAGGCAAAAACAACTTAAAAATTTTTTAAGCTCCAAGCATTTTTAGTATCTTAAGTCACCTAATTAATTCTGTATAGTCATGGACTTAACAAATACTATACATTATAGAAAAATTCAACTTAAAAGTAAGTACTCTTTCTTACACTACACTAGGGTAATGAATGAATGAAGTTGCTCAGTCGTGTCTGACTCTTTTGCGACCCCATGGACTGTAGCCTATCAGGCTCCAAATGAAAATAGGCAAAGGAGATAGTAATACTAAGTTATGCCTAAATGGATAGTTTTGTATTACCTTTTTTCTCTCCTTTTCTAATGCTCTCCATTGTTCATAGCACTCTTCTAGACGAATATGAAGTTCAGTGGCTGGTCCACTGCGGGTTTTAATTGGTCTTTGAAATCCAAAAGTTGGCACGAAACCAGAAAAGGAATTATCACCATACATCTTATCATTAAAATATGGGTATAAATGGCTTAAGTCATCATAAGAAAACAAATCATACAAATCCAGCAGTGGAATAACTGAGTGGCCAAATGGATGAGTGGATCTTAGTGGAAACCCACTTGAACCAAGTTGTTGAAAACTCTGATTATGCCTTAAATCTCCCATCATATGATTATTAGAAAAGCATGATGCCTGTGTGCGATTCACACGGCTATTAATATTGTTGTCTCCACTTCCCTGTCTGTGGCTATTAAAATGACCCTGTGACTCCAACAGATCTTGATATGTATTTTGAGATAAGCCATCTAAATGCTTTGGCCCTTCCTCAGGATCATAATGTCCACTTTGGGGCTTAGCTTGAAAATTATGTTTGTTTACATTTTCAATGATCCCATACTGCTGAGCTGAATAGTTATCACAAAATCCATTTGGCTGCTTTATTTTTTTATCAGTAACAGATTCAAAGTGATTTTCTTCTCCAGTCTTTGTCAGTCCTTCCATGTGATTGACAGATTGGATTCTTTCTGCACCATTGTAACCAAAATCAAAACTAGAAAATGCTGAAGGGTTTTCTTGGCAATATTTCTGAAATAAATTGCTATTTGGGGTTAAATTTGTAGATGATAGTTGGGGGAAATCTGAAGAATGGTTAGAACCTTTTGAAGCTACACTTAAATGAGAATTTAATTTCATCAAGTTACCTTGATTTCTATAAAGAATAGGAGTGTTATTTTTTGTTTGCACATTCATCCATGTTGGTCTGTTTAAGTTGATACCTCCTGAAGATGTTGCTGAATTTGCTAGTAAATTCATTGATTTAAAATACTCAGAATTTTGGGGGTCAGGTTTAGTAAACTGCTGTTTTTCTGTGACAGTAGCAAAATCATTATTAGCTGAACAAGTTGTATGAGGTTTTAGTCCATATTCTGATTTTAAGCCAAAATCAGCAGTAAATGCTGCTTCCTTTTCAAACTGTTTTTCTGTCAGATGTGGTGTAGTTTTTGGAAATGTGAAATTCTGCTGGTCAGGTATTGTCTCCTCCATTTTTTTCTGATTTGCTGGTTTTACCTGAAATAACTTTGTGTAGGTGTCTGCTTCTACAGTTGGTGTTTCAGGTGTGGCACTAGCTAATTTTTTACTATCTTGGACACTAAAATTCGAACACTTACTCAGCTTAGCCTTATTAGGATGAGCATATTCTGGATATCTACAATAATCTAGATTTTCACTGTACCTATTAAATTGGGAAAGAAATATCTCTGCCCTCTTATGCTGTAATGGTGCTTCCAGACCTTTAGCACATATTTTCTCTCTTCCATAAGAGTAAGTATCAACTCCAGAATCTTTCATGATGTCAGACAGACCAGTTTGTGGTGTAAAACAATTTCTGATAAATGGATATTCTTGAAATGCTGTCTTAGCTGTATCATTTGGCTGAATATTGTAACAGTTAGAATGATCATTTCGTGAGGGGTACATCCATTGTTCTTCAAGGTCTAAACCAGTAAATCCATGATAAAGTTCATCTATTTTTTGTTGTGGTATGAGATTACTGTTATGTAGGTACTGCTTTTCCACTGCTGACACAGATTCACCAGTATAAAAAGCTTGCTGAGAGACGGCTGTATCTACTGGCCTTTTGGTTTCTGTTAAAAGGTCATGGTGATCTGCAAATCTGCTTGTGTTCATTGGCCATACTGACTTTAAATTGGAGGAACAGGTCCTAGAACAAGCAAATACATTTAATTACAATTTAGATTTTAAAAGTCTTTATTTTCTTAGTGGAGAAGGGAGGAAAGGCTTTCAAAACATTTATATTGCCCCATTTCACCATTCTCTAATCCTTTCCAACTTTGCCTTATAAGCTGCCATTACATCCAAATAACTTTCTGCCACTTAAAATGTGCTATATGCTCCATAAATATGCATTTTAGCCTTAATATGTCCTCAGTATACTTTTCGAGGAGACATAAACTAAAGCCTGAGGCTGGTGATTGCATGGTCTTACATGAACTGTTTACATATAGTACGTAGAAACCAGATAAGGTTTTTCTTACATTATTATATAAGATTAATACAAAAGTGCTGTTGAGTATAATTTTTTTAATTAAAAAGGATGTACTCTCATTGAAATGAAAATATTTTCATTGGTTAGATGTATGCTACATATTTCCCTATTTATGAAATAGGGAATCTGGATAATATGGCTTCTATACCCAACTAAAACAATTAATGCATACTTTAAAAGTTTTTACTATATGAATAAAATCCATACATATTTCTACTCAGAAGCAAAGATAGTTTTATTTTTGGAGGTATAAGTATAAAAGTCATTGGAATTTATACTCTTTAAGCCAAATTTTAGCTCATGAACTCAAGGGAAATAGCTTTGAGTTATGGAAGAATGATTTTTCAAATGAAAGTCCTTAATAGCAAATTAAACTTTCAATTGTATGGCAAGCACCTCAGGAAAATCAAGGCTCCTAGAAACAAATATCTGAATTATGATGTCGAATGTCGGATGCTTCTCTATTAAGTAAAAATAAAAGTTAATGATCTAGTACCTGGGAATTTAAAAGTTTATTACATACTATATAGGTTATGTAATATACTAACCCCTCAGCAAAGTATGGCTGTGATTTATCTTGTTCTTCCAAAATGTTAGACACAAGTCCATATAAGTCTGTTTCACTACCATAGTCATTTCTTTCTGTTTGAATCCTAAAAATAAACGAATATCACATGTAAATTCTTTTGCTCATATTGAAACATATTTCTTTTTCTAGACTTATTCTGACTTATTCTTCAATAAAATATTTGGATTAACTATACCTTCATTTCAACTAAAGAGGGAATAGGAACTCAAGAATATTTTCCACTTTAGCATAGTATTTATTCTACATAAATATTTCTCCTTCATTCCAAATCTTATATCTGGTTTTCAGTGAATGCTTACCTCTTATTTCTCCAAAACACATGCTATTCATTTTAGATGACCAAGATATAAATCTCTAATCTATGATGTTATAGACATGATTGAAAGCATGTCTAGTCTTTTTATACATCATTGCATCACACTTGCTAAGTTTTTTCATCTGTGATTTGAAAACCATATGAACCTGTTACTCTATTTTTGTGACTCTTATACTAAAAGTTGGATTAAAAAATAAAGTGATATGGTCATCCTAAATATCACAAGAATGCAGCAGTTGTCCCTCAAATGTAAAAGATTTGGGTGCTATCCTTAAGTCTTTGCCAAAGAAGTAACTGGTGCTCCATGTAGATGAAACCCTACCTAATGACCAACACTATCTAAACAATACAAAATGTAAAAAACAACAATGAGGTGGAACATACTGGACTCTTTTTACCTCTTATGGATTTTGCGTAATTTGTTCCTAGAAGTAATATGTTGTTTTTAAATTGTAACTTGTTTTTTAATATTTTATGTCTAACATTTCATATTGTTAGGACATTTTAGAAATAAAAATACCATATACTTGCATAACATTCAAATATTTCATTGATTTTCATAACATAGAAAAGGTATTAGTAATCATTAAACTGAATAAATGATCATGATATTAAAAAACTTGAATTTTGCAAAGGTTTATCATTTGCCATGCTTTACTACATACTTGTTGAATGGTCTACCTACAAGTCTAATACTTTTCCCACTACATCTTGTTATTTCAAAAAGATCTGATATAAACCTTTTGTATAATAATATGTTAGTATATATCTAGAAAAATATTCAATGTAATATATACCAAACTGTTAATAGTTGTTACTGGGAGATGGAAAGGCAGGGTAAAGGTAAACTTCTGCTTGCCTTTACATATTTCTATAAAGTCTGAAGTTTTTCAATGAACATATATTAACTAAAAAAATAGTGTAGAGTTATATAGTCTACCTAATAAAATCTACTTCAGAGAACTTAAAACTAATTTCTAAATTTTTAACAATTATTTAGTTAGTAGATTTTAAAAATAATTATTTCTTGGTAAACTAAAGACACATCAGTCTCTTTTAACTGCTCCCTCATTATAATTAACATAAAGGTAGTGTCACTCCCTTAAGTTTCTCTTTGCAATAAGCTCTCATAATATTTTATACTTCTTCCTTTAGACCTTACCTTGCAGTACCAGGCACTTGCAGTGCCTGGCAAGTTATCATAATCATCACCATTACTGTAAGATCTATAAAGGCAGGGATAATATTTGCCATGTTAATTCTAATATCTGCAATAGGAGAGAATCTGACATAGAGTTACCCCTCATTATTAGTGGAACTGAATAGAAAACAAGTATCTTACATTTGATAAAATCCTGTTTGTTGTATACTTGTAAGGGAAGAATTACTGAAAATTTAGAACTGGATTAAAAAATAGATTGAAAAATTGTAACTCATTTATATGCTGTCTTTAGAAAGAGGAACTTAAGATGTACTCACTTAGGGTTGCTTCTAATTAATGAAAGAAAGTAGCAAGAAAAATTATAGACACATAACTTTTAAGATTTCCTAAAAGTTAGATAAATAAAATTACAATGTCATAAAAATACTGATATAGGGAACAAAGAGCTAATACAACTAGGTTCCCATGTAATCAAACTTAAGAACACTTTGTTTAGCCTGAGAAATCTAATTTATTAATTTACCTGTTTTTTACATTGATCTGAGAATTAGAGGGCTGCTTAATATCATCTCCATATGTAGACCATGGTGCATAGAAAAGTGAAGAATCTACAGAACTTGCATATTCCGTTGATGAAGAAAGTGGAGCATAGGTCTGCCTTAGGTCAACACTATCTTCATTCTGAAATTTTAAAGACATGTTTGTATACCAGATACAATCAAAACTACATTTATTACAGAATATTAGTGAAATAATAAGAAATTTGAGGAAATAACACATGTGTAAAAGTTGGGAGACAAATCTAGACTTAGACACTTAAGCTTACTTTAACAATAGGAATTGGCAATTTTTTTCTCTGTAAAGGGTCAGATAATAAATATTTTATGGTTTGCTGTGTTAAGGTCTCTGTTGAAACTCCTAACACCAAAGCAACTATAGACAATGTGTAAATTACTATTCCAATAAAATTCTGTTTACAAAAAACAGCCACTCAGCAGATTTGGCCCCTGTCTAATAGCTGTTGCTTATCCCTGAGATAGGACACGAACACCCACAATTATTGCTGTTCTAATTTTTTGAACAGATGAGTACTATGTGGACCATAGCTATGTTATTTTTAGTATTATTTTTTATAAATCATTTACAAAATTCAGTCTTAATGCCCCCAATCTGAAAAACAAGTGAATATACATTTACATCGAATTTTCAAAGAAATTCCACACATTGTATTCAGTCACCTTATGACATGGATATTCTTTGTATTTTAAAAATGAGGAAATGGGTGTTTTATAATGGGTTTAAAAATGAGGCTACAAATTATTGAGCTAAGAGATGACAAAACTCAAACTCAAACTCAAAGACGTCTTACTTCCTACACTGCTGCTGCTGCTAAGTCGCTTCAGCCGTGTCCGGCTCTTTGTGACCCCACAGATGGCAGCCCACCAGGCTCCCCTGTCCCTGGGATTCTCCAGGCAAGAACACTGGAGTGGGTTGCCATTTCCTTCTCCAATGCATGAAAGTGAAAAGTGAAAGTGAAGTCACTCAGTTATTTCCGACTCTTCACAACCCTATGGACTGCAGCCTACCAGGCTCTTCCGCCCATGGGATTTTCCAGGCAAGAGTACTGGAGTGGGTTGCCATTGCCTTCTCCACTCCTACACTAGGGCCTTTTAAAACAATATCTTTAATTTTTAGCTCAGTTTATTTCCAAGAGGAAGTATAAAAATGAGACAATACATATTTTATCTTAAGAAATTTAAAGATAGTTATAANTACTGGAGTGGGTTGCCATTGCCTTCTCCACTCCTACACTAGGGCCTTTTAAAACAATATCTTTAATTTTTAGCTCAGTTTATTTCCAAGAGGAAGTATAAAAATGAGACAATACATATTTTATCTTAAGAAATTTAAAGATAGTTATAAGAAAAAACGAGTTCATTTTTTCTTTATACTTCTATAATGAATTTTGAGTAAATAAGGTAAAAGGTTTGAGTTTTAAGATTTTAATGAATTATTTGAAGTCCTGTTTCCTTCCAAAAAAGGGATTGAAGTACAATGAAAATACTGCACCTCAAATTTTAAATACTTGAAATAGTCTANGTTCATTTTTTCTTTATACTTCTATAATGAATTTTGAGTAAATAAGGTAAAAGGTTTGAGTTTTAAGATTTTAATGAATTATTTGAAGTCCTGTTTCCTTCCAAAAAAGGGATTGAAGTACAATGAAAATACTGCACCTCAAATTTTAAATACTTGAAATAGTCTAAATATACAGATTCACAATTTTTAACTCTCCAAATAGGGAGCTACTAAAACCTGAGATGTAATAGCTATAAATATCCAGACATAAACGGAGTAGAAAAGGTATTTTCTTATAAATATAGAAGGTATATAATCCTGGTTAAAAATACTTTCTAATTGCTTTTGTTCTCAATCAAAATTGATGTGAAAAGAGATAAAACATGTTTAGATCAAAACACTCCTAAATTTTTGTTCTTCATGGACACGATAACTGAAAAACAACATTTTAAACATTCACTGAGTTTATACCAATAATATATGAAAACTAATATCATCTAATTACAAATCTTCACAAATCTCAAACATTTTATAGCCATTTGATTAAATTCTAGTTATGAATACTATTTGAAAACTACATATTATAATTTTCTTGTTATAGCTTATTTTGTTGACTATTCTGAAAAGGGAGAAACTGAGGCACAGAAGAGATTTTGCTAAAAGTGCCACTAAAAATTGTCTTTCCAAAAGACAATTAGTTAGCAGTAACTTTTACAAAGGCTGTTATGGTCAGAACCTTTCATAATTTTATTCCTTTAGTTCTGAAGTTTTTATGACAGGCCCAACCTGACTCTCTTTTAGGTGTGAAGTATCCAAAGTGATATAAATAATTGCTCATCTTTTTGAAAAGTGGCTTATACAAAATGAGCATTTTCAGATTATATAATATCAAATGAGGTAAACAGTATTTGAAACAAAATACATAAATATTATTTCAAGTATACTTTGTATTTTAAAGCTTTGAGTATTAGAAAAATTAAATCCTTTTAAAAGACAGATTTAAATTTAATATTCTAGGATAAAACAAGCAACTAATGTGGTGGCTATTTAGATCCTTTTCAGTCAAAACATTTCTGGAAGTTAAATATGTGANTGTATTTTAAAGCTTTGAGTATTAGAAAAATTAAATCCTTTTAAAAGACAGATTTAAATTTAATATTCTAGGATAAAACAAGCAACTAATGTGGTGGCTATTTAGATACTTTTCAGTCAAAACATTTCTGGAAGTTAAATATGTGAATGCTTAGGGTTGGTACACTAATTAGTCTAGGTAATTGCAAAATGTCTCACTTTATTCTTGCTATGCTTAATCAACTGAAATTAAATTCAAGTAAATTTTAGTAGTCAGGTAAACATTATAGAGAGCAGTGGAATGCTGGTCTTGGCAGTGAAAAAACCTGGAGTCAACGGGTTTTGTCACTTAGAGCACAAGTCAAATTCTTTGGGCCTCAGTTTCTCTATCTGTACAATGGGTATAATACTATACAAGGCTGACATACGAATTAAATAAAATTATTTCAGGTCACTGTTATAATTCAAAATATAACAATATCAACAGCGATATACTGGTTAAATAATTTCAAATGAAAATGACATATTATCCTAAGCTAATTTAACACGTTAACAAAACTAAATGTTTTAGGTGAGGTAAAAGGTACCACGTCATCTAAGACATTGTTAGAGCCAGAGAATAAAAAAGTACAGAAAATTTTCCCTTTTAAATCATCAAACGTATGTTTGTACCGACTTCCAATAAATGCTGGAAGGGAAAATCATCTTACGGTATAAGCAAACACGGGTTTTCTTACATTTCTGGCATCATGTCACGCTGACGACAAAGCAAAAGCAAGAATCAATGAAAAATCTTATTCCTTAACTTGCTTTCAAAACCAGTTTGTATTCTACAAACTCTATTTAAAATATTGTCTGGTCCTAAACGTGGNGCAAACACGGGTTTTCTTACATTTCTGGCATCATGTCACGCTGACGACAAAGCAAAAGCAAGAATCAATGAAAAATCTTATTCCTTAACTTGCTTTCAAAACCAGTTTGTATTCTACAAACTCTATTTAAAATATTGTCTGGTCCTAAACGTGGAGCAATTTAAACGCCAACGTGAATGGGCTGTGTGCTGGGGGTAGGGTCGAATTTGAAGAATAAATCCTCTAACAAAGGGCAGAGCGGAGAAACGGACCTGCGATTTGTAGCAATCATAGAAGGAAGGGGAGCCCGTCAGCATCACGCTGTTGAAGACATCTGTTAGTCGACTGCTGGCATCCGCACTGAGGTTCCAGCAGCGATTCGCACCTCCACGGAACGCGACTTTCGGCTGCACGAAACGGGGATAGGAAACAGGAGAGACGTCACGCGGGGCAGAGCCTGGACCGATACGGCCGGACGACGGCTTCTACGGTTCTACGCCGGCTGTGCGCCTAGCTGCACCCGGAATCCGTTCCCAGAACACTCATTTGGGGACCCCGTGCTTCCGCCCCCGGGGTTCCCTCTCCTTTTTCCGGCGGGACCCCAAGGTGCGCCTGACAGACCCTCCCCGCCGGCCTCCTCCTCAGCGCCGCCACGGCCCGACGCTGGGGAGGCAGCGGCAACCTGCGCGTCGCGGCCAGTCACCTGCTCCGCCCCGCCTCCAGTTCTGTCAGCCCGCGGCGAGTCCCCAGGCCCCGACCCCACCGGCTGCCAAGCCCCAGGCTCACCCCCGCGGCGCAGCCCGGCCGCCCCGTCGGGGCTCCTCGCCGGCGACCCGGCCTCTCCCGCCCGGCCGCTTCAGAGACCCGCGTCCGGGGACGCGCCCATTCTGTCTCTCCTCACGGTCGCCGTCCTCCTAGCCCGGCCGCCACCCAAACCCCTGACAGTCCCCGCCAGTTACCTCAAGTCCCTCCCTCAGGCCTGGGGGGTGAGGGGGCGGACGGGGGTCTCCGCAGCTCACCTCCATGGGCCTCCCAGCCCCTCCTGGACTAGGCACAGCTCCTGGGGTACGGGGATGGGGCGGGGCGTCGAGGCCCAGCTCCCTCAACCCGCACCCCGCCGTTGCCGCCTCCGCCTCGGGCGCTGCCTGGAGCCGGTCTGTGGGTGCGGGGGCAGGAGCCGGGAGGGAGAGGCCGGGGAGAGGCCGTTACATTGCCCTCCAGGGGCTCGCGACCCCGCACGCGACCCGGCACGGGCCCGCCCCGCCCCCTCCTGGGAGGCCCGTCTCCGGCTTCGCACCCCTCATTGGCCCGCTGCCCGGCCAATGGGCGGCGGCCTCCGAGGCCTGTTACCCACTGGAGACAAGGCCAAGAACCAGCCGTTAAGACGACCTCGCTCTCTCTGCGTTTCTGAGCCTTTCCCGCTCAAAGTGAACGTGTTCGGGATTGGCCCAGTCCGTCAAGCACCCGCCTGATGATTGGCTAGTAGAGCAGCTGAGGGGCGGGGCGTGGAAGGAGGATTAGGCGCTCGGGCCTACCAGGTGGGAGAAGTGGTCAGGAAGATTTGAGAATTCGCTCAGCAACCGGCGGATAATCCTAAATTTACCGGCTGTTACAGAGGAGCCTAGTGGGCTGCCATCTATGGGGTCGCACAGAGTCGGACACGACTGAAGTGATTTAGCAGCAGCAGCACCTTGCTCCAACATTTCATTTTGCCCCTGGTCCTGCCCCTAACTCCTAGAATCCTTTGGAGCTGCCTCAGAGAGTGATAGACTTGGGCTCGCTTACGGAGTGTGAGGAACCCGTTAAGGAGTTGGGGGTTGGGAAAGTCCCTTCCGAGAAGGAAGAGAGCTGCTGTCTGTCCTAGGCCCCACACTTCGGTGGGGGTGAAGGCATATTGGTGCTTATGGAACCCCTGAACAAATTTCACTCTGACCTGTACCACATAGGCCATTCACATAGATGGTCCCATTCGAGGATGTGATATCTGAAGATTTTGTCCCCAGAAAATGCTAAACAATTTTGTGTGCATTGAAGACGATCAAAGTAAGCACAGTTACCACCTTTAAAGCATATATATTTAAAATCGAAATTTGAGAAGCAATAAAGTGGAACGTGTTTTTTTAACTCAAGCATAAATGGAAATAGGATGGAGGACCATGTCTTTTGGGCCCGTATTGCCCTGATGGTTATTTTGGATCCAACTCAGCTTAGAGTTAAGAGTTTGTTAGCTGACCTGGCTGTACCAATTCATTATATTTATTTCCCTACCTCACCCTTAAAGTTGCTAACCTGGAGTTTACTCCATCCTTACATTCAGAGCATATTGTTTTGTCTCTCCCATAACACCCAGAATGATTTTGCAAAACTATGAATCCTCTTATGTATCTTTTTATTGTAATAAGATATACATAAGATTTGCCATTTTAAGCACCTTCGAATGTATAATTCAATGACATTATAATCAGTGTTATGCAACCATCACCACTATCCATATCTAGAAATATTTCATTATCCCAAACAGAAATTTTATACCCAATAAAAGAAATAACTCCCATTTCCTCTTCCTTCCACTCTCTGGGAACCTCTATTCTACTTTGTGTTACTGTGAACTCAGCTATTCTAGGTACTTCATATAAGTGGAATCATACAATATTGGTCCTTTCATGACTCATTCACTAGCATAATGTCAAGATTCATGCTGTACATGTCAGAACTTCACTCCATTTTATGGCTGAATAATATTAATCAGTTGATGGACACTTGGCTTGTGTTCACCTTATCTTTGCAATGAAGAATGGTGTAATGAGCATTAGTGTACAAATATCTGTTTGATTTCCCTTTTCAATTCTTTTGGATATATATTTACCATATGATTGCAGTCATATGGTAATTCTGTTCAGCGTTTTCCACTCCAAACTATCCTACTGAAGCTGCACCATTTTGCATCCCTACAGCAATACAACAGGGTTCCAGTTTATTCACATCCTTGCTAACAGTTGTTATTTTTCTTTCTTTTTTAAAAAATAGCCTTTCAAGAAGTTGTGATATGATATATCACTGTGGTTTTGATTTTCATTTCCCTTGTGACTAATGATGTTAAGCGTTTTTTCATGTGCTTATTGCACATTTGTGTATGTTCTTTGAAAAATATTTATTTAAATCCTTTGCTCATTTTTTTGAAATTGTATTGTCTTGTTTAGTATTGGTATGGTTTGTTTTGGAAATGAAGGTTACAGGAAAATGGAACACCCGATTGAACTCAAGTGAATACATTAGAAAAGGGATCATTTTGGTTATGGAGTAAAAGCAAGTATTTAGTGTATAATTAGTTCTTTCTTTCATCTCTTGCATTTCTTTTTGGAAGAGCTCATTCTGAATGCATATGTTGAGAGGCAGAAGGGATTGTTTTCACAACTGCTTAAAGACAGATACAAATCTCAGACTACAGAAAGAAGTTAGAAATACTCAATTTTTTAATGTCTTCTCTGCTTTCACAGTTTGTTGTGATCCACACAGTCAAAGGCTTTGGTGTAGTCAATAAAGCAGATGTAGATGTTTTTCTGGAACATGGAAAATCCCAAATTTGAGGGATCCCCAGATATAGAATGAAGGATCTCTTGACACCATGGACTGGAAAACAGCTTCTTCTTCTTCTTTTTTTAATTAAGATCCACAGTTTTAATTTAGACTAAAGAGTTTGAGAACTTTAAAAAGATTCGTTGTTTCTGCCTTTCTCCTTTCAGTTAGATAGGGTTCCAGGTCATTCTCTCTTAATCTGGGCATTTAAAGATCCATTAAAGCTTTGTGTTGTGATATACTGCTGCAAGCAAACTTCCTTTCAAAAGGTAAAAAATCCTGAAAGATGTGGTTTTCCAATTGGATGATTATGTACCGTTGAGGTGGGAAATAGATTCTGAATATATAGAATCTTACTGAAGGCACACAGCCCACCTCCTTGTTGCAATTTTTCAGCAGCTGAATTTCCTATATTATTTTATCTGTCTTGCTTTCTATTTGTGCAGTCTAAAATACCATGAGAGGACATACTTACTGACAGGTCAACCTGAAAGCTGGATGTTTTGCAAACCATCGTATTAAATAATGAAGTTGAGGGTCCTTATGAAAATCTGTCAGAGCCTGGAAATATTCAATACTTGTTTTATTGCAAAAGCTTTTAAATTCTGCTCAGGTTCTGAACTGATCCCTAAGTAGGTAGAGTTCTCTAACCTGTCCTTTCCTTGGGCACCTACAAAATTAAAACCTAGAAAAGCTACTTCCTTGACTCCTGCTTTGGAGGGCGGAGTAAGGGAGGTTCCCCACTTGTAAGGCTCTACCTCTGTTTCAAAGATTTTACCTCTGATCTGGAGTTCCACTGCTTGTCTGGCTTGATGATTTGATTCTCTTTCTTCTTCTCTCTTTTTAATAGACATCATTTTTAAAAATTTTTATTTATTTATTGGCTGTGATGGGTTTTCATTGCTGCACATAGGCTTTTCTCTAGGTGCAGCAAGTGGGGGGCATTCTCCAGTTGCAGTACTCAGGTTTCTCATGGCGGCTTCTCTTGTTGCTCTGGGGCCCTTGGATTCAGTAGCTGTGGTCCCTGGGCTTAGTTGCCCTGCTGCATGTGGGATCTCCTGGGACTGGAGATCAAACCTGTGCCCCCTGCACTGACAGGCAGATTCTTAACCACTGGACCACCAGGGAGGTCCTAGACATTATTTAAAAAAAAAAAAAAAAAACGGTTTGAGGTTCACAGCAAAATTGCATGTAAAGTAGGAGAGTCCCAAAATATTACCTGCCCCATACATGCACAATGTTCTCCCTATCAGCATCCATACCAAAGTGGACCATTTGTTACAATCAATGAGGCTACACTGGACACATCATTGTCAACCAAAGTCCACAGTTTACGTAAGGGTTCATCCTTGGTGTTGTACACTCAGCTTTCTTTATAATCCAACTCTCACATCCATACATGACCACTGGAAAAACCATCGCCTTGACTAGACGGACCTTTGTTGGCAAAGTAATATTTTTGCTTTTTAATATGCTATCTAGGTTGGTCATAACTTTCCTTCCAAGGAGTAAGCATCTTTTAATTTCATGGCTGCAGCCACCATCTGCAGTGATTTTGGAGCCCCCAAAAATAAAGTCTAACACTGTTTCCACTGTTTCCCCATCTATTTCCCATGAAGTGATGGGACCAGATGCCATGATCTTCATTTTCTGAATGTTGAGCTTTAAGTCAACTTTTTCACTCTCCTCTTTGATTTTCATCAAGAGGCTCTTTAGTTCTTCTTCACCTTCTGCCATAAGGGTGGTGTCATCTGCATATCTGAGATTATTGATATTTCTCCTGGCAATCTTGATTCCAGCTTGTGCTTCCTCCAGCCCAGCCTTTCTCATGATGTNTGGTTAGTCATAACCTTCCTTCCAAGGAGCAAGCATCTTTTAATTTCATGGCTGCAATCACCATCCACAGTGATTTTGGAGCCCAGAAAAATAAAGTCAAACACTGTTTCGTTTCCCCATCTATTTGCTATGAAGTAATGAGACCAGATGCCATGATCTTAGTTTTCTGAATGTTGAGCTTTTAAGCCAACTTTTTCACTCTCCTCTTTCACTTTTATCAAGAGGCTCTTTAGTTCTTCCTCACTTTCTGCCATAAGGGTGATGTCATCTGCATATCTGAAGTTATTGATATTTCTCCCAGCAATCTTGATTCCAGCTTGTGCTTCCTCCAGCCCAGCGTTTCTCATGATGTACTCTGCATAGAAGTTAAATAAGCAGGGTGACAATATACAGCCTTCACGTACTCCTTTTCCTATTTGGAACCAGTCTGTTGTTCCATGTCCAGTTCTAACTGTTGCTTCCTGACCTGCATACATGATTCCACCTATATGAAATATCCAAAACAGGCAAATCCATAGAGATATAAAGTAGATTAAGTGTTTACCAGGGCTTAGGGGAGAGGAAATGGGGAGTTCATGCTTAATGGCTACAAAGTTTCTGGTTGAAGTAACGAAGATGTTTTGGGAACAGCGGTGACGACTGCACCACAGACAAGTGCCATCCGTGTCACTGAACCGTAAATGGCGAAAATGGCAACTTACATCTTATCTCAATTTTGCCACAATTTTGAAAGATTAATAACGTAATATATAAAAAACTATTGAGTTATTCACTTAGGTGAATTGTATGATATGTGAGTTATAGCTTAATAAAGTTGCTTTTAAAAGTTCATGGGATACAGCTTAAATTGTGCTTCGATGAAAATTTATGACCTATATACTTACTTAGAATTGATGCTTCTGAACTGTGGTGCTAGAGAAGACTCTTGAGAGTCCCTTGGACTGCAAGGAGACCCAACCAGTCCGTCCTAAAGGAGATCAGTCCTGAATATTCACTGGAAGGACTGATGCTGAAGCTGAAACTCCAATACTTTGGCCACCTGATGTGAAGAGCTGACTCATTTGAAAAGACCCTGATGCTGGGAGATTGAGGGCAGGAGAAGGGGACAACAGAGGATGAGATGGTTGGATGGCATCACCGACTCAATGGGCATGAGTTTGAGTAAACTGTGGGAGTTGGTGATGGACACGGACGCCTGGTGTGCTGCGGTTCATGGGGTCGCAAAGAGTCGAACATGACTGAGCAACTGAACCTAACTGACATACTTACTTACATTGGCGAAAATAAAGTTTACAAAGTAATGAGCTAAGCATCCAATTTAATGTGGTATAAAAAGAATAAGTGACCAAGCCTAAGGAAAACAAGGTATGAATCATGAATATAATAGAAATTAATAAAATAGAAAATAAGTTTATAATGACAGGATGAACTGAACCAAAAGTTGCTTTTTTGAAGACACTAATAAATTGAGACAAATCTAGCAAGTTCTAATTTTAAAAGTAAACAAAATTTATAAATACAAAATATTATAAAAGGGTCAGAATGCCATATAATGCAGATATTTAAAAGACAAATGATATTATAACAATCCTGATAACTTCAAAATCTTTATAAAATTGATAAATTCTAGAAAAATTTAACGTGCAAATGTGGTTCAAGAAGAAATAAGCCAGCTCTTTGGCAAGCCGTGAACCCCAGGCTCTGTTCCACAGCACGGGGTTTGTTGAAATTGTCAAGAATAAAGGCTACTTCAAGAGATACCACTGAAATTTAGAGGACAGCAAGGGGGCAAAACTGACAACTACACTCAGAAATGATTGGTAATCCAAGATAAAAATAAGTATAACACACTCAAATATAGAATGACAGTTCATGTAACCAACTGAGGTATCACTTGTCAGATTACTTACACCAGTCTAAAAGGAGATATACGCAGCGTATGCTCACAAACTCCCAAAATAAGGTGTGATGGTTGGCTTGACAAATAACCCTGCTGCATATTGTACTGGCCTGCAGGCTTCTTAATAGGTTTGGTATCAGCAAGAGTTATGAAGGCCAAGTCGAGGTGACTGTGGATGAATACAGTGTAGAAAGCCCTGGTGGTGAGCCAGGAGCCTTCACCTGTTATCTGGATGCAAGACTTGCCAGGTCTACTACTGGAAATAAAGTTGGGGACCCTCAAGGGAGTTGTTGATAGAGGCTTGTCTATCCCTCACAGTACCATATGATTCCCTAGTTATGATTCAGGAAGCAAAGAATTCAGTGCCGAGGTTCACTGAAAGCTCACCATGGAGTAAAACATGGCAAATAACATGCATAGCCTGGCTGAAGAAGATGAGGATGCTTGTAAGAAACAATTCTCTCAATATCGAACGGACTCTGTAACTCCAGACATGATGGGGGAGGTGTATAAGAAAGCTCATGCTTTAATTAAGAGAATCCAGTGGATGAGAAGAAGCCTAGGAAAGAAGCTGAAAAGAAGTGGAACCATCCCAAAATGTCACTTGCCCAGAAAAAAGACTGGGTAGCTCGGAAGAAGGCAGGCTTCCTGAGAGCTCAGAAACAGGCTGCTGAGAGTTAATACATGAAACCACAGTTTTCTATGAAGATTTTTCAGATAAAGACAATAATAAACATATTGACCAAGCAAATAATAAGCCATGTGATTTTACCAAACATTTATAACAAAATTTAAGGAATGCATAATTTTAATCTTACGCAAATTATTTTATGGTATAGAAACAGAAGTACCGCTCCTTATATCTTTGGCATGATCTCAAAATCTGAAAAAGATAGGGATGAGAAAGGAAAATAACAGGTCATTCTCTCATGAACATGAATACAAAGCTGTAAAAATAAATTAGCAAACTGACTCCAGTGATCTATAAAAATACACATTATGACCAAACTGAGTGGATTCCCAAAATGCAAGTTTGATTTAATTACCAGCTGCATTTCTAAGAGAGCTGGCCAAAAAAGAGAAGAAATACACCCAATGTTTTAATGGAAAAAAATTTAAGGAACTTTTTAAAGATGAACAGAACCCACAATGAACGGTGGGACATCTGGTAACCAGAAATAGCCAGAAACCTCTAGGCCTGAGGGGGCAAAGAGTGGAAGTGCCCAGTGAGAGATGAATTTATGGAAGAGAATTTAACCATCAGTGGTGGTCATCATAGAGAAAGGAAAGCTCTACCAGAACTGTACAAGTCAGAACTGCGACGATCACAGTTAGAACTGACTCTCAAAGAGGACCACCCTCCCATCTTGGGCTGCTGCTGCTGCTGCTGCTAAGTCACTTCAGTCATGTCTGACTCTGTGCGTCCCCATAGACAGCAGCCCACCAGGCTCCCCCGTCCCTGGGATTCTCCAGGAAGAACACTGGAGTGGGTTGCCATTTCCTTCTCCAATGCATGAAAGTGAAAAGTGAAAGTGAAGTCGCTCAGTGATGCCCGACTATTAGCAACCCCATGGACTGCAGCCCACCAGGCTCCTCCGGCCATGGGATTTTCCAGGCAAGAGTACTTGAGTGGGGTGCCATTGCCTTCTTCCCCAGTCTCGGGTGGCTGCTGCTGCTAAGTCGCTTCAGTCATGTCTGACTCTGTGCGACCTCATGGATGGCAGCCCATTAGGCTCCTCTGTCCCAGGGATTCTCCAGGCAAGAACACTGGAGTGGGTTGCCATTTCCTTCTCCAATGCATGAAAGTGGAAAGTGAAAGTGAAGTCACTCAGTGGTGCCCGACTATTAGCAACCCCATGGACTGCAGCCCACCAGGCTCCTCTGTCCATGGGATGTTCCAGGCAAGAGTACTGGAGTGGGATGCCATTGCCTTCTCCGGCTAGCGCCTCTCATTTGTTGGTGCCCACCCCGCCCACCAAGGGACAGTCAGTGGCAGGGAGCTTGGGGTTGGGATGAAAGCAGTAAGGATCAGCCTCCTGGGGACCAGAGCTGAAAGGGCAGAGAATCGATGTGGGTGAGTGATTTGAGAAGAATCAGCAAAACCGCATGATCAGATGTTTAAAAAAAGAAAAAGGTCACTTAATCATCTAGTTAGGTGGCAAACATTTTCTGTAAAGGACTTAGCTAGATAGGAAATATTTTTCAGCTTTGCAGACTATACATTCTGTTGGAATCACAAAATTCTGCCATTGTAGTAGAAGCAGTCACATTACATACTAACAAAAGGATGTGTCTGTTTTCCGGTAACATTTTATGTACCCCCCACACCCTGCAAAAAAATTGTGGGCTGAATTCAGCCTGTGGGTCATAGTTTGTAGACACTTTATCTAGTAGATGCAGAGAAAGTATTTGCTCAATGTTAACAACCATGTGAAATAAAAAATTCTTGGCAAACTCAGAAGGGCATTCCCTTATCCTGATAAAGTATCAGTTCAGCTTAGTTGCTCAGTCATGTCTGACTCTTTGTGACCCCATGGACTGCAGCACACCAGGCCTCCCTGTCCATCNCCCTGCCTTGCAAAGTGGATTCGTAACTACCAGATCACCAGGGAAGTTCCTAGTCTAGTGTTTTATTCCAGCTCTTGTCCAAGATGATCACCAAATTTCTGGCTTTTACCTTTTCTTGGTTTCACTTTTCTCATCTGTAAAATAAAGGGTCTAGTTAGATAACTTTTAAACTTCCTTCCAACTCTTGAGTTATCCTGACTCCACATCACCCTCTTTAACCTAGAAACAATAATCTCTGTCCTTGTCATTCAAAGATTGAGTAATGTTAATGAACTGCCAGAAATATAAACTTGTCAAATTCCCCAGGAGAGATTCATTTAATCAGAGTGAGTAGGTAATGGAGTATTACACTTATTTTCCATATGGTAGTTAAATGGAAATAGTTATATACCATTATGCATTAGCAAATATTTATGCAATTAGAATGCCCAACAATGGAATTACGATAACCATAAAATAAGGTTTTGGTTTGCCCTCTTATAATGCCTTCAGAACAGATTTCAAATTCTTATAATTATTGTACAACACTGGAGTTATAGATAAGACTGGGGCGAGTTAAGAATATATAATTAAAATTACTTCTTGAAAGCTTTGTTAACAATTTTTATTTTTCATAAAATTAGAATATAGAACAATTCAAGTTACTAGAACCATAGAATCACAGAATTTTAGATCTGTAAGGGCCCTTGAAGATCATTTCACTAAATCCTCAAATGTACAGGTTGTTCAGCCACTCAGTCGTGTCCAACTCTTTGCCACCCCATGGACTGCAGCACACCAGGCTTCCCTGTCCATCACCAACTCCTGGAGCTTGCACAAATTCATGTCCATTGAGTCAGTGATGCCATCCAACCATCTCATCCTCTGTCATCCCCTTCTACTTCAAACTTTCCCAACATCAGGGTCTTTTCCAATAAGTTGGCTCTTCACATCAGATGGCCAAAGTACTGGAGCTTCAGCTTCAGCATCAGTCCTTCCAATGAGTATTCAGGGTTGATTTACCTTAGAATTGACTGGTTTGATCTCCTTGCAGTCCAGGGGACTCTCAAGGGTCTTCTCCAGTAGCAAATGTATGGGTGAGAAGTCCAAATCACAGAGCGAGTGGTACCAGAGCTGCCTCTAGAGCTCACGTTTATTTGAACTTCAGTCCCTTGGACTGCAAGGAAATCTAACCAGTCCATTCTAAAGATCAGCCCTGGGTGTTCTTTGGAAGGAATGATGCTAAAGCTGAAACTCCAGTACTTTGGCCACCTCATGCGAAGAGTTGACTCATTGGAAAAGACTCTGATGCTGGGAGGGATTGGGGGCAGGAGGAGAAGGGGATGACAAGAGGATGAGATGGCTGGATGGCATCACCAACTCAATGGACATGAGTTTGAGTGAACTCCGGGAGTTGGTGATGGACAGGGAGGCCTGGCGTGCTGCGATTCATGGGGTCACAAAGAGTTGGACACAACTGAGCAACTGAACTGAACTGAACTGTTGTTATGGCAGTTAAGACGCCACGCTTCTGCAGCAAGGACATGCATTTGATCCTTGGTCAGGGTAAAATCCCACATATGTGGTGGGCATGGGGTGGAGGGGGACAAAAAAAAAACCCAAAGACAAAACTCACGTTTCCCACAAAGATTACCTCCTGGAGAAAGGGATGTTTATAAGATAACAGTCACTGTTTTTAACTCTTAGTCTGTAGTTAAGCTTCTTAATAATCTCATAATTATCTATTCATGTAATCATCATCATCTATCCCTGAGATAATTTCCTACTATGCAGCATAGTTTTCCTCGAAAGGAAATCAATCCTGAATATTCATTGGAAGGATTGATATTGAAGCTGAAACTCCAATACTTTGGCCACCTGGTGCAAAGAACTGACTCATTTGAAAAGACCCTGATGCTGGGAAAGGTTGAAGGTGGGAGGAGAAGCGGATGACAGAGGATGAGATGGTTGGATGACATCACTGACTCAATGGACATAAGTTTGAGTAAACTCCAGGAGTTGGTGATGGACAGGGAGGCCTGGCGTGCTGCAATCCCTGGGGTTGCAGAGAGCTACTGAACTGAACTGATGAAGCAGAGTGCTGGTATCTTTTTGGAAGTGATCAGTAAAACATGGGTCAGATGGGACTACATTAGTACAGTTTTTTTGGTGTTTTTATTTTTATTTTTTGAAATGTATTTATTTATTTGATTGTGCCTCAAGGATTGTAAGATCTCAGTTCCCTGACCAGACAGAAGTTGAATCCGGGCCACGGGAGTGAAAGCCCAGAACCTTAATCACTAGACCACCAGGGAATTTACAGTACTTTTTTTTGTTTTAAGATATAAAATTTAAGTTTTTGAAACCAAAATTTTAAAATTTACATGGTACCAAATATTTCATTTGCATAAAATTTCATCTTTTACCTAGATGTTTTAGCATCATGTAGATCCCTTTCCATTATGGTTTATCCCAGGATATTGAATATAGTTCCCCGTGCTATATAGTAGGACTTTATTGTTTGTTCTTTCTATATGCAAAAGTTTGCATCTATTAACCTCAAATTCCCAGTCCATCCCTACCATTCTCCCACAACCAAAAGTCTGTTACTGTATCATAGATAAGTTCATTTGTGTCATATTTTGTTTATTTATTTTCTTTATTATTTATTTATTTATTAGCCACACTGATAGCATGCAGGATCTAAGTTCCCAGCCCAGGGATGAAACCTGTGCCCTCTGCAGTGGAAGCATGGAGTCTTAACCACTGGACCACCAGGGAAGTCCCTGGGTAATATTTTAGATTTCACATATAAATGATATCATATGGTATTTGTTTTTCTCTTTCTGACTTACTTCCCTTAGTGTGATAATCTCTAGGTCCATCCATGTTGCTGCAAATGGCATTATTTTGTTCTCTTTTATGGCGGAGAAATATTCCATTGTACATATGCACCACATCCTCTTTATCCATTAATCTGTTGATGGACATTTGGGTTGTTTCCACAGTTTGGCTCTTGTGAGTAGTGCTGCTATGAACATACATTTCCCCCCACCCCCGCCCCCAGATATATGCTCAGGAGTGGAATTGCTGGATCATATGGTAGTTCTTTTTTTAGTTTTCTGAGAAACCCCCATACTGCTTTCCATAGTGGCTGCACCAACTTACATTCGCACCCAACAGTGTAAAAGAGTTCCGTTTTCTCTACACATGGGATGTATTTGATTGCTGTTATTTTTGCTCCCTGTTAGCCAGATCAAGAAGAATTTCCCCATCCTATTATCACAGTAAACACTACCTCAGCTGAGAATAGGGCTTCCCAGAGCTTTGGACAGGGAATTTTGAGATCAGAAAAGATATTATTCTCCTCTTATTCCAAGACTCAGAGAGGCGATTTGCTTTGTCCATGACCACATAGCTGTTAACAGCAGTCCCAAGACCAGAACTTTGACCTCCAGCCTCCCAGTGCTTTCCATGACAATGAAATCAACATGATTTGCTAGTGACTGTATCTTTCTTGCTTTTAGAACAATCTTTTCTCAGCAAAAGTCTGCTTGATTTCAAACGATGGATATTCTTCAGTGTTCATTTGGCTGAGACGACTAGAACTTTCCCTTAATGTCACTGCTCTTCAACCACAGTGTGTCCTCGTAATGCCAGCCAGCTGTTTTTCAAATATATTCAAAGTGTTAGTAGATGGGAGAATGTGGACATAGCAATGCAAGTCTGTCTACACTTTTAGAAAACAAGTGTCTATTGCACTAAACACTATCATCATACACAAAAGGCTAACCATTATGCAATTTTACCTCTTCTGGTCTAAGGATGAAAAACTAGGAAATATCCTGATGAAAGTTGCTCACCTAATAGTTGAGATAATTATGACATTGATCCCACCATAGATTTCACTTCAGTTTTCAGGATTCCTAGTTGGAAATAAAACCCCATAATTCTTGGCTTCTGCATCTTAAAGACAGACAAGCCTGGCTTCCTGCAACCTTTCAAGTAAGAGGGAGAGATCATGGCCATTCTCACAGTAGTCATAGTAACTATATAACCAGAAACTTAACTAACTCATAATAACTGTGCTGTGAAATAAATGTTTTAGCAGCCCTTTCTGCAATTTCTCCACTCCTGAAAAAAGATGGCATAGCTTTGAGGCTGCATGAAACTGGGTGTGGAATAAGGATGGAAAGTAAAGACTTTGTTTGTGGAGACAATGTGGTTAAGAATGAAATCTTCCACGGGTTATTTTTTTTTCCTTAAAGATTTGCTGGAGGGACTTCCAAATCACTGGTGGTCCAGTGATTATGACTCTTCGCTCCCAGTGCAGGGGGCCTGCATTCGATCCATGAGCGGGGAACTAGATCCCACTTGCCACAACTGCAACTAAGACCTGGTACAGCCAAATAAACAAATAAAAACAAAACAAACAAAAAAAAGGTTTGGACTTCCCTGGTGGTACCGTGGATAAGAGTCTGCCTACTAAACTGGAGGACATGGGTTTGGTCCCTGATCCAAGAGGATTCTATATGCTGCAGGCAACTAAAGTCCACGGGCCACAACTGCTGAGCTTGTGCCCTAGGGCCTGCGAGCCACAATTAGTGAACCCCTGGGAGGCAACTGCTGAGCCCAGTACTCCCTGGAGCCTATGCTCCACACCAGGAGGTGCTACCACAGTGAGAAGAAACCTGTGCACTGCAGCGAAGAGGAGCCCCCAACTAGTCCCAGCTGGAGAGGGCCCACGAACAGCAACCTAAGATAAGGAAGGGAAAGTGTGAGTGCAAAGTCACTTCAATTGTGTCTGATTGTTTTCTACCCTCTGGACTGTAGCTCATCAGGCTTCTCTGTCCATGGGATTCTCCAGGCAAGAATATTGGAGTGGATTGCCATGACCTCCTCCAGGGAATCTTCCTGACACAGGGATCGAACCCATGTCTCATGCATCTCCTGCTTTGGCAGGCCGATTCTTTACCACCAGCACCACCTAGGAATCCCCAGATAAATGAATAAATTATTTAAAAAAAAAAAGATTTGCTGAAGATCATAATTTTTAATAGGGTACAGATCAATGGTGGGGATTTTACATCAATGCTCAAAAGAGCCAGTTGCAAATGCTAACATAAGTATGCCTCTGAGACAATAATTTTTCCTGCAAACTATATTTTGGGGGAGCTTTTTTGCCCACTAAATTAATGTGCATACAATATAAAAACAGCTGATTGATTTAGGAAACCTAGTTATAGTTACTAGAAGAAAAGAGAAGTAATGATTTCTTGAACTGAAAATCAAAGTCAATTATTTGGTATTAGGTAGAGTAAATCAAGACTCTGGTATAAAAGATTTCCACCTTAAAAAAAAAATCAAGACTCTGGTAAAAAAATTTTCTACCTTAGGGACTTCCTTAGTGGTCGAGTGGTTAAAAATCTGTCTTGCAATGCAGGGAACACAAGTTTAATCCCTAGTCAGAGAACTAAGATCCCACTTGCCTCAGAGCAGCTAAGCCTGTGTGCCGATGTACTGCAAGACGCAAGGAAATCCCTGCATGTCACAACTAAGACTCGACACAGCCAAATGAATATTATATTTTAAAAAGTGTTAAATTAAAAAAAAATTCTACCTTAAAAAAAATTCTCTCTTTCCCTTTCTCCATTGTTCCTGAAAATTTCCCACTTTTTAATGGATCATCTTGATATTTTACTTACTAACTTTATGCCTAACTAACTTTATTTTTGTGAATGAAGTAAATTCCACCAATTTTGGAGCAGTTTTGGTGTACAGATAAAATCCTCAAATAAACAGTACTTGGGTGGGACTTGCCCACGTCTGATGTGGTTTTGTCTGGTCATCTGTTCTGATTTAGGAGAAAGGAGGGCTCCCGGTGATTAGCCCCGGTGGGAAGCTATTTTCTGTACTAGTGAGCGCTGCTCAATGATCTTCAAAGGGAATTAAGCAGATTGTGGTGATGTGGTTTGCAGGTCACCCCCACTGGATATTAAGATCAAACTGCGCCTGGAGAGTTCAACTGCTTTTGTTTACCCAGTACGCCCAGCCTCACATACCCCCCATCTTGATTATTTATTTTGTTTGTTGAGCTTTCTTTTTGGCTCTAGGGAAATATCAAACACTGGGCAGGGAGAAGGGAGTTGTATGGATCATGACCTTGATGTATTGTTTGACCAGNTGCAAGGAGATCCAACCAGTCCATTCTGAAGGAGATCAACCCTGGGATTTCTTTGGAAGTAATGATGCTAAAGCTGAAACTCCAGTACTTTGGCCACCTCATGTGAAAAGTTGACTCATTGGAAAAGACTCTGATGCTGGGAGGGATTAGGGGCAGGAGGAGAAGGGGACGACCGAGGATGAGATGGCTGGATGGCATCACGGACTCAGTGGACATGAGTCTGAGTGAACTCCGAGAGATGGTGATGGACAGGGAGGCCTGGCGTGCTGCGATTCATGGGGTCACAAAGAGTTGGACACGACTGAGCGACTGAACTGAACTGAACTGAGGGTCCCTGGAGGCTGTCCGGAGCATGATTTAAATGAGAATTAAGAGGGAATTAAACATACATTTTTTTACTTTCAGATAATATGAAAACATTAGCTGCCATATATAAGTGCCTATTTACTCTCCTGTCATACACATTGTCGGAGAAGGCAATGGCACCCCACTCCAGTACCCTCACCTGGGAAATCCCATGGAAGGAGGAGCCTGGTGGGCTGCAGTCCACGGGGTCGCAAAGAGTCGGACACGACTGAGCGACTTCACTTTCACTTTTCACTTTCATGCATTGGAGAAGGAAATGACAACCCACTCCAGTGTTCTTGCCTGGAGAATCCCAGGGACGGGGGAGCCTGGTGGGCTGCCATCTATGGGGTCGCACAGAGTCGGACACAACTGAAGTGACTTAGCAGCAGCAGCAGCATACACATTGTCTCGTTTAATCCTTACAACAATCTGCAGTGGGGGTTTACTGATGATATATATCCACAGAGGTAAAGTAACTTCCCTGAAGTCCCTAGGCTGAATGTCAGATTCAAGCTTGAATGTCAGGTTCCCCTGACTATCTAGCACTTTCTAGCATGCTGTGTTGTCCCCACAGATCAACCCTTCTTCGGGGGAATGGCTACCCATCCTAGTTCACCTCCACTGTTATAGTCAAGTTTGCTTAGAGGAAACATCTAAGCACCTGAGGTATATAATTAGGACAGCCAAGGAGTACCAAAGAAACGCCCCTTTCCTTATACAGGACTTTACTTCATGCCCTGGCTAAGCTATCAGGGATCAGTGTCACCCTTGTTTCATAATATTGTGTGTTCTGAATGAAGTCCCATGCTGGCTGACCCAGCTGTTTTTGGTTTGCTTGCTTTGTTTTCTATTTATTTGGCTGTGCTGTGTCTTGTTTGTGGCACGAGAGACCTTGGTTACGGCATGTGGGATCTACTTCCCTCACCAGGGTTGGAACTCAGGCCCCTGCATTGGGAGCACAGAGTCTTAGCCACTGAACCACCAGAAAGTCCCTGGCCCAGCTGTTTTAACTGTCTCCTTCACTAGAGCTGGAGTTGCTATCTGCAGCTGAAGCCTCAACTGCAAGCCTGGGAGACATCATTAGCCTAAGGGGATGTTTAAAGTGCCATCTCTTCTCAATCTGCTCACCCAACATCCTCTAGGAAAGGTGTGAAGCTCAGGGATGTCAGAGAGCACTATTTGGAAACATTAAGTGTAAACAAATCAGAAACATGTGGACTGGCTTCCCTCAAAAGAAATTCACATTTTAAAGTGGAAAGAAAGTAAGCCAGAAAGAAAAACACCAATATAGTATACTGACACATATATATGGAATTTAGAAAGATAGTAATGATGACCCTGTATGTGAGACAACAAAAGAGACAGAGACATATAGAACAGACTTTTGGCCTCTTAGGGAAAGGGAGAGGGTGAGATGATTTGGGAGAATGGCATTGAAGCATGTATACTATCATGTAAGAAACGAGGCGCCGGTCTATGTTCGATGCAGGATGCAGGATGCATGGGGCTGGTGCACAGGGATGATCCAGAGAGACAATGTGGGGTGGAAGATGGGAGGGGGATTCAGGATTGGGAGCTCGTATACGCCTGTGGTGGATTCATGTCGATGTATGGCAAAACCAATACAGTATTGCAAAGTAGAATAAAGTAAATAAATAAACTAAAAAAAAATAATAAAGTGGAAAGAGAAATAAATGAGACAATAATCAGCTGGGCTTGGAGTATTGCAAGGCAGGGTTACAGTACATCAGCAAATCCTAATCACACAGCCCCGGCCCCCCACCCCCACAGGTGCAGAAAGACAGCCCACCTCTGGGCTGGTATGGTCCTGGGTCTGTGTTCTCAGGAGACAGAGGCCCCGGATGTGAAAGCAGGAGGCTTGGGTTCATGGTGCAGCAACACCACTTAGCACCCCATGTGACCTTTGTGACCTGCAATACACCTGGTCCTAGTATATTTCCTCGTCTGTTAAACAAACAGGAGGTTTATGATGATAGGATCTTTCTTACCTGATGAAGTTTTTTATGACATTATGGTTATAGTTTAGTTCAGTTTAGTTGCTCAGTCGTGTCAGTTGCTCAGAGCTTAGTGGCTCAGTCGTGCCACCCCATGGACTGCAGCACGCCAGGCTTCCCTGTCCATCACCAAATCCTGGAGCTTGCTCAACCCATGTCCATTGCATCGGTGATGCCATCCAACCATCTCATCCTCTGTCATCCCCTTCTCCTCCTGCCTTCAGTCTTTCCCAGGATCAGGGTAGACTCCAGTGAGTCAGTTGCTCAAATCAGGTGGCCAAAGTATCGGAGTTTCAGCTTCAGCATCAGTCCTTCCAACTGATTTCCTTTAGGATTGACTGGTTTGATCTTCTTGCAGTCCCAGGGACTCTCAAGAGACTTCTCCAACACTACAGTTCAAAAACATCAGTTCTTCAGCGCTCAGCTTTCTTTATAGTCCAACTCTCACATCCATACATGACTACTGGAAAAACCATAACTTTGGACAGATCTTTGTCAGCAAAGGTTACAATTTGCCGTAAATTATTAAGTCATTATTATTTAGGTGCATGATAAAGACTTTGGAGAGATAATGAGTAATGATAATGACCAAATTTGGTCAAATGCACTGACAATTTGAGGCTTCCTTGATGGTCTGTTGGTTAAGACACCGATCACGCTTCCATTGACGAGAGCAGGGATTCAATCCCTAGTCAGGAAGCAGCATGGCCAAAAAATAAGAAAAAAATGTGCTGACAATTTGTAAAATGGCTATAAGATTTTTCCTTCATGGAGAATTTAGATAAACACTAATTTCAATAAGTATTTTTATTAGATGACCCTTCATCATACTGGCCTCCTAGCTGACATACTCCGTCAATAATAACAGGAACCAAATCCTGGAGGCTATGTATGAGTGTATTTGGTGAGTGGGAGTATGTGTGTAGTATTGGGAGTAGTAATGAGCTAAAAGACCTTAATATTGGAAGGAAGATAAAAAATCATTAAGTCCAATTTTTTTATTTTCCAGGTCAGAAAAATGAAGCCCAGAGGGACAAAGTAATTTGCCTGAGGTCATATAGCAAATGGCTGAAGTAGGGTTTAGACTCAGCTTTTCAATCTTTTCACACACTTGTTATTGTTCAGTTGCTAAGTTGCATCTGACTCTTTTTCGACCCCATGGACTATAGCCTGCCAGACTCCTCTGACCCTGGGATTTCCCAGGCAAGAATACTGGAGTGGGTTGTCATTTCCTTCTCCAGGGAATCTTCCCAACCCAGGGATCAAACTTTCATCTCCTGCATTGGCAGGCGGATTCTTTACCACTGAGCCACGAGGGAAGCCCCGCACACTTGTTGGCAGTTTCCCAAACTGCAAGTTACAAGCCATTAGTGAGCTGTAGAATCAGTCAGAGGTGTATTCAGCTCTGAAAAAGAGTAAGCTCTACACACGTCCTCCTACCTGCTTCCTCCTCTCTTCCTTGCCATCCTATGTGTGGTTGAATTTGCTCCTCACCATGTCTTCTCACAAGATGTTCAGGATCAAGTGATTCCTGGCCAAGAAGTAAAAGCGGAGTCGTCGCTTTCCCCAAGGAATTGGAATCAAAACTGGCAACAGAATCAGTTCCAAGGGAAGACGCTGGAGAAGAACCAAGCTGTGTCTCTAAGGAGCCTTGCACATGACGTGGCACACATTTATGCTTGTGTCAAGGTCACCTGGGGCTTCCCAGGTGGCACTAGTGGTAAAGAATCTGTCTGCCTGTGCAGGAGAGGTAAGAGATGTGGGTTTGATCCCTGGGTTGGGAAGATCCCCTGGAGAAGGACACGGGAACCCAATCCAGTATTCTTGCCTGGGATATCCCATGGACAGAGGAGCCTGGTGGGCTACAGTCCGTAAGGCTGCAAAGAGTAGGACATGACTGAGTGTCTGAGCACACACACAAGGTCACTTAGATCTTACCATATTACTCTGAGAACATCACTACTTTCTGAACAGCTGGACATGTTTTATTGGGAAAATGATTTTCCTCCTTGTGTTAGTATTTCTGCACTAGCACTTTGGCTCAGTAATAAATATGTGAGATCTTTTGTTGGGAAAAAAAAAGAAGAGAATCAAATAGGAAAGATCAGAGTGCATAACCAGTAGGAAGAGTAAATACATATTGCCTTGAGAAACTTTTGACACACTTATATATTTTTACTCTCTGAGCCACCACGGAAGCCCAATGCACTTATATATTTTTATAAATATATGTTACTTGGGACATACATAAGATATATTTCTTGCTGTGGGTTACAGCTTTTGTTTATCCATTTTATTTATTTATTTTTTACCTTGCCATCCAGCATTTGGTATCTTAGTTCTCCAACCAAGGATTGAACCCACCCCCTGCAATGGAAGCATGGAGTCTTAACCACTGGACTGTCAGAGAAGTCCAGGTTATGGTTTTCAAAAGTCTAAAAAACTGACACTCTAAAGGGACATGGTTCTGCCCTCAGGTTCTTATAGTCTAGTAATTCAAAGACAGAATAAATGAAGTAATTCCTATCTACATTTCACACGCACACACACACGTTTTACTTGCTGTTTAACTATGTGCTAATGATGATGTCTACATCCCTCTGACAAACATTTTGCTTACTAGCTAATTATCTATCCTTAAAACATCTTGAGATGTTTCACTCGTGTTTTACATACTACACACTTACCTTTCATAACAGGATTGAACAGTCTCAAAGTAAATTGACATTATAGCCTTCTCTTGGCCCACATTGCTATAAACCCCAATCTATCCCCTGCTGCCCCAAATCTCCTCCTCCTTCAGTCTTCTTCCATCTCAGAAATGACATTTCCTGTCAACCTTGACAACATGTTTTCCTTACCCTTCTCATAGCCAATTCGTCATCAAGACTGACCTCACACTGCTACTCCTAAGAAACACTTCTGTGTGCTTTCGTGCTAAGTCGATTCGCTTGTGTCTGATTCTGTGCAACCCCATGGACCGCAGCCTACCCAGCTCCTCTGTCCATGGGGATTCTCCATGCAGGAATAGTGGAATGGGCTGTCATGCCCTCCTCCAGGGAAGGCACAATTTCAGCCCCATCCAAATCGTCACCAGCCTTCTAAGACAATTGCAATTTGCTCCATCCTGGCCACTGTAGCCTGTTCCATACAACATCCCAGAATGAACTTTATGAGAAATCAGCTGAATCATATAACTCCCCTGCTTAAACTGGCTTCTCCTTAAGTTAGGATCAAGCTCCAGTTCTGAATGTGATATACAAGTGTGTGATGGCAGGATTGTTCTACTTCTTCAACCTCATATTGACACCCTCTTGTCTTCACAAGGCTCCCTCACATGATCTTAGGTTTCTTCCTTAGGGCCTGGGTGCTTTCAATTTTACCTGGAATGCACCCCCCGCCACCCTTGCTCAAGACTCTGTCTCCCTCACACATACACCAGTCTTTTATTCTTTTTCAAAAAATTAAAAATAAAATTATTTATTTGGCTGCACAAGGTCTTAGTTGGAGCATGCAAGATCTTTTTTAGTTGTGGCATGCAAGATCTTTAGTTCTCTGACCAGGGATCAAAGAAAGGCTCCCTGCATTGGGAGAGTGGAGTCATAGCCACTGGACCACCAGGGAAGTCCCTTGATAATTTCTAACTTTTATCCCTTTATGTGGATTTCTTGGTCAGGGTTCTGATTTTGAGTGTTGATTCTTCCATATACTAAGGGTGACCATTAGCAAGTGATATTATTGTTGATTCTCAGCATTTCTCATTTATGAAACGAGACAGATGAGTACCTCACAAGTTGCTGTGCGAATCCAGCACAATTAGATCCAGGAAAGCCCCTGGTGTGGCAACTGACATGGAGCAGATGCTCAGGAAACACTTCCGCTCATTGCTGGCCAGTCGCTCACCTTACCCTGCTCTCCTCCATCTGGGCCGTCCCACCTCCTTCTCTACTTGACTAGGTCCCTCAAGTTCTCCCTTACATGTCTTCAGGGAGCCCCCTTCAGCGGCCCTGCCCTTGGTGGAGGTTGCTCCTTTCCAGTCTTCGAAATGTATGATGCTGACCGTTTTTCTGTTTTGTTTTAAAATCTTTTATGCATCTGTCCTGTTTCTCCAACTGGACTCTAAGCTCTTTGGCCAAAAAGTTCCTACCTCAGGCTTCTTGTGCACCTCACAGCACCTGGCTCGGCCTCCTGCATGAAAGTAAAGTCGTTCAGTCGTGTCCTACTCTTTGCGACCCCATGGACTGTAGCCTACCAGGCTCCTCCCTCCATGGAATTCTCCAGACATGAGTACTGGAGTGGGTTGCCATTTCTGCCTCCTGCATAGAGTTGCTCAACTCGAATACAGCTAACACCTGTGAGTACCCACAGGCTACCAGACAGTGTGAGTGGCTTTCATGTTCATTATTGCCTGACTTAATATTTTAAAAAATTAATTTTGGTGAAGTATAGTTGATTTACAATGATGTGTTAATTTTTGCTAACATCACAGTGATTCAGCTACATGTATATATGCATTCTTTTTCATAATTGTTTCCATTATGGTCTATCTCAGGATACTGAATAGAGTTCCTGTACAGTTATTGTTTTTGTTCAGTAGCTAAGTCATGTCTGACACTTTGCAACCCTGGGAACTGCAGCATGCCAGGCTTCCTATACAGTAGGACCTTGCCGTGTATCCACTGTATATGTGATAGTTTCCATCTGCTTATTCCAGACTCCCAGTCCATCCCACCCTCACCTCCTCTCCACTTTGGCAACCACAAGTCTGCTCTCTGTGTCTATGAGTCTGTTTCCGTTTCATAGATACATTCACTTGCGTCGTATTTTAGATTCCACATGAGTGACATCATATACTATTTATCTTTCTCTTTCTGACTTACTTCAGTTGGTATGATAATCTTTAGGTCCATTTATGTTGTAAATGGCACTATCATCCTTTTTTATGGCTGAGTAGTATTCCATTGTATTATATATGTGCCACATTTTTTTTATCCCTTCATCTGTTGATGGACATTTAGGTTTTTCCATGCCTTGGCTTTTGTGAATAGTGCTGCTATGAACATAGGGGTGCAAGTAATTTTTTGAGTTATAATTTTGTCTGGATATGTGCCCAGGAGTGGGACTGCTGGATCATACAGAACTCTATTTTTTGTCAGCTTCATTTTTCATGAGAATCCTACCAGTCAAGTCATGATGCCTGTTGTGAGAACAGAGGCTCAGAAAGCTTAATAATCTGCTTAAGGGCACCCAGTTAGCAAACAGCAGTCTTTTTCTCTCTGGTTGATAGCATGGCAGAGAAGATGAAGAACAAATACTTATTAGTGGTCTTTCTACTGCATCGTTGTTGCCTTTCTCTGAAATACTTATTCCCAGTGAGGATGAGTATCATCATGTTCTCAGTTCCCACCCCACCTCCAGAAACTTAGCTTAAAAGCCCTCATCCTTGATCTTCTCTTCTGAAGTCCTTCCAGTTCTGTATTCCTAATTCCACTCCGTTTCCTATTAGTGCTACATCTCTTTGCTGAATTCTTCCAGACCCCGCCACAACATGTCCCTGGGTCTCCCCACAAGTCCTCCTCTCCTCCACATTTTCCTCCCACTAAAGCTTCTCTTCTTCACGGTCCCCCCAAGCTCCATCCCCTCTCCAGTCTGGCTCTAACTCAGGTTGCTGGGATTAAATACAGCCCCACCTGAAAATGCCCTCTAAACTAGAGTACTTATGTCTGGAAGGTTCTGGAATCATTACTATTCATCAGTTGAGTGGCTTGGGCAAGTCACATTCCCTCTCCAAGCCTCAGGCTCTTCGCATAAAAAACGGTGAGACTAGCTAACATTTACTAAGCACCTACATAAAGTACATGGGCTTCCTTGGTGGTTCAGTGGTAAACAATCCGTCTGCCAACGCAGGAGACACAGGCTCGATTCCTGGGTGGGGAAGATCCCCCTGGAGGGGGAAATGGCAACCTACTCGAGTATTCTTGCCTCAAAATTTCATGGACAGAGGAGACTGGAGGGCTACAGTCCATGGGGTCACAAAAGAGTCGAACACAACTTAGCAACTATAAACAACTGAAAGTGTATAAGCCCTGTATATATTATAAGAAATCAATAACAGCAGATGCTTAACTAGCACCTTACTGCGTGCCAGGCACGATACCAAATGGAACACCTATTCACTTAATTGTCACAACAACCATCTAAAAATGTTATTTTAACACTGTTTCACAGATGGAAAAACAGGAGGTCTTTAAAGTTAGTAATTTATCCTAGATCATCCCAGTTGGGGGGATGGTGGAGCTGGGCTTACAACTCAGGCAGTTCTAGCTCCAGAGTCCTTTGTCTTGACCACTGCCCTAAACTGCCTCTATTTTCTCATAAAACAAATAGGGCTAATTAAATATAATCCCTTAGCATTTTTATAGCACTTCTCCAATTCTAAACCTCTGCTCACATTCCGTACCTATTTGATCTTCACAATAACCCCAGGGGTAGACATTATTAGCCAAATTTATGGGGCAAGAGCTAAGACTTCTTAAAAAGATCGTGTGTCCCAGGGCACACAGCCAGCGAGGGCAGACTCAGGTCTTGAACGCAGGACTGCTCGTTCCCGGTGCCCCTTCTATTACACGTCAGATGCCAAAGGGCATAGCCTGTCCTTTCTCACCTCCTGCAGCTTCAACATCGTACACTATTCTTTCTTCTTTGTGTTTCCCTAAAGAGGTCTCTTGAGAAACCTATATGCAGGTCAGGAAGCAACAGTTAGAACTGGACATGGAACAACAGACTGGTTTCAAATAGGAAAAGGAGTACATCAAGTCTGTATATTGTCACCCTGCTTATTTAACTTCTATGCAGAGCACATCATGAGAAACACTGGGCTGGAAGAAGCACAAGCTGGAATCAAGATTGCAGGGAGAAATATCAATAACCTCAGATATGCAGATGACACCACCCTTATGGCAGAAGGTGAAGAGGAGCTAAAAAGCCTCTTGACTTAAAGCTCAACATTCAGAAAACGAAGATCATGGCATGCATCCAGTCCCATCACTTTATAGGAAATAGATGGGGAAACAGTGGAAACAGTGTCAAACTTTATTTTAGGGGGCTCCAAAATCACTGAGGATGGTGACTGCAGCCATGAAATTAAAAGATGCTTACTCCTTGGAAGAAAAGTTATGACCAACCTAGATAGCTTATTCAAAAGCAGAAACATTACTTTGCCAACAAAGGTCTGTCTAGTCAAGGCTATGGTTTTTCCTGTGGTCATGTATGGATGTGAGAGTTGGACTGTGAAGAAGGCTGAGTGCTGAAGAATTGATGCTTTTGAACTGTGGTGTTAGAGAAGACTCTTGAGAGTCCCTTGTACTGCAAGGAGATCCAACCAGTCCATCCCAAAGGAGATCAGGCCTGGGTGTTCATTGGAAGGCCTGATGCTAGAGCTGAAACTCCAGTACTTTGGCCACCTCATGCGAAGAGTTGACCCTTTGGAAAAGACCCCGATACTGGGAAAGATTGAAGGCAGGAGGAGAAGGGGACGACAGGATGAGATGGCTGGATGGCATCACGGACTCAGTGGACATGAGTTTGAGTGAACTCTGGGAGTTGGTGATGGACTAATTTCAGAAGATTAAAAAATAACAAAGAGCTGACAAGGGAGGCCTGGCGTGCTGCAATTCATGGGGTCGCAAAGAGTCGGACACGACTGAGCGACTGAACTGACTGACTGACTGAAAGAGGTCTCAATATTCCCTCAGAATTCNAACAAATACTTATTAGTGGTCTTTCTACTGCATCGTTGTTGCCTTTCTCTGAAATACTTATTCCCAGTGAGGATGAGTATCATCATGTTCTCAGTTCCCACCCACCTCCAGAAACTTAGCTTAAAAGCCCTCATCCTTGATCTTCTCTTCTGAAGTCCTTCCAGTTCTGTATTCCTAATTCCACTCCGTTTCCTATTAGTGCTACATCTCTTTGCTGAATTCTTCCAGACCCCGCCACAACATGTCCCTGGGTCTCCCCACAAGTCCTCCTCTCCTCCACATTTTCCTCCCACTAAAGCTTCTCTTCTTCACGGTCCCCCCAAGCTCCATCCCCTCTCCAGTCTGGCTCTAACTCAGGTTGCTGGGATTAAATACAGCCCCACCTGAAAATGCCCTCTAAACTAGAGTACTTATGTCTGGAAGGTTCTGGAATCATTACTATTCATCAGTTGAGTGGCTTGGGCAAGTCACATTCCCTCTCCAAGCCTCAGGCTCTTCGCATAAAAAACGGTGAGACTAGCTAACATTTACTAAGCACCTACATAAAGTACATGGGCTTCCTTGGTGGTTCAGTGGTAAACAATCCGTCTGCCAACGCAGGAGACACAGGCTCGATTCCTGGGTGGGGAAGATCCCCCTGGAGGGGGAAATGGCAACCTACTCGAGTATTCTTGCCTCAAAATTTCATGGACAGAGGAGACTGGAGGGCTACAGTCCATGGGGTCACAAAAGAGTCGAACACAACTTAGCAACTATAAACAACTGAAAGTGTATAAGCCCTGTATATATTATAAGAAATCAATAACAGCAGATGCTTAACTAGCACCTTACTGCGTGCCAGGCACGATACCAAATGGAACACCTATTCACTTAATTGTCACAACAACCATCTAAAAATGTTATTTTAACACTGTTTCACAGATGGAAAAACAGGAGGTCTTTAAAGTTAGTAATTTATCCTAGATCATCCCAGTTGGGGGGATGGTGGAGCTGGGCTTACAACTCAGGCAGTTCTAGCTCCAGAGTCCTTTGTCTTGACCACTGCCCTAAACTGCCTCTATTTTCTCATAAAACAAATAGGGCTAATTAAATATAATCCCTTAGCATTTTTATAGCACTTCTCCAATTCTAAACCTCTGCTCACATTCCGTACCTATTTGATCTTCACAATAACCCCAGGGGTAGACATTATTAGCCAAATTTATGGGGCAAGAGCTAAGACTTCTTAAAAAGATCGTGTGTCCCAGGGCACACAGCCAGCGAGGGCAGACTCAGGTCTTGAACGCAGGACTGCTCGTTCCCGGTGCCCCTTCTATTACACGTCAGATGCCAAAGGGCATAGCCTGTCCTTTCTCACCTCCTGCAGCTTCAACATCGTACACTATTCTTTCTTCTTTGTGTTTCCCTAAAGAGGTCTCTTGAGAAACCTATATGCAGGTCAGGAAGCAACAGTTAGAACTGGACATGGAACAACAGACTGGTTTCAAATAGGAAAAGGAGTACATCAAGTCTGTATATTGTCACCCTGCTTATTTAACTTCTATGCAGAGCACATCATGAGAAACACTGGGCTGGAAGAAGCACAAGCTGGAATCAAGATTGCAGGGAGAAATATCAATAACCTCAGATATGCAGATGACACCACCCTTATGGCAGAAGGTGAAGAGGAGCTAAAAAGCCTCTTGACTTAAAGCTCAACATTCAGAAAACGAAGATCATGGCATGCATCCAGTCCCATCACTTTATAGGAAATAGATGGGGAAACAGTGGAAACAGTGTCAAACTTTATTTTAGGGGGCTCCAAAATCACTGAGGATGGTGACTGCAGCCATGAAATTAAAAGATGCTTACTCCTTGGAAGAAAAGTTATGACCAACCTAGATAGCTTATTCAAAAGCAGAAACATTACTTTGCCAACAAAGGTCTGTCTAGTCAAGGCTATGGTTTTTCCTGTGGTCATGTATGGATGTGAGAGTTGGACTGTGAAGAAGGCTGAGTGCTGAAGAATTGATGCTTTTGAACTGTGGTGTTAGAGAAGACTCTTGAGAGTCCCTTGTACTGCAAGGAGATCCAACCAGTCCATCCCAAAGGAGATCAGGCCTGGGTGTTCATTGGAAGGCCTGATGCTAGAGCTGAAACTCCAGTACTTTGGCCACCTCATGCGAAGAGTTGACCCTTTGGAAAAGACCCCGATACTGGGAAAGATTGAAGGCAGGAGGAGAAGGGGACGACAGGATGAGATGGCTGGATGGCATCACGGACTCAGTGGACATGAGTTTGAGTGAACTCTGGGAGTTGGTGATGGACTAATTTCAGAAGATTAAAAAATAACAAAGAGCTGACAAGGGAGGCCTGGCGTGCTGCAATTCATGGGGTCGCAAAGAGTCGGACACGACTGAGCGACTGAACTGACTGACTGACTGAAAGAGGTCTCAATATTCCCTCAGAATTCATTTTGGGTCATTCCCACACCCACTGCATTACTTACAAACAGCAGCAGGGGGCGCTGTAGGCCAACTCACAGAGACGGTGCTGCCCCGGGAGACCCTGTTGAAGGAAACAGCCACAAGCCTCCCTCGCTCCTTTTTAATTTGTTTATATTAAAAATGTTCTCGTAAGTACTACTTGCACATAGTATAAAATTTTAAAGGTACAAATGAGTATGTGTACGATGTACCTGCTCCCCAACTACCCAGATCACCATGCTGGAGGCAAACCCAGGAAGTTTTCTCCTGTTCCCTTCTCAAAGTATTCTATACTTATATAACCAAATAAGTATTTTTCTTCCCACACAAATGAGAGCATACAAACATACACACATTGTTTTTTATTGTTCACACAAATGTTACCCTATTGCATCTGCTATTCATCCTCTAGCTTTTTGCAGTAATTTATCTCGAAAATCAGTCCATATCATAATTCACAGTATTTAATTGGATGGGTAAGCCATCATCAGTTTTGTCAGCTCTTTGTTATTTTTCATCTTCTGAAATTAGAAGCAACTGTACACAGATCACTTTGCACACTTTGTATGTCTGCAGGATAAATCTCCAGAAGTGAAATTGCTTGCTTGCAAATTACACACATTTGTGATGTTGATCTATATTGTTAGCTCGCCTTGCACAGAAACTACCCATTTACGGCTGCATGGGCAGGCCATGTGAAGGTCTGTTTCCTACACTCTTACTAACACAGGATCTTCTCAAGCTTTCTGATCTTTGCCTGTCCCATAGGTGAAAGATGGTTTCTCTCTGCTACTTAATTGCATTTCTCTGAAAATGAGTGCCTTCTGACTTCTGAGATTCATTCATGCAATCCATAAATAATCAGCAGATGCCTCCTGTGTGGTAGGCACCGAGTTGGAGCATGCTCCTCCAGCTCTCCTTGGTCCGACTTTCACTGGTTTCTTCTGCCCGCCTTGCACTGGCCTGCTCTACCATATCCTCCAAGAAGCTATTTTCCTAGCTTGGCCATCCTCACCAGGTCAAGCAGGGGTGACCTCGCTTGACCTCTTCTTTAGAGGCTTAGGAGTGAGGAGAATGTAGTTTCTCTGTTTCTTGAGACTAATTCCTGTAACCCAATTAAGCAAAGCTGAGAGGTGGGGGACATGTGTCTTGAGGTCAGAGTTAACCCTGAATCCTTGGGCTTCTCAGACTCAGCCAGTCTAGTGGGTTAGTCAATCAATGCCTAACACTTCGGGGTTAGAAAGGAAGACAGAGAGCAGGTACCTGGACGCTTGTCTGTGTTCGTTCAGCAGATATTATTTGCTTCATGACTCAGACTACTGCTGCTGCTGCTGCTGCTAAGTCACTTCAGTCGTGTCTGACTCTGTGCGACCCCAGAGACGAGGGCCCACCAGGATCCCCCGTCCCTGGGATCCTCCAGGCAAGAACACTGGAGTGGGTTGCCATTTCTTTCTCCAATGCATAAAGTGAAAGTGAAGTCGCTCAATTGTGTCCGACTCTTAACGACCCCATGGACTGCAGTCCACCAGTCTCCTCCGTCCATGGGATTTTCCAGGCAGAAGTACTGGAGTGGGGTGCCATTGCCTTCTCCAGACTCAGACTAGGTGCCCCCTAAATGTAAAATATGTTTAGGAGCAGGACTATTTAGTTACTTATTTTTATAATTTTATTTATTTATTTTTGGCTATGCTGGGTCTTTATTGATGCACATGGGCTTTCTCTTGTTGTGGCAAATGGGGCTGCTCTCTAGTTGGAGTGCACAGGCTTCTCATTGTGGTGGCTTCTCTTGTTGCAGAGCTCGGGCTCTAGGGCCCGCAGGCTTCAGTAGTTTCGGCACATGGGCTTAGCAGTCGGGGCTCCCGGGGTCCAGAGCACAGGCTCAATGGTTGTGTCTTACAGGCTTAGTTGCTCCACGGCATGTGGAATCTTCTTGGACCAAGGACGGAACTCGTGTCTCCTGTACTGGCAGGCAGATTCTTTACCACTGAGTCACCAGGGAAGCCCAGGAATAGGACTATTTAGATGACAGTGGGAAGATAAGACATTAGGATCACTGTTCTCTTCTTGGAGAGAAACCTCTGAACTGTTTCCATCTTCTTTCTGTTGGGGTTCCAGCACACTTGACCTCATCGCAGAGTAACTGCTCCTTTGCCGGCTTTCTCCACAAGGCTAGGAATCAGCTTAGAGTCTGTGTCTGTGTTCATCTTTATATCTCTCGTTAGAATAAAGGCAGAATCATCACACAGGCACTTAAAATGAATATCTTCTGGCCTTCCAGTTCCCAAGAACAGCAACCTCACAAAAGCCTGAACCATTGTCTAGGAACTTAGCTAGAGAGACCTCCAGAGACGTTCAGCTGCCAGAATTTTCCTCCCAAACCATTCTCTAAGCCAGTCACTTGTAGGAGTTCCCTATGGCCTACTAAATGAAATGCAAATTCCTTAGCTTGGAATTTAAGGGCCTCTGTTTTGATACGGCTCCAGTCTACCTTTCCAGCCCTTTTTTCCACTACCTCATGCTGCAATCAAGCGGAATTACTCAATGTTTCTCAAGTGTGCCCACATTCCACTGCATTGCCTGTGCCCTTGGCAGTCTTTCTCTGCCTGGAACACTTTCTTCTTTGTTTTCCTTCCATCACTGATGCCCTCTTCTCTCTATCTTCACACTCCACCCTTTGTTTAAAAAGTATAAGTCATCATTATCAAAATTCCAATGGCATTTTTTACAGAACTAGAACAAATAATTCTCAGATTTGTATGGAACCACAAAGGATCCCAAATGGCCATGGTAATCTTGAGAAAGATGAAGAAAGCTGGAGGTATCACACTCCCTGATTGCAAACTATACTACAAAGCTATAGTCGTCAAAATGGTATAGTACTGGCATTAAAAACAGACATACAGATCAATGGAAATGAGCAGAGAGCCCAGAAAGAAACCCATGCATATATGATCAATGAATTTATAATGAAAGAGCAAAGAATGCACTATTGAGAAAGGACAGTCTCTTTAATTAATGATGTTGGGGAAACTGGACAGACATATGCAAAAGAATAAAACTAGACCACTACTTTATACCATACACAAAAATCAACTCAACATGGATTAAAAACTTGAACGTAAGACCTGAAACCATAAAATTCCTAGAAGAAAACAGAAGTGGAGCTTCTTCATGTTGCTCTTAGCAATATATTCATGGATCTGACTACAAAGGCAAGGGAAAACAAACATAAAGTTAAATCTACATTGAAGTAAAAACTGTGCAGTAAAGGAAATCATCAAAAAAACAGAAGGAAGCCTACTGAATGGTAGAATATATCTGCAAATCATATATGTGATAAAGGATTACTATCCAAAATATATAAAGAACTCATACATCTCAACAATAGCAAGAAAAGAAGGAAAGAAACCCAAACAACTTGATTTTAAAAATGGGCAGAAGATCTGAATAAACATTTTTCCAAAGGAGAAATAGATAGCCAACAAAATACATGAAAACATCATTAATTATTAATTATTCAGTTCAGTTCAGTTCAGTCGCTCAGTTGTGTCCAACTCCTTGTGACCCCATGAATCACAGCATGCTGGGCCTCCCTGGCCATCACCATCTCCCAGAGTTCACTCAAACTCATGTCCATCCAGTCAGTGATGCCATCCTGCCATCTCATCCTCTGTCATCCCCTTCNATAAGTTAAATAAGTAGGGTGACAATATACAGCCTTGGAACCAGTCTGTTGTTCCATGTCCAGTTCTAACTGTTGCTTCCTGACCTGCATACAGGTTTCTCAGGAGGTAGGTCAGGTGGTCTGGTATTCCAATCTCTTTCAGAATTTTCCATAGTTTATTGTGATCTACACAGTCAAAGGCTTTGGCACAGTCAATAAAGCAGAAATAGATGTTTTTCTGGAACTCTCTTGCTTTTTCAATGATCCAGCAGATGTTGGCAGTTTGATCGCTGGTTCCTCTGCCTTTTCTAAAACCAGCTTGAACATCTCAAGTTCACAGTTCACATTTATTAGAGAAATGCAAATCAAAACCATAGTGAGATATCACCTCACACTTGTCAGAATGACTGTTATTTAAAAAAAATAAGAAATGACATGTTTTTGAGAGGATGTAGAGAAAAGAGAACCTTTATGCACTGTTGGTTGAATTATAAATTGGTGCAGCAAGTATGGAAAACAGCATGGAGATTCCTCAAAACATTATAATTAGAGATAGAACTACTATATGATCTAGTATTTCACTTCTGGATATTCATCCAAAGAGCACAAAAACACTAATTTGAAAAGACATATGCACCCCTATGTTCATTGTAGCATTATTTACAATAGTCAAGATATGGAAACAACCAAAGTGTCTATAGATGGATGAATAGATAAAGAGGTTGTCACACATATACACACACAATGGAATACTGCTGCTGCTGCTAAGTTGCTTCAGTCGGGTCCGACTCAGTGTGACCCTATAGACGGCAGCCCACCAGGCTCCCCTGTCCCTGGGATTCTCTAGGCAAGAACATTGGGGTGGGTTGCCATTTCATTCTCCAATGGATAAAAGTGAAAAGTGAAAGTGAAGCCGCTCAGTAGTGTCTGACTCAATGGAATACTACTTGGCCATAAAAAAGAAAAAAAATCCTGCCATTTGTGAAAACATGGGTGGACTTTGAGGGTATTGTTAAGTGAGGTGTGTCAGACGAAGAGAGACAAATTCAATATGATTTCACTTCTACAAGGAATCTGAAAAAAACAAAACAAACGAACAGGAAATTCTCTGGTGGTCCAGGAATTAGGAGTCCACTCTTCCAACCCAAAGGGCAGGTGTTCAATCATTGGCTGGGGAACTAAGATCCCATGTGCTGCAGTGTGGCCAAAGCAAAACCCAAAAACAAAAAAACAAAAACCCAAATGCACAAAAAACAAAAACATCAAATTCAGAGATACAAAAGTAGATTGGTAGTTGCCCAAGGGGAATGGAGTTGGGGGAGGATGAAATGAGTGAAGCAGATCAACTGTATGATGGCGATGTGGGGAAGGGTAACTAGACCTTTGGCGCTGACTGCTTTGTAGTACATACTGATGTCAAACTACGTGTGTTGCACACCTGAAGGGGCTTCCCTGGTGGCTCAGACAGTAAGGAATCTGCCTGCAATTAGGAAAACCAGTGTTCTCTCCTTGCGTTGGGAGGATCCCCTGCAGAAGGGAATGGCGACCATTCCAATATTCTTGCCTGGAGAATACCATGGACAGAGGAACCTGGTGGGTTACAGTCCATGGAGTCACAAAGCGTTGGACACAACTGAGCGACTTTCACTTTCACACCTGAAGCTTATATAATGCTACATATCAATTTTATCTCAATAAAATAAAAAGAATATTTTAAAACTTAAATGAACAAACAAAAAGTAGGAGTTATCAAGTTTTAAAAAGTTGAAAAAAAAATAAAGCTTATATAACCACCCAGTTCCCTCTCAGATGTAACTGCCCCCAAAGACTCCTGTTCAAATCCGTAATAAGCTACTCCCTCCTTCCCTTAGCTCCCCAGTCAGACTGTATATGTGTCCCTGATGATGCTCTATCTTGCACCTTCATTCCCACCCCACCTCAGAGCAAGTGCTGGAAAGCAGAGCTGGGTGTGGCCCTTTTGTGAACTGCCAAGTATATTGAGTTGCGCTGAAATGGGAGGAGCCTTCTCAAGGCTGCGGGTTCTCTTTTCCACTTTTTGAGTACGAGAAATGGGAAGAGTTTGGTTCCTGTCCCGGTGATCTTCACAGTTATTCCTTCAGCCCCTCCTCTAAAAGGGGTTTCAGGACTTGCCTGGTGGTCCAATGGCTAAGATTCTGTGCTCTCAATGCAGGGTCCCTGAGTTCAACCCCTGGTCAGGAAACTAGATCCCACATGCCACATCTAAAGATCCTGCATGCCCCAAGGATGGGAGATCCAGCATGTCTAAATTAAAAGACTCCATACAGGACTTCCCTGGTGGTCCAGTGGATTAAGAATCCCCCTGCCAATGTGGGGGTCAAGGGTTCAATCCCAGGTCTGGGAACTGAGATCCCACATGCCCTGAGGCAACTAAGCTGGTGCACCAGCTAGAGAAATCCCATGTGCCACAAGGGAGACCCAGCACAGTGAAAAGTAAATAAGTCAACATTTTAAAATGCAAGCTTCCCCTCCAAACAAAGACACACCACAGCCAAATAAATATTTAAATAAATAAATGAATAATAAATAAATAAAGCCTGCTATGTCAAAAATTAAAAAAAAATTTTTAATAGGAGAGGTCTCCTCTTGGCTCAGAGTTGCCCCACTGGTGTCAGGAGATAATGTCATACCATATCTTTCGAAATGAACTGTAGACAGAACAGTGGGCACCTATGCCCAGGACTTGGGAGAAAAACTGTCCTGTCTGCCCTTGTCCTGAGGGACAGTACCGTGGTTACATGTGTAAGTGACCGAAAGGAGGAGCATCTATTCACTTCAAGTCCGTGGGAGGGAGGAGGCCAGGAAAAGGAATTGGAAAGTCATCTTCCCCTCTCCCTTCAGCCCTGGCCTCCCCCACTGAGCAGATGGGCTGAGGCACTTTCCTGTTAAAAGTCCTGTCAGTGTGCCTGGGAGGAGGTGTGTGTCTTGGCCAGGCTGGAGGAAGGCAACCTCGGCCTTCTCCTGGGCTTGCTTCTGGTGCCTTCCACAGAAGAAAGAGTGGTACCTTGGAGTTCCAAGACCCCAGTTTTAGCTCTCACTCCACATCCAATAGCCAGATGCCCCTGACCAAGTCTCTTCATTTCTCTTAACCTAAAAATAGAAATAACTTCACTTTCTCTATTAATGCCTTCCACCTAGGCTATTCTCAACCCTAAAACAGAAAATGTACCTGAGAGTGTTTTGCAAATTGTACTTTTAAAAATGTTATGTATGCTCTGCCTTGTTGGGGGTAATGGATTTCCAAGAAGCTGAAGAGATACAGAGGGTGGCCTAGCGCTTGGGACTTTGCTCTCAGGGCCTGGATTCCATACCTGGTCAGGGAACTAAAAACCCCACCAGCCATGTGGTGCTGTCAAAAATAAATAATTTTTTTAAATGATATAGAAGATGTAAGCTAGCATAAATTTAAAGTGAGAATAAAGCAGAAGAAAAAAAAGTAATAACATAATGAGCCCCAAACGAGGTAAAAGGCACCCTTTGTTTGCTACAGATGGATCTCAAGGTTTGCTGGGAAACTAAAGTGTTATCTGAGTCTGTGGAAGGGGTCCCTGGGGTGGTGGTGTTTCAGGGTGTTTGGCATGGGGACTGAAGGCTCATAGCAGGGCTGACACATTCTGGATGGGCCCTGGATCCCCGTGGGCAGGGACTGGTCCCAACTAGCCCCTCGGCATAGATGCTACTGCTTTAGTCCAGCCCAGATCCACTTGAAGCTGGAGGCAGCCACGTCCTCCTAACCATCTTGTCCATTTCCCCCACCACCACCTACCCTGCACAGACAGAATTACCTCCTTCTGGAGACAGACTCACCTGCCTCCCACTCAGACACTCTTCGGAAACAACAACAAACCAGCTTTGTTGATATATGTAATGTATTGACACATACCATGAGTTCACCCTTTTCAAGTGTACTGTTCAGTGGGCTTTGGTATACAAGACACTCCACCTCTCATATCAAGCAGCAGACTAACTGGGCCTTTTTTGCCACCCAGACTAACTCCGTTCCTTTTCCTTTGTACTCCCCTCACCCTTATTGTTCTTCTTCTTCTTCTTTTTTTTTTTTTTGAGTATGATTGCTCTACAATGTTGTCTCAGTTTCTGCTACACAGCAACGTGAATCAGCTATATCCATACACAGATCCCCTCATTCTTGGACCTGCCTCCTCACTCCATCCCACCCGCACCGGGTTGAGCTCCCTGTGCTATACAGCAGCTTCCCACTGGCCATTAGATAAAATGTGTACCGTTTTACACATGGTAGTGTATATGTCAATTCCATTCTCCCAATTTGCCCCACCCTCTGCGTGCCGCTCTGTGTCCACAAGTCCACTGTCTACATCTGCATCTCTATTCCTGCCCTTCAAACAGGCTCATGGGTACCATTTTTCTAGATTCCATATATCCATTAATCAATGATGTTGATTTTTCTCTTTCTGACTTACTTCACTCTGTATGACAGACTCTAGGTCCATCGTCCTAATTCTTAACTCCCTAAGAGTCTGGACCCAAATTCTGGAAAAGTTGCCCCATATTTTCAGGATTTTCCACCTCTGACCCATCTCTTTGGCTGCTGTCCCCGTCAGATGGGCTCTCCAGAAAGTAATAACTGGAGCTGGGATGGGGGAGGGTGGGGGGCACAGAAAAGCCAAGGCGCGATCTCTGAGTTTTTCAGACTGAGAAACGCCCAGGGAGGATCCTGCGGCGGGAGGCTGTGGGTACAAGCAGCCCAGGGAGCTGCAGCACTTGACAGATCACATTGTTAGACCGTGACTCACTCCCGCCGCCAGAGTCTGGAAAGCTGAACCTCTCAGCCCAGCCTTCAAAGGAGGGCCGCTCAGACTGTGGGTGGACCCCCTGGGCCAGCCTCGGAGGGCCGGGCTGGATGGGCAGGGTTGGGATCTCCTCACTCCTGCGCTGGACTATTTCACGCCCTTTGACCCTACATGTTCAAAGGTCATGTGCTGGGAGCCTGCAGGAGGCAAAGAAAAGTGTCTTCTCTGTGCTTTTCAAGAGCGGAGGGGGACGTATCTGAGCTCCTGACCCCTCCTCTCCCAAAGATTTGGGCTCTGTTGCCTGGCTTGGGGGACCCAAACCCCAGCTCTGGAGTTAGTGAGAATCAAGCAGCTCCATCCCAATCCCCCAAGGGACGCTCTCATCATTTTCTTCTCCATGTTCAAGACTGTTCCTTGACCTTGTGGTACTCCTTTCCTCTCACTCCTCTCTTTTCCCCCTACATTCTCTTTCCCATCATCTGTCTCTTAAACACTAAATCAGCCCATTGGATTGTTCACGATATAAAGAAGAGAGGGGAGAAAGAAAGTGAAATTCACTCAATCATGTCTGACTCTTTGTGACCCCGTGGACTGTCACCCACCAGGCTCCTCTGTCCATGGGATTCTTCAGGAATACTGGAGTGGGTTGCCATGCCCTCCTCCAGGGGATCTGTCCATACCCAGGTCTCCCACACTACGGGCAGATTTTTAAACTGCTGAGCCACGAGGGAAGCCCGAGAATACCGGAGTGGGTAGCCTATCCTTTTGCCAAGGGATCTTCCCAACCCAGGAATAGAACCAGGGTCTCCTCCATTTCAGGTGGATTCTTTACCAGCTGAGCTACCCAATTTGGGAAGATTGTTCACGATATAAAGAAGAGAGGTGAGAAAAGTCTTCCTTCTATACCTTACTCTATTGGTTTCGGATTCCCTCTACTTGAGCACCCATTGGAGTCTGGGTCTCTAACAAGATTGTCCCATCCCAGGGCCCAGGGAGGGGCCACTGAACCATTTCCCTCTGCAAGTCTAGCATATCACACATCCCCTCTCCTGGCATGCTTGGAGTATTGAGAAGGTGACCCAGAACTCCCTGGCTGGTGGAGAAACTTAGATGAATACAATGAAATCGTATTTCCCAGAGCTGCTGCTGCTGCTGCTAAGTCGCTTCAGTCGTGTCCAACTCTGTGCGACTCCATAGATGGCAGCCCACCAGGCTCCCCTGTCCCTGGGATTCTCCAGGCAAGAACAATTGAGTGGGTTGCCATTTCCTTCTCTAATGCATGAAAGTGAAAAGTGAAAGTGAAGTCACTCAGTCGTGCCCAACTCTTATCGACCCCATGGACTGCAGCGCACCAGGCTCCTCTATCCATGGGATTTTCCAGGCAAGAGTACTGGAGTGCGGTGCCATTGCATGTTTAAATCCTACAAAGCAGTATAAATCCTACAAAGCCCTGAAGTTCCAGAGCGTGGTGGGGATGGTGGCAAGAGTCTTTCAAAAGTTCCTTCCTGGGACTTCCCTGGTGGTCCAGTGGTTAAGACTCTGTGCTTTCAATGTGGGGGGCCTGGGTTCAATCCCTGGTCAGGCAACTAGATTCCACATGCTGCAACTAAGAATTAGCATGCCAAAACAAAAGATCCCGTACACTGCAACTAAGACCTGGCACAACCAAACAAACAAACAAATACTTTCAAAAACGCCTTCCTTAAAGCCATTGAGGGAACTATCGCCTTTATGTAGTCATGATTTCTAACCCTCCCCTAAGCAAAGCCAGGTAGAGTGTCCATTATTCGGGGAAATTAACCCTGGGCTGAATTAGGGGAAGGCGCTGCTGGATTGTGCTCAGTCTTGTCCAGATCTTTGAGACTTCATGGACTGTAGCCTGCCAACTTCCTCTGTCCATGAGGATTCTCCAGATAAGAACACTGGAGTGGGTTGCCATGCCCTCCTCCAGGGGCCCCTAGATTAGGTGTCTTTAAAAACAAGATACCCAAACAAATCCAGCGGGGTGGGTTGTGCAGTCAAGTAAGAAAGTTGCAAGATGAGACTAATAAGAGAGATAAAGAAGCTGACCCAGGGTTTTTTTAAATATTTAATCTTATTTATTTGACTGCAGCAAGTGGGATCTTGGATTTTTGTTGCAGCATTCGGGATCTTTCATTGCAGCATGCAAACTCTTAGTTGTAGCATGTGGGATCTAGTTCCCCCACCAGGGATAGAACTCAGGCCCCTGCATTGGGAGCACAGAGTCTTAGCCACTGGACCGCCAGGGAAGTCTCAATCTTTGGTTTCTTGAAACGGTATTTTCTCTTCTGTGGGAATAGCCACATGTATCTGGAGGAGACAAGGACAGCTTTCTACTGGGGGAGGAGATGCCACTCACACAGGTTGGGGCATCATCTCATAGCCAACAGCTACACAAGCACTTGGACCAGCTCACTGATTGTTCACAACCACCCCGTAAGGCATGCCGCTGTCTTACCCCCATTTTCTAAGTGAGATTCTGAGGCGTGAAGTTGCTGGCAGCTGGCTCGCTGCAGATTTGGGACTCGAGCCCAGGTCTTCTGATTGGAAGTCTGCTGGTTGTTGCACTCTTGTGCTCTCACTCCATGAGGCTAGTGCCTGGGGTCATTGCTGATTCCGAGGTCCTCACTGTAGACCCTTATCCTTGACCCAAGCAACTTTCCTGTTCAGTGTTTTGGGGGAAGTTGGAAAGGCTCGTGTTCAGAACTCAGAGACCCCTGGCCACTCTCCCAGGCTGTTCTTTCCCAAGAGGTTCTTAGGCTCAGTTTTACTCTCCCTCCCACCCACATGCACACCCTTCTAGCCCCAGCTGCCTTGGAAGTGGGGAGAAGGAGGCAAGACCAGAAGGCTTTTGTTTTCCAAAGATGGAGAAATGGCGGAAATCCCGGCATCTCCCCCAGAAGACAGAGGCAGCTCTGGATTTCCTGTTGCTCCCAACACGGGCCAGATAATTGGAGACAGATTTTTGGGCTTGGGTTGGGAGGTGAAGCTTGAAGTACAGTCATCGGGCCTCCTGTAAGTCCGTGTGTGTGTGTGTGTGTGTGTGTGTGTGCATGTATATGCGCTGCTTTTTGGAGTTTCTTTGTTAGTAGTGAATGTATGTGTGTAGGCGTGTGTTTGAGACAGTGTGTGTAGATATCTAAGCATGTGTGCCTGTGTATTTGTGTGGCACACCCATGTTCCCTGTACTTTTTTGTTTTCGTGTATAGATAGGACTCTCAGTGTATGTGTGTGAGAGAGAGAGAAAGTGTGTAAGCACATGTCTGGCTCTCTGTGAGTGGCTCTCTTGTTTTGTTTTGTTCCTTTGTGAGAGTCAATCCAGCCTGGGGATATCTCACTAGCTCTTTAGGATCCTATTACTCAAGACTTGGTGATTAAATGTAAAACAATAATTAAGATTAAAAAAAAAAAAAAGGAAGGCAGGAAGGCAGATGGCCTTCAGGGAGAGGATATGAGGGAGAGAAACAGCCAGAGCAGAGTCAGAGAGGAGACCAGAGGGGGACCATCTACAGAGCAGAGGGTCTCATTTAAGGGGCACAGATGAAACCCCAGCCCGTCCCCCTCACCTCTCTAACAGAGAAAGTCACCACACCAGTCCAGAAAGGTTCAGCTTTCTCCAGGTTTCCACAGTTGGGCAGGGGAGGGAGCTACTATTGCCTTCCTGCTGGAATCACCACCCTGGAAAGATTTTCAGCCCCAGTCTTCCGAGCCCTGCTGCGCAGATTCACCAATGTAGGTTCTTTTGGCTACAAATGAGATACAGACTGGTAGGGAAGTAACCTAAATCATGAACCATTTACACCCTGCCATTGTTGGACGCTGGGCTGCACATTCTACATAGTTCTTGTATCAATATGCATGTATATGGATGTGTGTGTGTGCATGTATGGTTTCATAAAACCACTTATGAGCTGGGTAATATCTCTTGGCAGAGGACACTGAAGCTTATGATAGAACCAGGACTTTAACCCTCTGTGGTTCCCCCAAGGGAGTGTTCATTTGTTCATTCAACAAACAGGGACTGAACCCCTCTCTTTTCCTAGGCATGGGGGACACAGAGATGAACCAGATGCAGTTTCTGCCCTCCAGGGGATTGCTGATTGTCCAAGGACTGAACTGCCAACTCTTTGGAATTTGATGCCCCCCCCCCACCCCTCAGTGCCAGAGCGACGTGGCTATTATGGAATCAGGGACTTTTCAGACTGGGACAAGATTTGTTCCTGGAATCAGTTGTTCCTTATAAAGACATTTAAGATAAGGACTGGCTGAGGAGGAGAGGATGCGGGGGAAGTGGAGGGCAGTGACTGTGTGTGCTGGGGCTGGAGGGGGAGGAGGGGAGGACTTCATGGGGTCAGCTTCACAGCCCAGCATTCGCTGGGTGGAGATGATGTTCTTAAATGGTCCAGCCCCTCAGGCAGTAGGAAGGCGGGAAGATGGGAGACGGCACACACCCTCGCCTTTCCGCACTGGTCTCTGAGGTTCCAGGGCGGCTGGTTGGGGGTGGGGAGGGTAGCGTCCTCTACTAGCTCCTGGCGACCTGACTCAATAGCCTAGTGCTGCCGCCTCAGAGCTGCCGCCAGCATTCTCTGGCCTAAATCGCTTCCAGTTTGTTTAGTCAAAACCCTTGGCCCCAACATCAAAGCCCCTTTGGAGTTTCTGGGGGCTGTTGTTCTTATATGGTGTTTATTTCAAAGATGGTTCTTCTGTTACTGGCTATGCAGGGTGGCATGGAAGGGGTTGCTGGGGCTCTTGATTATACAGACAGCAGGTTGGCCTGGGTGGAGGGCTACCGGACAGTGTCCACGACAACTGTTCCCCAGACACTATCCCCCCATACGCCTGCCAGCCTTCTCACCTGACTAGGGCCCCACAGAGAAGCTGCCATTCCCTTTAAATTTATGCCAGACATAAATTTGAGTCTGCCCTTCTCGGGGTCAAGTCTATGCTACCTCCCACAACCCCCATCCCAGCCCTGCCCTCAGCTCAGAACCCACAGACTCTCTTCAAGCCAACAGTTCTACACTCTGCGCCTCGCCATCTTAGTCCTTCCGGGCCTGGGCCTGGACCCCAGCTCCCTCTGCACCTCCTTGCTCTCTTCTAAAGAATCTCTCTGATTTTTCTTTTAATCTCATTGGTTGAATGTGTGCTCAGCAGTTTGGCTGACACTTGGCTCCATTGGCTTTGGACTGTGCACCAAGTTCCTGCCGGTTCTAGTAGGACCCCTCCTTCCTGGGGTCCATTCTTCAGTGCATGGCGTGGTGTGTGCACACAGACAAGAGGGATGCTCTGTCCAGGTGGTGGATGGAGGCGCTGCCTTCAGGGAAGCTGATAGCAAAGGATGCAAGGCTGGTGGCTGGGATGGAGGTAGAGCTCCGAGGACTTGCCCTGGGAGAAAATCTGCACCGAGTGAAGAGGAAGCCAGCTCCAGGCCTTAGCTGTTCGCTAGAGCATGAACAAAGAAGAGAGAAAGCGAGGAAGAGAAGAGGACAGACGGTAAGAGGGCCAGGTGTTTGGTAAGCAGTTGTTGAACATAAAAGTTTCCAATAGGGGCATTCCCTGGCAAGTCCAATGGTTAGGGTTCTGAGCTCTCATTTTGGAAGGCTTGGGTTCAATTCTCGGTTGGGGACCTAAGATCCCACATCCCACAGGAAAAAGAGAGAGAGAAGTAAGATGCTTTCATAGTAAAAAAAAAAACAACAACAACAAAAAACTACCTCTATTAAAAAAAATGTACAACCATGAGCTANGGAAGGCTTGGGTTCAATTCTCGGTTGGGGACCTAAGATCCCACATCCCACAGGAAAAAGAGAGAGACAAGTAAGATGCTTTCATAGTAAAAAAAAAAAAAAAACAACAAAAAACTACCTCTATTAAAAAAAATGTACAACCATGAGCTACAAGGACAGTCCTCTCTGAGTCAAATACCTTCTTCCTAAGAAGTTCCTAAGGGCCAGAGGCATCTCCATACCCTCCTTAACCTGTCTACTCTCACTCCACCATCTCATTGACTTCTGTTTTTTTCTCCTTTCATCAACCCAGGCTATTCCCTTCTTGCCTTCTTAACTTCCTCTCTGCTGTCTCAAAAGGATCTATCTTGAGTGCACCAATAGTCACCTTTAGCCACCACCACCCCACCCCACCCTCACACACCA
>SJYV01034490.1:0-33344 GCA_006410875.1 Neotragus pygmaeus | reverse complement strand
CCAGTGTGCTGGGGCCCTTAAACAAGGAGGGGGAGAAAGACACGGTCACGTGACGGGAGAGGCTGTGTGAGGAGCAGGGGGCCGAGGGATGTGGCCACAAGGCAAGGACTGAGGGCCACAGCCAGACACCAGGGGGAGGCAGGGAGCATCCTCTCGGGGCCTCTGGGTGTGTGTGGGGTACCGTCCTGCCTACACCCTGGTCCCCAGACTTCTGGCCTCTAGACTGTGAGTGAGTGAACATCTGTTGCTTTCAGCCACCCAGTCTGTGGACGTTGGTCGCAGCCACCCTAGGACACGCGTACAGCCTCAGCTGGCCTCGGACCTGCAGGTTGCCTGGTTCCAGCCAGTTGAGGTCGTGAGTGAAATCCGAAGGTTGCAGGGAGAAGTCAGGTTAAAGTGGAGGCCTTGGCCGAGAGGTGGTGTGGATGGGGACAGACAGGCAGGCCACGCTGGACTTGCTCAGATTCTACTGGCTAGACGTGGGGCGGAGGGAGGTCTTCAGCCTGCTCTCCTCCCCTGGTTCTAAGGACTGAGGAAAGAATTCCCATTCCTGCTGTTAGCCCAGCCCTAGATCCTCCACACCGTGGCAATGTTAAAAGATGGTGATGTGATTTCTGTTAATCATTGAGAAGCCGGCAAGCTTCGTCTGTGAAGGTCCAAAGAACAAGTGCTGGAGACTTTGTGAGCCTCTGGTTTCTATTGAAACCGCCCAGCCCCGCCCATGATAGTGTGAAAGCCGCCACAGATGGCACATAAGCATGCAGGAGTGGGTGTGTGCCAGTAAGAGCAGGGGGAGCCCCTCCCTGGTGGGCCGTGGGATGAGGGTCCGCCTGCCAGTGCAGGGCACATGGGTTCAGTCCCTGGTCCGGGAGGATGCCGCAGGCCGAGGAGCAGCCAAGCCCATGAGCCACAGCTCCTGAGCCCACGTGCTGCAAGTACCNATTTACATTTGTTTCTATGCATATTTTGATTTCTTTTTTGATTTCTTCTGTGATTTGTTGGTTATTCAGAAGTGTGTTGTTCAGCCTCCATATGTTGGAATTTTTAATAGTTTTTGTCCTGTAATTGAGACAGACATGGAAACAACCTAGATGTCCATCAGCAGATGAATGGATAAGAAAGTTGTGGTACAGTATTACTCAGCTATTAGAAAGAATACATTTGAATCAATTCTAATGAGATGGATGAAACTGGAGCCAATTATACAGAGTGAAGTAAGCCAGAAAGAAAAACACAAATACAGTATATTAACACATATATATGGAATTTAGAAAGATGGTAATGATAACTTTGTATGCAAGACAGCAAAAGAGACACAGATGTGTAGAGCAGACTTTTGGACTCTGTTGAGTCAGTGATGCTATTTAACCAATCTTATCCTCTGCCATCAGCTTCTCCTTTTGCCTTCAATCTTTCCCAGCATCAGAGTTTTCCGAGGAGTCAACTCTGTTTAACAGGTGGCCAAAGCATGGGAGCTTCAGCTTCAGCATCTGTCCTTCCAAAGAGTATTCAGGGTTTATTTCCTTTAGGATTCAATAGTTTGATTTCTTTGTGGTCCAAGGGACTCTCAATAGCCTTCTCCAGCACAATTCAAAAGCATAGATTCTTCAGCTCTCAGCCTTCTTTATGTCCCAACTCTTACATCTATACATGACTACTGGGAAAACCACAGACCTTTGTCAGCGAAGTGATATCTCTGCATTTTAACATGCTGTCTAGGTTTGTCACAGCTTTTCTTCCAAAGAGCAAGCATCTTTTAATTTCTAGGTTAACCAAAGTTAGTAAGAAGGAAAACATGATTAGAGTTGAAGTAAGTGAAATAGAGACAAAAATAGAAAAGAGCAATGAAACTAAAAGCTGGTTCCTTGGAAAGATAAATAAGATTGATAAAACTTTAGCCAGACTCATCAAGGGAAAAAAGGGTGAGAGGACTCAAATCAATACAATTACAATAAGGAGAAGTTACAAGGGACACCATAGAAATGCAAAGGATCATAAGAAACTACTACAAATAACCATGCCAATAAAACTGATGAAACTGAAGGAATGGATAAATTCTTAAAAAGGTGCAACCTTCCAAGACTATGTCAGGATACCAATAACCAGTACTGAAATTGAAAATATGATTAAGAAAATTTCCAAATATCAGAATCCCAAGACTAGATGACTTCACAGGGAAATTCTTTCAAACATTCAAGGAAGAGTTAGAACCTACCCTTTTGAAACTCCTCCAAAATTTACAAAGGAAGGAGCACTCGCAAATTTGTTCTATTAATAAAAGGTCACTATTATCCTGATAAGAAAACCAGACAAGAATACTGCAAAAAAAGAAAATTGCAGACCAATATCACTGATGAACATAGATGTGAAAATCGTAAACAACACTAACAAACTGAATCCAGAAACACATGATTAAGTCAGATTTACCCCAGGGAGGATGCAAGGATTCTTCACTATTCACACATCAATCAGTGTGACACAGCACAATTATGAATAAAAGGTATATGATCATCTCAATAGACGCAGCAAAAGCTTTTGACAAATTCTACGTCCATTTACGATAAACACTCTTCAGAAAAGTGGACAGAGAGGAAACATACCTCAGCATAATAAGGGCCATATATGACAAATCCATAGCAAACATTTTCCTCAGGGGTTAAAAACTGAAAACATTTTCTCTAAGATTAGTTAGAAGACAAGGATGTTCCATTCTCACCACTTTTATTCAACATACAGTGAGTTATCATCTTACCCCAGTCACAATGGCCATCATCAAAAAGCCTACAAACAATAAATGCTGGAGAGAGTGTGGAGAAAAAGAAACCCTCTTATAATGTTGATGGGGATGTAAATTGGTACAGCCACTGTGGAAAGCACTATGGAGGTTCTTTTAAAAATAGAACTACCATATCCCACTCGTGAGCATATATCCAGAGGAAATAAAAATTCCAAAATATGCATGTACCCCAATGTTCACTAAAACACTATTTACAATAGCCAGGACATGGAAGCAACATACATGCCCATCAGCAGAGAATTAACAAAATATATATATACATATATATATATATATATATATGCAATGTAATATTACTCAACCTTATAAAAGAACAAAATAATGCCATTTGCAGTAATATGGATGAACCCAGACATTTTCATACTGAATGAAGCTAGTCAGAGAAGGACAGATATTATATGATATCACTTATATGTGGGATCAAAAAAAAGTACAAATAAACTTATATACAAAAGAATAAATAGAGTCAGAGATTTAGAAAACAATTTACAGTTACTGGAGATAAAAATGACGGTGAAAGAAAGTCAACCCGCTCAGTTGTGTCTGACTCTTTGCAACCCCATGGACTGTAGCCTACCAAGGTCCTCCGTCCATGGGATTTTCCAGGCAAGAGTACTGAAGGGGACTGCCATTTGCTTCTCCAGGGGATCTCCTCAACTCAGGGACTGAACCCAGATATCCTGCATTGAAGACAGATGTTTTACCGTCTGAGCCACCAGGAAAGCCTGGAGAGAAAGGAAAGAAGGGATAAATTGGGAGATTAGGGTTGACATAAAGAAACAACTATCTACAAAATAGTTAACTAATAGAGACTTACTGCATAGCAAAGACAATTCTACTCAATACTCTGTAATCGCCTATAGAGGAAAATAATCTATAAAAGAGTGGATAATATAATATAATATATATATATATATGACCCAAATTGGAAAGAATATTTGTATATAATTTGAATATATTTTATGTATATGGTATATCACTTGTATATTCATTAATTTGAATATATGTATTTATATATGTATGGTATATACATATATATGGTATACCGTGTATATATACATATACCATATGTATATGGTATATCATTCATCTTGCATTTATAAGATGCAAGATGAGAAATATGCAAGAGAATTATTAGTTCTCATAAAACTTTTCCAGCAATTAACTTTTATAGCCAAAATTACCAATAAAGAAATAAGGAAATGAGGGAGGAAGGAAGGAAGGAATGGAGAAGGTCATTGAGGGATATTAGAATATATTTGATTGAGATAGCTAAGTATTCAAAAATTTACATCTATATATTATAAATTACTATTTTTCTGAAATAATATAAGGCACATATAGAGAGCTGAAATTTATATGTACAATTATTGACAACCTAAATTTGAGTTCAATTTATTCTGCAATTAATTCATATTTAAAATTTTAGGGGGATTCAGGATTGGGAGCTTGTATACACCTGTGGTGGATTCATGTCGATGTATGACCAAAAAAAAAAAAAGAATATATTGTGCAAGATGGGAGATACAGCCAACATTTTATAATATCTATAATAGAGCATAACCTTTGAAAATTGTGAATCACTATATTGTACACTTGTAACATATAATATTGTACCACTAACTTATTTCAGTTAAACAATGCAAAAAAGAAAAAATTAGTTTTTTCTTTAATGTGTAACTTCTAGGAATTTAAAAATATGTTTTGAATGTGAGTTCTTTTTCAGCAATACGTATCTTCTATTCTTTGCTTATTTTTTTTCAGTTTTTTTGTTATTGTTTGTTTTTTTTAACCATTAAAAAAATTGAAGTGTAATTAAAAAAATAAAGTATCATTCTGTGGTTCAAAAATTTTTTTTAATTTAATATTATACTCTTCCTTTACTATAATATAAATCAGTTTAATAGAGTAGAAAATGATATGATATACATATTCTCTCAGCTCAGTAGGTAAAGAATCTGTCTGCAATGCAGGAGACACAGGAGATGTGAGTTCAATTCCTTAGATGGGATGATACCTTAGAGAAGAAAAGGGCCCCCACTCCAGTATTCTTGCCTGAAAAACCCCATGGACAGTCTGACGGGCTACAGTTCATAATGCCACAAAGAGTCAGAGACAATTGAGCATCTGAGAACACATATATGATATATGTATATATATGATATATACATTCTCTCACCTTTAATGCCATCTCTAAAAGTATGTTTGAAATGAAACATTTTATATTTAATGTTCTTATAATTAGAATACCTTAGACTATTTTAATGACTTAGATTTAACTTCAGTTCAGTTCAGTCGCTCAGTCGTGTCTGACTCTCTGCGACCCCATGAATTGCAGCACGCCAGGCCTCCCTGTTCATCATCATCTCTCGGAATTCACTCAGACTCGCGTCCGTCAAATCCGTGATGCCATCCAGCCATCTCATCCTCGGTCGTCCCCTTCTCCTCCTGCCCCCAATCCCTCCCAGCATCAGAGTCTTTTCCAGTGAGTCAACTCTTCGCATGAGGTGGCCAAAGTACTGGAGTTTCAGCTTCAGCTTCATTCCTTCCAAAGAAATCCCAGGGTTGATCTCCTTCAGAATGGACTGGCTGGATNGTTCCTGGACTAGGGATTGAACCTATATCCTTTGCAGCAACGGCACAGAGTCCTAGCCATCGGACCACCAGGAAATTCCCTTTACTTACATCTTAATCACATCTGCAAAGACCCTATTACCCTAAACAGCCACATTCACAGGTCCCGGGACTAGGATTTGAGCAGCTCTTCAGAGGCCACAATTCCGCCCCATAACAGAGATCTTCACCCTTGTTTCTCTCCGGCCCTTCTTGGTCTGCTGATGGCATTCACAGAAGCAAAGCGTTTCTGCCCTGAGCTTCATTTACTAATTACTAACCTGGGGATTTTTGCAGCGACTAACACCTGCGAACAGTGATTTTTATTTTGGCCAGCCAAAAATCATCTCTGTTATTTCACTAACACTTTGCGGGTTATTACATTCAATAGTGTACCTGACATGCCCATAAAGTCTTCTAGTTTTCGGGAAATGTTATCGCCAATCCACTCTTCTGTAGAAAGAAGCAAAGGCATATTCTCCAGCACCATGAGTTTCATTTTCACTCTCCGTATCAGAATCAGTCACTAGGCTTTTTGTCTTTTTCTTGGTCTTAATACTCACATCATCTACATCAGAACTATATGCTGAAGAACTACCATCTTCTGAGACACTGGAATATAAATCACTTGAACAATCAGATACAGGAGCTGCATAAAATTCACCGAAAAATTCTTCTTCGATCAAAATTTTGCAATGTGTCATTTTCGAAAATTTTACCTGGATTACAACATACACAAGGTCGAAACAAAAGCCTAATGAAGCAAAAATGTGAACGATAACGGCAATCATAAGTTGTCTCATGAACCCTTGATCAATTTTAAGCTCTGACAACTTTGCCCAGAGATGTAAACAGTAACATCCTCTAAAAGCACATTAAGACAGCTCCGGTCAATAATGTGTTAAGTGCACAGTCAATTACCCACAGACTCCTGCCACTGAGGGGGAGAGTGGAGACGGGTAGCTGCCTGTCCCCGTCCCTGCGGGGGCCACCCCTGCTTGTTATGAGCCCCTGCTCACAGGCTCACTGACCCGGCACAGGTCAAGCCCGTGGCCATACGCCCGGGGACAGAGTCACAGGCTATATCCGGCTCCGGCAAGGCCAGCAGGACACTGTCCTCTTTGTCATAATCCGCCCGGTGCCTATAAACAGTCCGAGCGGCGGAACAGTTCTTCCGGGCCCTCGCTCTCGCTTCAGAAGAATTATGTCTATTTTGCAGCAGAGAATTCGCGGCTACAAAGCCCATGTCTTTGATTACACAGCACCTGTCAAAGGAGGCCTTTTCCACTTGCCGGCAGGAGAATTTTGATGGCCTGAAGTGTCACAGGAGATCTATGCCTCTCCCTTCGTGGCTGCTACTCAGCCCGGATGGAGCCTGGAAGCCGGCTGCTCCAGGGACAGCCACAGGCCGCCGGGGACTCAATCCGGCAGATTAGACGGCCAAAGCCAGGCACCGGGGCGTGAGCGTGGCACAGGCAGAAATAAATCCCCCTTCCCTGGGCTCAGCTGCTGGTTTCACTCTTCCGCCCAATGCACTCCTCCACCAGTACTTAGTGACAAATGTGTGCACACTCAGATGACCCGAGACGCTTCAAAGGTCCTTCCTCACACGTTACTGAGTGTGATTCTTAAAGCAATCCTGGAGATCGACGAGGGAGACACTGCCATCCCTTGTTCAGAGAAGGGGACAGGGCTGAGCCCGGCTCAAGGTCACTGAGCTAAGAGGGGACAAACGACCCAGGTCTCACCATCGATCTGCACACGGAGGCTTAAAGGGCGCCGAACGTCACTGTGGGGGAGGGGGGTGGGGGGTTTCTCTTTAAATAAACTTAAGAAGTCAGAAAGGACTGAAAACCTACCCCAAATCCAGAGAGTAGAACTATGCCACAGATCAGGAGTCGGGCTTCCCAGGTGGCCCAGATGGTAAAGAATCCACTTGAATACGGGAGATGTAGGAGACACAGGTTCAATCCCTGGGTCAGAAAGACCCCTTGGAGGAGGGCATGGCAACCCACTCCAGTATTCTTGCCTGGAGGACTCCACAGACAGAAGAACCCGGTGGGCTACAGTCCACAGGATCGCAAAGAGTCGGACGTGACTGAAGCGACGGGGCACACACACACACATGTGCACACACACATCAGGAGTCAGCTATGTCCCGGGGCCCAGTTTTGGTCCCTGGCTGAATTCAGTAAATAAGCTTTATTGGAACATAGGCGCATCGGTTGTGTATTTTCTATGGCGGCTTGTTGGCTACAAGGGCAGAGCTGGGTAGCTGCCACAAGCCTGAAATATTTGCTGTCTGGCCCTTTACAGTAATGGTTTTCAGACCCCTCTCTAGATGATGGCTGGGAGGCAGAGGAAGAAATTTGGGCAAGTCTAGCCCCAGGCGCACACCCAGGACCTTGCATGCCCACGAGAGCAAATCTGAAGCTCTGTGCCAGGCTCGTTCACAGTGGGAACATCCAGATCCAGTCCCCAACGGAGACAAGCAAGGGCTGAGTCAGGCGCCAACTGCGTGAGCACCAGCCTCCACTGGCTCTGTGTTCCGGATGGCTGAGCCCGTGTTCTGGGCGGAAATCAGCTGCCTTTAATAGGAATGAAGCATCAATTTGAGTTTGATTTCCAGCCTGAACCTCCAGGGCTACCGCAGTCCCTAAAGTTCCTTGCAACGCGCTCAAAAATCGTGCTCCAAATTGGATCACTCCAACACTGAGAACAATAAAAGCCATCGACGGAGCCACTGCAGCCATGGGGACGCAGCCTCACAGGGCCTCTTACCGCCGGAGAAATCAAATCAACCTCTGCCTTTGGAGGGTCCCCCTGCTCACATTTTCACCAGGTGGATATTTTTAAGCTGGTTCAAAGTGAGGAACAACATCCAAATTGAATCAGACCGGGCTAACCTGGAGAAACAGACATTCCATTCTCAGGCAGGGCCGGAAAAGAGGGCAAGGCTGGGGAGAAAAGGAGTCCCTTTGATGCCACTTGCCAATCACAGTCATGGTCGGCGCCCTTCATTGCGAGACTCGAGAACTCTGAGCTCATGCAGGACCTACACTGAGAAGATAACCCAACCAGAGCCCTGGATCCCTACCCCGTCCTGGGGCCTCTGCTTCCTCATCTGCAAATGAGACTCAACCCTCACTGTTTTGGAAGGCGGCTCACCTTGGAGCCAGAGAGCTGGACTTGCAGCTGGAGACCTTGGGGCCACAGTCAGAGAGTCTGAAGCGGAGCCCGCGGGCCAGCCCAGAGACAGGATGGGACACGCAGGATACGGGACAGGATGGGCTGCAGGTGCTCAGCTGATCTGACTGGAGGGAGGGGGCGGGGAGGCAGGGCAAGCGAAGCAGGCGGCGCAGGGTCTCACTGGAACTGAAAGTGGGATCCGGCTGCTCTCAACGCTCAACAGCCAATGCTCAGTCGTGTCCGACTCTTTGCGACCCCATGGACGGTAGCCTACGAGGCTCCTCTGTCCATNCGGGGAGGCAGGGCAAGCGAAGCAGGCGGCGCAGGGTCTCACTGGAACTGAAAGTGGGATCCGGCTGCTCTCAACGCTCAACAGCCAATGCTCAGTCGTGTCCGACTCTTTGCGACCCCATGGACGGTAGCCTACGAGGCTCCTCTGTCCATGGGATTTTCCAGGTAGTATAGTACTGGAGTGGATTGCCATTCTCTTCTCCAGGGGATCTTCCTGACCCGGGGATCGAACCTGGGTCTCCTGCATTGCAGACAGACACTTTACCGTCTCAGCCACCAGGGAAGTCCTTCAATAGAGGCAAGGTCGGTGGAAAGGAAAGTTTGCTCTACTTCAGATGTTGGCAACTGGGGCTTCCCACGTGGCTCAGGGGTAGAGAATCTGCCTGCCAATGTAGGGGACACTGGAGACTCGGGTTCGATCTCTGGGTCGGGAGGACCCCCTGAAGGAGGGCATGGCAACCCACTCCGGTATTCTTACCTGGAGAATCCCATGGACAGAGGAGCCTGGCGGGCTATAGTCCATGGGGTAGCACAGAGTTGGACATGACTGAGCTCGCACGCTCAGCATGCAGAACCAGGGGTTGGGGGTAGGGGTTGGACGCCTGTCCGAAGGCAGACTCCCCACGCACAGCCACCTCAGTGAGCTAGAGCTTTTACTGGTGGAGGGAGGAAGCTCCATGCAGAAAGAGCAGTCAGCTCTAACAGTCGTCTTGAAATTGGCCATCAGTGGTCTGACCGGCCTTACCTTGATTGTTTTAAGTGCAGTTAATCCGTACCAGGGTCGGCTCGTTCCCCTTTCCTCAAGGCCAGTTCTCGGAACTGCGGCCACTTATGTTGTGGCTAGAGTCTGGTCCTTAGGTGGTTAACGTCGCCACCCGGTGAAGGCTTCAGTGTCTATAAGACAGCCCACAGGACACGGCTCAGAATATCATTACAGCCCTTGAGAAGGGACTCCGGTTCCTCGCCCGTGCTTACTGACTAAACTCTTGTTATTGTGTTTCCTCTGACTGCTTTCCTTTGCTTCTGCATTTTCTCACATCTGTGAGCAAACTCATTCTTTGGCGCAAGTTTTTCCACAGACAAAAGGCAGGAAGAGGACATGGGGGACAGGGACCTTAGGGCCTGTTCCGTTTCAGCACCAGCTCCCATCTCTGGGCCGGTCCTTCTGTTATGCCAGAGTCCGGATCCCAGAACCGAGAGAACAAGACGTCCACGGCAACGCAAAAGCAAAAAGGGGTTATACAGCTAGCTCGAGCTAGGGCTCCCATCTCATCCAGTGCAGTGGAGTCTTGACGAGAGCCCCGAGTTCAGAGCTGCTTTTATACAGGCGGTTCTTAGTACAGCTGGTGGTAATGATTGGCTGAACCATTTGCACACGGTTTTCAAATCACACAAATCACAAAATCTCATTGGCTTGGGTTTGAATCAAAATCCCAGTTCTGATTGGCTCGTGTTTGGCATTAGCGGGACTTTCCCAGGGTGTGGTTTCCCGGAATCATGACTCAGGTTTTACAAGAATCTGAATCTTAGGCTTAGTATAGCTTGTTGAGCCGGTCATGGCTCCGGTCTGGCTCTAACACCTCCCAGACCAGCCCCTTCTGTCTCTTCTCAGGCTCATTTATCTGAGCCAAACCTTTCTGCTTGAAACAACTGCAGCTGCAGCTGCGTCACTTACCACCTAAAGGATCCTGCCCAGCGCTTCTCTGGCTCAGAGTTGACTCTGCCTCCATAAGGAAGGAAGGAGGATTTAAGTCTCACCCTCTTCAAATGCAAGGCCTGAAGCTGGTTTCTCTTGGGTTGGGGTGTTTTGTTTCTCTCTGTTGGGTTCCCAGCAAAGGTTGTTCTCATCCATCACTGGGCTGGAACGGCCCCTGAGTGTCCGTGGGGAGACGGATGACCATGCCCAGGCCTGCCTCTAAGTTGACACCCTACCTCCCTCCTGTCTTGCGGCAGCAAAGCTCCGTGACTCGGCATCTTTGCCAGTCCTCTTCTCTGAAAATAAACACACCGTGAAAGAGGTGGCCCGAGAAGGAGCAGGCTTCCCCACGGCGTGAGACTGGCTTGGCCCTGGTCCTCGGCCTGCGTGGACAGCGCTGCTTCTGCCAACGATGGTCAAGGCCAGAAACTGGCCTCCGCATGGTCCTCTGTGTGATCAGGCCTCACCGGTCACACTCCCCGCCCCACTCCGTGATCCAGCCAGACACCGTCTTCCTGTCCAGGGGCTGCCCTGAGGAGGCACACAGACGGGGACAGCTTAAACAGTGGAAGTGCCCTGTCTCACAGTCCTGGAGGCTGGGGGTCTGCCAGCCAGGGTGGTTTCTTCTGAGGGCTCCTTGCTGGGCTTGTGGACGGCAGCCTGCTCCCCACGTCTTCACTGCTTCCCTCTGTGAGTCTGCGTCCTGAGCTCAGTCGCTTCAGTCGTGTCCAACTCTGCGGCCCACCAGGCTCCATCTGTCCACGGGATTCTCCAGGCAAGGATACAGGAGTGGGCTGCCATTTCCTCCTCCAGGGGTTCTTCCCAACCCAGGGATTGAAGCTGCTTCCCTTACATCTCCTGCATTAGCAGGCACGTCCTTCACCACTAGCACCACCCAGGAAGCCCTGTGTCCTGAGTTCCCCTAAAATAAGGACGCAGTTCACATTGGATGAGAGCCCACCCTCCGCCCTAACTCTCACTTAATTACCTCTGTCAAAACCCTCCCTCCGCAGCAAGGTCACACAGAGGGACAGGGGTTAGGACTTTAACACCTGAACTGGGAAGGATACAACCTTCCCGTCACAACCTTCTTTCTCCCTGCCCACCCATCACCCCATACCCGCCTCTCGGCCTTCCCACATGCTATTCCCCCCGTCTGTCCTCAACTTCTTGCTAAATCCAACACATGCCCCAGCTCAGAGCTCAAGTACATCTTTGCAGGAATGCCTGCCTCCCTGACCCCAGGCCAGGGCTGGACCCACACATGTGCTAAGGTCCCCTGGTCCCTGGAAAGCATCAGGGTCTGGTCTGTCTGTTCTGGGACCACCTAGGGACTGCACCAGCATTGTATAGGCTCTGTTCCCGAGGCTGCCCAGTGAAAGCATGAATGAATGAGTCAGTGCCTCACTGCATTTTCCCTGAAGAAGGCAGCAGAGGAACCTTTGCTGACAAAGGTCCACATAGTGAAAGCTGTGGTTTTTCCAGTGGTCATGGACCAACGTGAAAGTTGTCAGTAAAGAAGGCTGGGCACCGAAGAATTGACGGTTTTGAACTGTGGTGTCAGAGAAGACTCTTGAGAGTCCCTTGGACTGCAAAGACATCAAACCAAACAATCCTGAAAGAAATCAACCTTGAATATTGATTGCAAGGACTGATGCTGAAGCTGAAGCTCCAGTACTTTGGCCACCTGATGCAAAGAGCCGAGTCATTGGAAAAGACCCTGATGCCAGGAAAGATTGAGGGCAGGAGGAGAAGGGGGCGACAGAGGATGAGATGGTTGGGTGGCATCACGGACTCAGCGGACATGCGTTTGAGCAGACTCCGGGAGACAGCGAAGGATAGGCAGGCCTGTCGTGCTACAGTCCACGGGTCACAAAGAGTCAGACACAACTGAGCAACTGAGTAACAGAGGAACCACAAGTCTGCCCCATCCTCTCGCAGCCACTCTCCCAAATGCCACTAAAACACATCCTGGAGTGACCAGGGTGTGGTCACTGAGCTTCCAGGGTGTGGTCCAGTGGACAGAGGTTCCCCATGCAGCCCAGGTCCTCTCGCACAAGCCCCAGGGCCTCTCCGTCCTCACTCCCCATCTGTGAAATGGGATCATAACATGCCCTGGGGCTGCTGTGAGGACAGAGGAGCAGATAGTGTGCAGGGCTGGGGAGGGTGCTGGCTCAGAGGAGGCACCAAAAACGAGAAGGAAGGCAAACCACAGCTCCCACCAGCCTTCCGTGCAGGCCCTCGCTTATCCTCAAGGCCAGCGGAGACCAGGCTGCCGCGCCCTGTCGTGGCTATCAGCGAGGGCCCTGAGTCTTGGTCAGCAGACTCTGGCACAGAAACCCTGCTGCTCATCAAGGAAGCTTCTAGGGCCCTTTTCATCCTGCCTCAGGTGATTTCTTGCGGGCTCCTCCCTCGATTAGCAACTGTTAGAATCTGCCCTTTGGAACTCAGGGAAGGTCGTGGAGCCTAGAGTCTTGCCTACAAGAAATGGGCAGCGGGGGCGGGTCGCAAAAAAGCTTCTGTGCCCAGGAGCCGCACAGGGTCCTGCTTGGTTTCAGCCTCAGCCTCCAAGTCCCCAGCCGCGCCCTCTGCTCTGTCCTGACCCAGTGGAGGAAATGGGCCCATGAGAGCACCCTGCGGCCTCAGCTGGGATTCTGCAGAAGCATCCTTGTCTAGCTCCCAGTCTGGCTGACCCTACTGGGATCTTGGGCTCCAAAATCACGGCGGATGATGACTACAGCCATGAAATGAAGACGCTTGCTCCTTGGAAGAAAAGCTATAACCAACCTAGACAGCATATTAAAAGCAGAGACATCACTTTGTTGACAAAGGTCCCTATAGTCAAAGCTATGGTTTTTCTGGTAGTCGTGTATGGGTGTGAGTTGGACCATAAAGAAAGCTGATCACCAAAGAATTGATGTTTTCAAACTGGTGCTAGAGAAGACTCTTGAGAGTCCCTTAGACAGCAAGGAGATCAAACAAGTCAATCTTAAAGGAAACCAACCTATATTCATTGGAAGGGCTGATGCTAAAGCTGATACTTTGGCCACCTGATGGGAAGAGCTGACTCATTGGAAAATAGACCCTGATGCTGGAAAGATTGAAGGCAAAAGAAGAAGAGGGCAGCAGAGGATGAGATGGCTGGATGGCATCACTGTCTATGGACATGAGGTTGAGCAACCTGCAGGAGATGGTGAGGGATAGGGAAGCTAGGCGTGCTGCAGTCCATGGGGTGGCAAAGAGCTGGAGATATCTTAACGACTGAGCGGCAACAGTCCCTGGCTAGCACCCAGTCTGGCTGACGCTGCCAGGGCAGTCATCAGGTGCATCCAGGGGCTGCATAAGGAGATAAGGTGTCACCGAGACAGCCTGCCTTGGCTTCACGACTGTCAGCTGCACCATCCTCTGAGCCCTGACCCCAGCCTCTATCAGACGTGCCACATGGCCACTCGAAAGCCGACTTGGTCCACCTCCAGGGCGATGGGCTTATCCCCTCCTGCAGTCAGCCCCCTGCCCGGCCCCCGGCCCCCATCGGCCAGGCCCTGCCAGCTGAACGACCTCTCCTGGTTGTCAGGGATATCCATCCACAAAGGCAAGACCCCAGCGAATGGTAAGAACCAGGCAAGTGGGCAAGAGAGGGGGCCCCTGAAGTGCAGGAACCAGGTACCACCTGGCACACAAAAACAGCTCCACTTACAACAGCATCCAGGGACGGCCTGCCAGGGACAAAACTAACCAAGCAGGCAGACTTGCACGCTGAGAGCTACAGATCCCTGCAGAAGGACACTAAGAAAGACCTAAATAAACAGAAAGACACCCCGTGTTCCTGGATTGGAAGACAGTATTGTTAACATGACAATCCTACCCAATTTTGAAATTCAATGCAATCCCTACCAAAATCCCAACAGCCAATTCTTACAGAAATATACCATCCACCCTAAAATTCATATGAACTCTCAAAGGACCCTGAAGAGCCAAAACAATCTTGAAAAAGCAAGAACAAAGTGAAAGAAATTTACTACGAAGCTACATAGAGTGTGTTGCTGGCACACAGCCTAGACACACAGAGCCCAAAATACACCCTCAGCCAACAGTGAACTGGTGTTCATCCAGTGGAGAGTAAAGAGTGGGCCTCCCTGGTGACTCAGATGGTAAAGCATCTAGAGACCCAGGTTCGATCCCTGGGTCAAGAAGATCCCCTGAAGAAGGATATCGCCACCCACTCCAGTATTCTTGCCTGGAGAAGTCCAAGGACAGAGGAGCCTGGCGGGCTACAGTCCAGGGGGTCTCAAAGAGTCGGACACAACTGAGTGACTTTCACTTTCCCTTTTTCAAAAAGTGGACAGTAAGAGCGAGGGAGAATCAGCACCACAAGAGCTCTAGGTCACTCCACTGGCCACCGATCCCACCGTGGTAGCTGGTCTCGAGGGAGCTCAGTGAATGCGCTGATGAATGACGGTGTGCCTGGAAGGCTCAAAGACTAACGAAACACAGTGAACAAATGAGAGATGAGAAGCGGGGCCAGCAGTGAAACGGAAACTCTTAGTCATTCAGTCCTGTCTGACTCTCTGCAACCCCATGGAAAGCAGCCCGCCAGGCTCCTCTGTCCATGGGGATTCTCCAAGCGAGAATACTGGAGGGGGTGGCCATGCCCTCCTCCAGGGGATCTTCCCAACCCAGGGATGGAACCCGCATCTCTTATGTCTCCTCTATGGGCAGGCAGGCTCCTCAGTAGCCTGGGAAGCCCCATGAGACATCTGTGCCAACAATAAGACCCCTCAGAAGTACTCAGGACCCTAACACATATGGCTCATGCCCCCTCCCTGAATCTCTCAGAGCATCATTTTAAAATCATCGTCTTGACCCCGGGGTCATCAAGTCAGTTCTGTAAGCTATGATCGGCATATTTCTCCAATAACATGAAGTAGAATCATATAGGAAAAGTCCACATGCTTCATGGAGGATCCCATCCTCCCCTCCAGGCTAGGGATCCCGCCTCGGAAACAGGCAAAGATGCTGATCTACATGGGAGGAAGCGGGAGAAGCTCTGAGGTTCTGCTCTCAGCCACACACTTTTTTTTTTGACAGCTTGATTGAGATAGAATTCACATTCCACGCAATTCACCCTTTGACAGGGTGCAATTCAATGATTTGGAGTATACTCACAGAATTTTGGAAACATCACTGCAATCAATTTAATAACGTTCCCATCACCCCACAAAGAAGCCCTGGGCCAATCAGTGGTCACTCCTGTCTCTCCTGCCCACAGCCCCTGTCAATCACTAGTCTAGTTCTTGTCTCTGTGGATTTGCCTATTCTGGACATGCCATTCGAAAGGAATCATACAACATGTGGCCTTTTGCGTCTGGCTTCTTTCACTGAGCATCAGGATTTCAAGGTTGATCCATAGTGCAGCCTGAATCAGTATATTGCTCCTTTTTAATGCCAAATAGTATTCCACCATATGGGGCTTTCCTGGTGGCTCAGCGGTAAAGAACCAACTTGCGATGCAGGAGATTGGGGTTCGATCTCTGGGTCAGGAAGATCCCCTGGAGGAAGACATGACAAGCCCCTCCAGTATTCTTGCCTAGAGAATCCCATGGACAGAGGAGCCTGGCAGGCTGCAGTCCATAGGATCAGACACAGCTCAGCGACCAGAAAACCATCACCACATTCTGCCATATGGAGAGGCCACACTGTGTGTGTCCATCAGCTGCTGATGGACACCTGAGCTGTCTCCACTTCGTGGCAATCTCGAACAAGGAGCAAAGACCTGGCACAACCCTTAAACAAACATCAGTTTCTTCAAGGACAGCGCTCACCTCTGCTTCTGATCAAGCCAGCTAAGTGTTTACAGAAAGGATATTCTTTTCTTCCAAGGGATTTTTCTAAACAAGAAAATTAAGAGCAGCCTACAAGCAGGGCTCTCAGAAAGAAAAATCTAAATAATAATTGTAGAAATGTGTCCTTGTGACGGGGCCCAAGCAAAAAATAAAACCAAGCCCAGCTGCACACAATAAGATTGAAATGCTGGGTGCGCCTCCAACAAAATTTCAAATCATTAAAATCTCATTATACTAATAATATGTTTTCTAGATCGACGTAACTAAAACACTCTCTTCCCCTAACAAAGTGGAGATGTTCCCNATAAGATTGAAATGCTGGGTGCGCCTCCAACAAAATTTCAAATCATTAAAATCTCATTATACTAATAATATGTTTTCTAGATCGACGTAACTAAAACACTCTCTTCCCCTAACAAAGTGGAGATGTTCCCAGAAACGGTCGCAGCGCAGGGAGTTTGAGAAGGAAGAACAATCCCCTGGGACACCTGGTCTCCTGGCCCATTTCTGCACGTTGTTTGCTGCCTGGACCTGATCGGACGACTGGCATGAGTTATTGTTCTGGCCAAAGAGTTCACTTAGGTTTTTTCATGAGATGTTACGGACAATTCTGAATGAACTTTCTGGCCAGCCCAATACAATGACTTGCTCTAGCTTCTGAGCTCTCCTCCCTTCACTTAGGTTCTTTTTTGAGTGTTTGCTTTATTTTTTTATTCATTTGGCTGCGCCGGGTCTTAGTCTCGGCACGCAGCATCCTTGACCTTCCCTGCGGCACAAGGGATCTTTAATCGCAGCATGCGGAACCTAGTTCCCTGACCGGGGACGGAACCCCCCCGCCCCTGTATTGGGAGTGAGGAGTCTCAACCACTGGACCACCAGGGAAGTCCCTTCACTTGAGCTCTTCTCTCAAGTTTTCTTAAATAAATGCAAGCAACCATCCAAACACTAACAGGCCATGATGGTCTCCTTACATTTTATTCCTTCTGTCCAGCTACTGCCGCCTGCAGCCTTCACTTTCTGCACCTGTTCTGTATTTGATGGATACAGTGGGGAGTGGCCACAATGGTAATTTTGACGAGACTGATGGTTGACATCTGGGTAGGGCTCATGACGTGCAAGCCCAGGCAGTCTCCTCAATTTTCACAATTGTAATTTTCACAAGAACTTGACCATGAACACCCTTACACCACTGCCTGGAGTCTAACATTTTTCTGTAATTATTTCACTATGTATCCATCGATCCATCGCTCTAACTATCTAGCAATCTATCTGTATTAGTTGCCTGTGGCTGCCTTAACAACTTACGGCAAATGCAGTGGCTTAAAACAACATGTATTTATTATCTTAGAGTTCTGGGGGGTCAGAAGTCTAATTGGCTTGGGTACCAATTCCACTTCTGCGCACGAGCTGTGATTCTAACACCAATTCCAATGTTTATGGGGGTTTTTGTCCCCATCAAGCAATTCTTGAGCCCTGGCCGGCTGCCTAACAATTCAATTTCGCTCTCTCTGTATAAAATACGGAGAAGGCAATGGTACCCCACTCCAGTACTCTTGCCTGGAAAATCCCATGGACAGAGGAGCCTGGTGNGCACATAGGAATATACTTTATTATTTTAAAGACCTAACTTTCCTGTTGAAAATAACTATGATTTCGTACAACAATCTTTTTCACAGCATGCTCTCTGGAGACAAAGGTCTTCAGTATCATCTCTTACAACCTAGAGATTTCATCTCTTAGAAGAGACATCTTCAAAGACATCCCTTGGGGACTTCCCTGGGGATCCAGTGGTTAAGACTCAGTGCTTTCAATGCAATGGGTGCAGATCTGATCCCTGGTTGGGCTTCTCTGATAGCTCAGTTGGTAAAGACTCTGCCTGCAATGCAGGAGACCCCATTTTGATTCTTGGGTTGGGAAGATCCACTGGAGAAGGTATAGGCTACCCGCTCCAGTATCCTTGAGCCTCCCTTGTGGCTCAGCTGGTAAAGAATCCACCTGCAGTGCGGGAGACCTGGGTTCAGTCACTGGGTTGGAAAGATCCCCTGGTGAAGGGAAAGGCTACCCACTGTAGTTATCTTGGCCTGGAGAATTCCACGTGCTGTATAGTCCATGGGGTTGCAAAGAGTCAGATACAACTGAGTGATTTTCACTCTCCCTTCACTTTGATCCCTGGTCAGGGAACTAAGATCCCACAGGCTATGTGGCCCAGCCAAAAAATAAAATAATTTTTAAAAATTTAATTCTAATTTTCCTGGAAGGGGCCTTTCCAACTGTTGTTAACCAATTCCCATACTGCTGAGATCCAGGGAACAGACCCTTGGATCCATATATCAAATCTAAAGGAAGCACCAAACCCTGATTGGACCTGCACAGCAACTGATGACTGGAAGTCAAGATTTCCAGGAATTGAAACAGATGACAGCTGAAGGAGACAGCTTCCCCAAGATGGCCAGACCAGGCCAGGATACCTTTCCCCACTGTTTCTTACCTTTTCTCCCTTTCTTGGAAAGACAGTGCTCTTAAGTGCCCTTCTCAACCTGCTGCTTATGAGGGAAACCTCTGATGGTTGGCTTTGCCATCAGAAACTCCAGTCTGTACACGAGCAGTGACTCTTTAGTCGGTTCTGTGACCAATTTTTCATTTATCCTTAATGGCACCAATTTCACTCAACTTCCCCTCAACGTTATCTACAGAGTGAAACTGCTGTCAAGATTCCCTCCCCTGAACACCACACTGATGAAAGCAGTGATAGTACCATCCTNCAGGGATGGGGGAGCCTGGTGGGCTGCCGTCTATGGGGTCGCATAGAGTTGGACACGACTGAAGCGACTTAGTAGTATAAAATACATAACCAACAAGGACCTAAATTTCGCTGGCTAGCCCCCTGGTGTCAGGAGGGCTGTGTTCCCTCTGGAGGGTGTAGGAGAATCTGCTTCGTGGGTTTTCCAGCTCCAGCAGGGGCCCATGTTCCCTGGCTCGTGGTCCTGCATCACTCCAACTTCTGTTTCCACTGACATCTCTTTCCCTTACACAGCCCTCCTGCCTTCCTCCTATAAGGACCTGGTGCCCACGGGGATAATCCAGGATCATCGCCCCACCCAAGGCCCTCAACTCAATCACGTCTGCTAAGTCCTTTTGACCATGTAAGGTGATGGAGTAAAGGCTCTGGATAACAGGATGTGGACATCTCTGGGGACATCTTTGTGATCAGCCTGCCACACCACCGTTCATGCATTTCAGAGTAAACTACAGACAGAGATACTCTGCCCCAAACACACACATCTCTTTCTAGAGTGCTATATTTATTTACAATTCTTTTTCTTTCAAGTTGAAATGTGCATACATTGAAATGCACATCAAGACAGAGGACATCCTCCCAGTAACAGAGGATGCCTCCTGCCCCCACCCCAGCCAGGTTCCAGCCCACCCCCAAGGCAACCAGCAGAGATTAGCTGTGTCCATCTAGACCTCCTCCTCCTGAGAANAGTTGAAATGTGCATACATTGAAATGCACATCAAGACAGAGGACATCCTCCCAGTAACAGAGGATGCCTCCTGCCCCCACCCCAGCCAGGTTCCAGCCCACCCCCAAGGCAACCAGCAGAGATTAGCTGTGTCCATCTAGACCTCCTCCTCCTGAGAAACGGGGCTACGGTGTGCACTCCTTGGGCCTGGCTTCTTCTGCTCGACACAGCGGTCTGGAGAGTCGTGGTGCTGTGCACACAGGCCACCTGTTCCTTCTCACTCCCAGGGGCCCCGCCCACCTCTCCACCCTCCTGCTGACGGGCAGCCGAGGTGTCTCCAGGGTTAGGTTACCGTGAATAAAGCTGCTATGAACATTGTGCTACAAGGCTTCATAAGGACACCGGTGTCTATGTCTCTTGAGTATCTCACATTGGAACTGCCAGGTCACAGGGAGGAGGGAGGTTTAGTTTTTCAAGAAACTACCAAACTGATGCCCTAAGTTTGGGCTCCAATGTAAACCCCACCTCTAGCGTGCATGAGCCTTCTATCTGCTCCGCTTTCTCCCTGAATTGCGGTGGGATCATTTCAGCCATGCTGGCAGGTGTGGAGTGTGTCTTTCTGCTTCTAATCTGTGGCTCGTTTCCCGGGTGACTAACGATGCTGAGCTGAGATCTTTTCCAGATGCATGTTGGTCATTTGTATATTCTCTCGGATGGAACATCTGTTCAAACCTTTATTCTTTTACTGGGTTGTCTTTCTATTATCAGTTGAAGGAGTTCTTTTTATATCCTAGACACCAATCCTTTATCAGATATGTGTTTTGGAAATTGTGATAATGGTAATTTGTAATTAGAAATACGTATATCTGATCTTCATCCAAATTCCTGGCCCTAGATTCTAAACCCTAGGAACTTCCTAAGTGATGAGAGCAATAAAGGCATCTTATGTGAATGGGGCAACTCGTGCAAAGCCCCTAGGTACTCTAAGGATGGGGGTGGAGGCCACTGGAACCAACCATGTGGTCAGAGAGTTGGTACTTGCAGGCACTCCACCAAACTTCCGGGGAGGAGAGAAGGGCTAGAGATGGACCTGCTCAGTCTCTTGTGATCAGGGAGTTAATCACCCATGCCTACATGGTGAGGCCTTTATAAAAGCCCAGGAGGACTGGGTACAGAGAGGCTCCCGGTTGGTGAACAAAGTAGGTACTGGGGGGCACCCTTCCCACATACCTCACCCCATGCATCTCTTCCATCTGACTGTCCCTGAGTTACACTTTATGATAAACCAGCAACCTACTGGGTAAAATGTTCCTCTGAGTTCAGTGAGCTGCTCTAGCAAAGTAATCAAACCCAAGGAGGGGGTTGTGGAAACCTCAGGTTTATACCCAGTCAGTTGAAAGCACCAGTAACAACTTGAACTCATGGTCAGCAACCAAAGTCGGGGGCAGTCTTGTGGGACGGAGCCCTTGACTTGTGGCTGAGCATTTTTCACTTGAGGTATTTACAAAGTTGTGTTAGTTGTCAAGCATACAACAAAGCAGGGCTTCCCTGGCGGCTCAGATGGCAAAGAATCTGCCTGTAATGCAGGAGGCCTGGGTTCAATCCCTGGATCAAGAGGATCCGCTGGAGAAGGAATGGCCACCCACACCAGTATTCTACCTGGAGAAGTCCACGGACAGAAGCTTGGTGGCCTACAGTCCATGGGGTCGCAAAAAGTCGGAGATGGATGAAGCAACACTTTGACTCCACTTCATACAGCGAAGTAATTCAGTTATACAAACACCTATGTCTATTTTTTTCAGATTCTTCTAAGTTATTACAAAATATTGTTAGAGTTCCCTGAGCTATACTGTAGGTACTTGTTTGTTATGTACTTTATACAGACAGGATGGGACTGAATTGTTGGGCAGCCGGCTAGCGCTGGAGAATTGCTTGATGTGGATTAAAAAAAAAAAAAAACCCCACACACATTGGAATTGGCGTCAGAATCACAGCTGGTGCTCAGAAGTGGAACTGGTACCCAAGTCATAGGAATATTTCCTTCCACGCGATTGCTTGATCAGACCCAGCTGAACTTACATCATTTCACTGAATAACCCAATTCCCCCCAAAATCCTTTGAGTTAAGTACTTTTTATAGAAAAGGACACTGAGGCACGGGGTAGGGAAGTACCTTGCCCAGGTCCGGGCCCCCAAGAGCAGCAGGACGAGTTGCAATCCTCAAAGGTAGGTCCCCAGGTCAGCAGCCTTAACCACTGTGCAGACTGCCTCTTGCTCACGCAGCAAACATACAAGGACCATGGTAAGTGCCCGAGAGCATTTCTTATCACCTCTGGAGAGGGGATGGTGACACGCCAGGCCGGGGGACCCAGTTGAGCCGGGAGCTGGCCACAGAGCCCACAGCCTCTGGGAGGAAGGCACGGGACATGGCGGGCAAGTGAGCAGCACGGGGTCCACCGTCAAGCCAACGGGGCAGGAGAAAGAGCGCGTGCGAGGGCCCCGGGCCAAGGGAGACGGGGGCTGGGCCAGGCGCCAGGCAGGCGACAGAGGGCAGCAGCGGCCTGGCCTGGGGCCCGGAGCAGCACAAAGCTGCTGCGGTTCTGCCTTCCTTCTGCAAATGCCACGAGTCCATTCAGCACAAAGGGGACCTCGTTTGTCTCCAGAGCGTCTTTCTACCACCGGGGCTGAGTGTACCTCAGGCCAGGAATGATAATGACTTTGCTGCAGACCAGCTGGAAAGGTTACTGGCATCTGAATGGCTCTTCCAGTTGACAAGGTTGGTGGAGATAAGAGCCAAGGCTGCCAAGTTTTAATCTCACTGGCCCAGCAGCGTAACCTCCTGCAGAGGACTTTACTTCTCTGGGCCTCTGTTTGCTCATCTGAAAAATGGGAATAACTAAGAAGTATCCACTTATCAGCTGTGCGTGAGGATTAACTGAGTCATGCGCGGAGTGGTTAGTGCTATGCCTAGAATATCCCAGGTGCCAACAAGCCTCAGCTGTGAGCCCTGACCTGAGGACTCTGTTCTGGGTAATTAAAAAAAAAAATCTTTTCTTCACTTCTTAGATGAATACCTTTTAAGCTTGTATATATTAAGGTCTTACTTTAACAGTAAGGTATGTCTTTCAAAGTTAAGACTTTACTTCATTCAGGTCTCACTTTGAAAGATAATATTAATTTTCAAAACAAAAGACAGAGAGATGAAGACACTTTGGGAAAGTTGTCCTTCCAAGTCTATTTATACCAACAATGAATTCTGACCACCACAAGCCTGGTGTCCTCTTCCCCAGCCTGCTCAAAGGATACTCTGCCTCCGTACTTAAAGCAGCACCTGGATGCTTCTAGCAGACTCCATGGCAATAAGAGAAGCAGCAAACACCAAGGGCGGCCTGGGCTCCATCGAACCAGACAGCTGCTTGCGGGACTGCTGGATTCAAGCAATCCCCGAGACGTAGGAAACAATCAATCCCTTTTCACCTTGTTAATAACTCAATATTAAACTAAAAGCTTAGTTTAAGCTTTAGTTGAGAAGATCCCTCGGAGCAGGAAATAGCAATCCACTCCAGTATTCTTGCCTGGAAAATCCCATTGACAGAGGAGCCTGGCGGGTTACAGTCTGTGGGGTCGCAACGAGTCGGACACGACAGTGACTGACACTTTCTTTGCTTTTCAAACTAAAAGCTAGATCCTTTGGAACTGTAACTTTTCAGATGAAAGTATGAAAACAACTAACTTATGAAAACAACAGGCATCAACTATTAAGATGGTGTTACTTGGGGAAACCAACATCCCTGACCTGCTCTGCTTGACGGGCAAGTAAAGCTTCAAAGACGCAGACAATCATTTTGAAACACCCAAGGTTGACAAGCAAGCATTCCAACTACTAGCCTGCAAGCATAAGAATCTGCTCAGATTCGCCTAACGTTTTGCTTCCTTAGACTGCTGGCAAGGAAGCACCATCGGGGGGCCAGGGTGGGCGAGGATGGCTGCTGAGATGGTCTCACCCCTGAGGACCACTGAACTCCAGCTCAGAAACACCTGCTGCCTCGCAGACACAGGGGTTTCTATTTCTCGGCAGCACACACCTCCAGGGAGCGAGCACGATGCTCCTGGTCACGCTTGGGCAGGACAAGAGGTAGGATCCCAACAATCCCCGAAAGGCAGACGACTTAAAGGGTTTGTGTCACTCTGACACCAACCACCCACTAGCACCTGCATGGGACACGCCGTGAGAGAAGCAGCCCAGAGCTGCTGACATGATGCCGGACCAGATGGGAAGAGGCTTCTATTCCGGGGAGGACACTCACTCAGCAGTGAACCCGCCCATACTCACGCCAGGCTTGACTAACTTAGGCCCAGCATCCTTTCCCCAGCCCAGATGCAGCCTCAGAATCCTCCATAACACAGACAGTCATTACCACTAGACCTGTCAGGAGGAAACGGCCTGCCAGCCCGGCCCTACCAGGAACCAGCTCTGTGTCAATATCATACCTTCAACATCATCAGTAACACTTGCTTCCCTGGTGGCTCAGACAGTAAAGAATCTGCCTGCAATGTAGGAGACCCGGGTTCGATCCCTGGGTCGGGAAGATTCCCCTGGAGAAGGGAATGGCCACCCACTCCAGTACTCTTCCCTGGAAAATTCCAGGGACAGAGGAGCCTGGTGGGCTGCATGGGGTTGCAAAGAGCTGGACACGACTGAAGAGACTTCACACACGCTTATGAGCACTCAGTTGCTGATAAGACCTTCATCACATTTTCTCCTCACATCACCTAAGGGCAAGAGTCATCGTGATCCACGTGGGCTCGGTCAGGCAACAAGGCCGACAGACACGGAGGAACAGGCCCTCAGAGCAAGGGTGTGAGTAGAGCTGGCTCCGGCCACCGCCAAGCCACCTCCCTCAGAAATGCACTGCCTTTCCGGGAACCAGAGAGCCCTCGTGGCTCAGAAATGCAGAGCTGGTGTCTCCCCCACATTCTTCCAACTCACAAATGAGGAAGTGACGCCCCAAAGCTGTAACACAAAGACGGCAAACTGCACAGCATCGTCAAAGGGGATTCCACGACCCGGACACTTGGAGAAAGAAGGCAGAAAATGAAAGTGCCCCTGGCTTCCAGGAGCCGGGCACGCGACGCCCCAGATGCCGTGAGCCCCAGAAACCAGAAGGTGCTAGAGCCTGCCCCTCATTCCATTTGCTGTTCTAACCAGGAAGGGGCACCTCCTTTAACGCTACTAACAAGGAGCATCTCCAGCCATAAAAAAAAGAATGAAATAAGCCCATCAGCAGCAACACGGATAATCCTGGAGACAGTCATGCTGAGTGGAGCAAGCCAGACAAAGACAAATATCATACGATGCTGCTTGCACATGAGATCTAGAAAAAATAATACAAGTGAATTTGACTTACAAAACAGAAACAGACTCACAGACACAGAAATCATATTTATGGTTACTAAAGGGGAAAGGGTGAGGATAAATTTGAAGTTTGAGATTAACATACACACATCGCTATATATAAAATAATCTAAAAAACCTACTGTATAGCATTAGGAACTCTATGTAATATCTTATAATAACCTATAATGGACAAGAATCCGAGAAAAGAATATAAGTATGTATACATATATGTGAGCTTCCCAGGCGGTGCTAGCGCTAAGAACCCGCCTGCCAGTGCTGGAGACATAAGAGACACAGGTTTGATTCCTGGGTCGGGAAGATCCCCTGGAGGAGGGCATGGCAACCCACTCCAGTATTCTTGCCCCTGGACAGAGTCAAAAAGAGCTGGACATGACTGAAGTGACTTAGCACACACACAAGCATATATACATGTTGCTGTTATTCAGTCGCTCAGTCACGTCCAACTCTTTGTGATCCCAGGGACTGCAGCAAGCCAGGCTTCCCTGTCCTTCACTATTTTCTGGAGGTTGTTCAAACTCATGCCCATCGAGTCGACGATGCCATCCAACCATCTCATCCTTTGTCATCCCCTTCTCCTCTTGTGTATGTATAACTGAATCACTTTGTTATACACCAAAAACTAAGATGACATTGTCAATCAACTATACTTTAAAAAATAAAGCAACATTTCAATGAGTCAGAAGCGACCAAAAGCTCCTAGAATTGATTGCAGTTCACATTTATATTCTCTTCCCCCAATAGCACTGAGTTCCGGCCAGCAGATTACCACCACTGGTCAACAAATGACTATAAGGCGCTCCTGGACTTACTAATGGGCTTCCCTCGTAGCTCAGCTGGTAAAGAAGCCACCTGCAATGCAGGAGGCCTGGATTTGATCCCTGGGTTGGGAAGATCCCCTGAAGGAAGGCATGGCAACCCACCCCAGTATGCTTGCCTGGAGAATCCCCATCGACAGAGGAGCCTGGTGGGCTATGGTCCATGGAGTTGCAAAGAGTCAGACACGACCGAGCAATTAAGCACTGCATAGACTTACTAAATGTCTCTTCAGTCACTACATAATATAGTAAATAATAAATATACTCATTAGGAAGTAAAGCCATTTTTCATCTGAAACCTAAAAGGTCAAGCATATGGCTAACACAAGGAGAAAACTTGCTTTCTTCAGGTATATCTTTGCTGTGATGGAACTGCACATTTTAAAACAAGAAAAGAGCTGGGTAAAAGTACCTGCCCTCTGCTGACCACAGCAGGGGAGAAATCCATCACACAGAGTGCTTAAAATCCGCTCACAGCTGGCGCTTACCCACTTACATCCGCTAGCCATCCTTTAATTATTCTGACGACTGGACAGGGAACGCGAGGGTAAGCAACTTCGGGATGTATGATAAATATTAATTCCATGGACTGGGGACAGGAACTCAAAGCTGAGCTCCTCTGATGAGTGTGGGGTTGCCAAGGCAACCTGACTCTCCTGGGACCACTCAGGTATAACCAAGATGCAGGAGGACCACAGAGAGTTAGCTGAAAGGTAATGAACACAAAGTCATCACTCCGGGCCCAGCATCTCTACCGAAGCAAAGTTTCCTAGAGATTTCAGCAGATGGCCAGGAAAAAAAAAAAAAAAAAAGCCCAGCGTGGGACATGCTGACGTGCCTACGTGCTTTGTTCTGAAATGCCCCGGGTGCATCTGGACAACTGTGGAACAAACAAAGAGGAATGTTGGATCTGAAGATTATAAACAGAATAATAAGCAAAGGAAACCTGACAAAGCCCTACCAAGACCCCCTGAAAGCCACTTCCTCTCAGCCACAGAAAGAGAGGAAAACAGAGGGGTGATTTCCAGTGACTCCCCAAGGAGTGTGTACATTACAGGGGCCGACAGACTGACCCCCTCTCGGACCAAGAGCAGCTCCCACGGGCAGAGGCAGCCCTGCTCAGAGAGGACACGTGAGGGTTTGGAGCGAGGAACATGGCAGGGTCTGTTGGGAAGCTCACAGCCCACTGGATTCAAATAGGACCCACACTGACTTCTCTTCCCACTGAAGATCCTAGAGCCCACTGGGTACATGGCCCCAGTCCCTCAACCGCTCACCTCCCTCCCCTTCTTACCAGCCACCCTCTTTCTCTCCTTGTAAATCAGGAGGTCCAACCTACCTTCCCTGTAATCCACAGTGATCACTTCCTAAGCATCTTGTCCCTCATCAAGGTGATCATGTCAGTAAAAAGCCCCAGGTAAGTCCCACCTCCCTGGACAAAGGGGACCACACTCAGTACAAATCCCTTCTCTTCATCTTGCGGCAAAGAAAGACATTATTCCGTTCTTATTTTCAAAGGTACGTGGGACAGTGTGCTGAGATCTGCCTAAAAGAGGATGTGGAAATCACTTCGAAGTCGCCATCTGCCCCCAATAAGCTCTTTATGCAAATACCCCGAAAAGCTGTGAACTCCACACCTCCCCAGGTGCCTCAGCCCCGGAGTAACTGGGAGCAGGGTCAGGGGCCCTAGAGAATGGCAGCCTCATCTAACCTGTTTCTATGCAAAGTTCCTTCCATCTCAGAGTACCCTCTGGGTCGCTGCCTCTACATAAAGCCCTGCAGCTGCGGCCTCCTCACGTCTCAGGAATCCTGCTCCTCCCAGCCCCGTACCCTGCCTCCAGGAAGCCCACCCTGCCTGCACCTACACTCCAGCTGTTTCCTTACCAGTCGCCCAATCCAGTTCACTCCACACCAGACTCTAAAGTAGCAGGGATACTGACTGGACACTGGCACCCACTATTCACCAAGGATGACAGGGTCCGGGGACCACTCCAGCCTGTCCTGAGGCTGACCACCGCCCACAAACCACACCACAGTCTGGCCGCTCTGAACGGCCTGAACTTCCCCAGTGGGACTAGCTGGGGCCTCCTTCACGGCCCCTCCGATTCAGACTGGGTGTCCCCCCAGGTATCCATCACCACACCTGCCTCCGGCCCCACAGCACCCAGACTCCTGAGGACAGGCCTGGGTCAGGTCCCTGCAGGCCACCAGCTCCCAGCTGCCAGGTCAAGGTTCTCCCCGCCTGTGTCCTTAGGTCCTGGGAGCTCCGGGAGCCTCTTTCCTCTGCTGTCCTGGGACGGAGGTGAGCGGGCCTTCACCTCCCCACCCCGACCTCCCATCCATCTCCCACCCAGAGCGATTATGGAGGACTCAACTGCAATTTCCTCTGAACCTTCACGGAAGTCTTCCGTGTCTCCTCACTCTCTGTCCAGAGAGGAGGGGGTCTGCCAGGCACACCCCATCTATTTCCAGAACCCCTACCCCCCAGGTGACTCTGTGTTTGGGCCACACCTGCTTGTAACCAGCTGGCCCAGCACAGGTACCGGGCCCCGTGGGCAGTCCAGATTCTTCCCCTTAGGAAACTGAGCTGACAGTTTGAAAGAAAGTGAAGTGCTGAGTCGTGTCCCACTCTTGGCAATCCCATGCACTGTAGCCTACCAGGCTCCTCCTCCATGGGATCTTCCAGGCAAGAGTACTGGAGTGGATTGCCATTTCCTTCTCCAAGGGATCGAACCTGGGTCTCCCGAATGGCAGGCAGACTCTTCACTGTCTGAGCCACCAGGGCAGTCCAGGCTGAGAGCCACTGGTTTAAGCTGCAGCCACCAGGTAAGGTTGTGTTTCCTCAACTATAAAGTGAGGGCAAAAGTCCCGCCTTGCAGGTAACTTGTGGGCAGGTGAGAAGTCCTGCCCTTGCTGGGCACCTCTGTCCAAATGCTCTTCTTACAGAGAAGGGTTGACGTGGGACGGTGTTTGGGGACAGCCCAGGGTCCACGCAGCTGGTCATTCTGTAAAGAACAGGGCAAACCGAAGGGAACACACTGGGGTCGGCAGAGCTGGTTTCGACTGAGAGTCTCTCCTGGAAGTTATTTAAAACCCAGAAAAGCAACTCAATACTTGCAACCCTCAGTGCAAAGCTGCAGTCACCTGGTGTCTCTCTAGATCTAGTTCCTGAGGTTTCAGTCAAGATCTCGCTCATGTATCTCTATGTGCATCAAGGGCTCAGAAGACGACCAGGGTGAAGAAAATCAGGAAACAAGTTGCAGGGCTGGAGAAAGTGTTTACCAAAGATGCATCTGATAAAGGATTTGTATCTAAAATACACCAAGAAGTCCTAAAACTCAACTACAAGAAATCAAACCACTTGATTTAAAGAATAAGGGACTTCCCTGGCAGGTCCAGGGGTTAAGACTGAGTTGCCAAGGCAGGGCACGGTTCAACCCCTGGTCAGGGAACTGAGACCCCACATGCCACGAGGTGTGGTCAAAACAAATGAAATAAAGGATATATTTTTTTAAAAAATGGGCCAAAGATCTGAGCAGACACTTTGCCAAAGAAGACGTACAGATGACACATGAGCCTAGAAAAAGAAGCGCCACATCATGTCATTAGAGAATGAGAACCTAAAACTGCTCTAAAAAGTATAATTACAAGAAGAAAAGCAATCAGGGAACAGCAACTTCCTGAACACTTGCTTTCCCCAGAAAAGCAGCAGGGACAGAGTCTCTGGCTCGGCCGTGGTGGGCTCAGCTCTCACAGGCTGGCACTGGTCCCTGGGGTCTGGGCGGAGGGCGGAGGTCAAGGCAGGCGGGAACCTCTCAGGCAAACGGGTGGAGGGGAGCCCATCCCCACCTTCCATCCAGGGCCTCCTGGCCCCAGAGCTGGACCCCTGCCTCTAAGGACTTTACACAGCCTCAAGGGCATCCATCCCGGGGCGCCCCTCACCCAGTCCTGGCCTGCGGGACTGCTGGGGACCCCCACGGGGAGTCTTCCTCTGCGCCTGCTCTGTCCAGCTCGTAAACCGAATGACTCGCATGTGGCCCTTCACAGTCCCCGGGCTTTCTACGGGGAGTTTTGGGGTTTTTTAAGTGTTCCTTTCCACTTTTCCCAACACCCCACTGTTCATCACAGTTCCGTTTTCTAAGCCGGGCCACCACATGACACGATTTGCTTCCCTCCCATAGACTATCACAGCCTTAATCATGCTATGAATTCACCCAGGGCACTTCCTGCAAGGGTTCCTCCAAACCCCAGCACACATTTCTGAACATGACCTTCCCTGGCAAGTGACAGGACGTTCACCCCCAATACGTGCCTCAGTGCTTGTCACAGCCCCAAGCTCTGCAGGTCAAATGCCCCACGCACCCGAATCTCTAACTTCCCAGCAGTGCGGTCCTCGTCCCGGCGCCCTCCCCCTCATCTCCACCCACGCTACTGAACTCATCGTGGACTTTCTAACAAAAAGGAAATGAAACCCACCATGCAGCTGGCAGCGCCCGGCACACCTCGAATCACCGTCTTCCCGACGGTCGATCCCTGGCAGGCAAATGAGCACCTTCCCAAGGGGGGCCTGGGTGGGGCCAGGACCTGCTGCAAGTGAACCACATGAGTGGCAGGGAGAGCAGGTTGCCAAGGCAACAGGCCCAGAGGGANTTTTTTTTTTTTTTTCACAAAAATCATGAAGGAAAAGTTAAAGCCTTTGAAGCTAAACAAAATATGCCTTTCCTTGCTTATTTATTATACCATGTTCCAATCTTCCCAGTCTGAATGCATCTTATTCTGATTTATAACTAAACCTATTCATTCATATGGCGAGCCACTTTCTCTTTCTGTGTTGGTGGGAGAAACTTCAAAGATTTTAGAGACTTGCCCCATATGTGAGAATAAAGTCTGATGGAGACAGTTGTGAATGATATGTCAAAATGAAGTACTGGTTGGAATAATCAGGGATTCTAGGGTAGAAGTCACCCTAGTTTTCAATGTAGGGAACACAAATATGTAACTCTGGGGGCCTAGAGGATTACTCTCTCCTCTAAGTGATTTTGTACTTTCACTTTTTTTTTTTTTTCCTTCTTAGCTTCTATGGATCTCTTTGGAATGTGCTGTTCATTTCAGCATGGATGCACTCAGCAGTTTGTGGCCTGTTTGGCTGTTTTATTACTTCACTGCCGAGTCGTGCTTGCCAGCTTTTGTTGAGAAATAACAGGAGGTCATACACAGTGTCAAGAAAATGTTGGCATCATTAGAGAAACAGGTAGTGTATTAGTTGCAATGAATTCAGACCCACTGATGGTAGGATTAATGAAATCCGTGTCTGGCACTCTCAGCAGCTTGATAGAGTTTGCAATGAGCTATAGCTTGGACACCATAGAGGCTCAGCAAGACCCCTGGCCCTTGGCCTGCTTGATCAAGCCAGATTGGCCAAAGATATTGAAAAACAAGTGCAAGCCTAAAACACTTACCTAGAAAGGGAGAAGCAAACAGATGTGTGGAGACAGAGAGGATGAAAGAGAGAGGAAGGGAAGTGAGAGGAAGGGAATGGAGGGACAAGAGAGATGGAAGGAAGAATGGAAGGCTGGGAAGGAGGGAGAGAAGGAGGGAAGGAAGGAAAGAAGGAAAAGGGAGCACAAAGACAGAATATAATGAAGTGTTCAGTTCAGTGAGCAATTTCCAACTGAGTTAAAATAAGCAGTAGTAGCAACCCTTTATTAATCGCTTTGCTCTTGATGAATCATTGATGCCAAATCTTTACATGTATTAATGAATGTCATCTCACAACTACACAATGGTGTCACTAGTAGATGTACTAGTTGGTGTCAGGTATACAGTTTGCAGATGACAAAGTGAGACACAGGGAAACTAGGTAAGCTGACCAAGAGTTTACAGCTAGGAAAGGGTAGACCTAAGATTTGAACCTTGGAAAATCTGATTACAGAGCCTGTGTTCTTAAACACTGGGTACAACTACTACTCTCCTGAGGCTGTCACCCACATGCAGTTGGTAACACACAAAAGTGGCTTGGTGAATCTGGGAAGAAGTCCTAGAATTATGGAATGATAGAGGTAGTAGACATCTACAGAAGGTAGATGTTTTTAGAGAAAAACTGGAGTGCAGGAATTTATATATCCTATGCTTCGATATGGATAGTTTTCCCCTCTAAGTTTCATATCACGGGCAGGAGCTTATCCTCCTGTTCCATACAAACTACCTGCCCTTTAGCTCTTCCTTTTTCTTACAGATCTGGAGATTATACTGCTTCTATATATAATTTACTTAAATTCCTAGCTAGGGAGGTTCAGAGAGAAAAAGACAGTGGTATGCAAAAAGACAGAGATGAGAGAACCCAGGGCTCCTGCATCCTAGGCGAGTGTTCTCTTTAGTCCACATGCAGAGAGACCTAAGCCATGATAGGTTATCACAAAACCATGAAGAAAGGGAGAGATCAACATAGAAAGAGGCTCCAAGAGAGACAGACACAAGCTCTTTCCCTTTCAGAGGTCAAAAATAATAATTACAAAACTCTTTCTTCAGTTCTGTTGTTGTTCAATTGCTCAGTCAAGTCTGACTCTTTGTGATCCCATGGACTACAGTACACCAGTCTTCCCCATCCTTCACTTTCTCCCAAAGTTTGTTCAAAGTCCTGTCCATTGAGTCGGTGATGACATCCAACCACCTTATCCTCTGTTGTTGCCTTCTGCTACATTTAACCTTTCCCAGGATCAGAGTCTTTTCTAAAGAGTAAGTTCTTTGCATCACATAGCCAAAGTATTGAAGCTTCAGCTTCAGCATCTGTCCTTACAGTGAGTATTCAGGATTGATTTCCTTTAGGGTTGATTGGTTTGATGTCCTTGCAGTCGAAGGGACTTTGAAGAGTCACCTCCAATACCACAGTTTGAATGCATCAATTCTTCAATGCTCAGCCTTCTTTATGGTCCAACACTCACATCCATACATGACTACTGGAAAAATCAGATCTTTGTTAGCCAAGTAATATATCTGCTTTTTAATATGATATCTAGGTTTCTCATACCTTTCCTTACAAGGAGCAACCATCTTTTAATTTCATGGCTGTAGTCACCATCTGCAGTGATCTTGGAGCCCAAGGAAATAGAGTCTCTCACTGTTTCCATTGTTTCCCCATCCATTTGCCATGAAGTGATGGAACCAGATGCCATCATCTTTGCTTTTTGAATGTTGACTTTAAGCCAGCTTTTTCACTCT
>SJYV01034488.1:54551-71220 GCA_006410875.1 Neotragus pygmaeus | reverse complement strand
TTGCTTCCTGACCTGCATATAGGTTTCTCAAGAGGCAGGTCAGGTGATCTGGTATTCCCATCTCTTTCAAGAATTTTCCACAGTTTATTGTGGTCCACAGAGTCAAAGTCTTTGGCATAGTCAATAAAGCAGAAATAGATGTTTAGTCTCTTCTAATCTGTGACAATTCTTCAATCTTTCCATGTTTTTCATGATTTTGAACTTTTTAAAGTTTTTTTCATGATCTTAAACTTTTAATGAGTATTGCTCAGTTAGTTTGTAGAAAGTGAAAGTGTTAGTCACTCAGTTGTGTCCAACTCTTTGCAACCCCAACTCTTAGGACTCTTCCTAAGTATAACATTTGGTAATGTGTGGTTTGAGGAACTTTAGTGTATCATAAGTTATTAAGCCTGCCAGGTTCCTCTGTCCATGGAATTCTCCAGGCATACCCATTCCCTTCTCCAGGGGATCTTCCCAACCCAGGGATTGAACCTGTGTCTCCTGCATTGCAGGCAGATTCTTCACCATCTGAGCCATCAAGGAAGAGTATTCCTTAATTTGTGTTTGCCTTATGGCTCAGAAGTTAAAGCATCTGCCTCCAATGCGGGAAACCCGGGTTCAATCCCTGGGTCAGGAAGATCCCCTGGAGAGGGAGGTGGCAACCCACTCCAGTATTCTTGCCTTGAGAATCCCATGGACAGAGGAGCTTGGTATGCTACAGTCCACGGGGTCACAAAGAGTCGGACACGACTGAGTGACTTCACTTTATGTTTTTACATGATTAGCTTTAGGCTTATGAGTTTTGGCAAGAATACCATAGAAATGATGCTCCATTCTCGGTGCATCATAGCAGGAGGTATATGATGTATGGATTACTGATTATGATAACCTTCATCATTTGGTTAGGGTGATGTCTGATAGGTATTCTCTATTATAAATTAATATTTTCCCTTTGTACATATTAATAAATAAATATCTTAGGAGTAGATACTTTGAGCCTATGCAAATATCTGTTTCTCCTCAAACTTTCCCTTATTATTTTGGCATCCATTAGTATATTTTGCCTGTAATAAGTATTAACTCTGGTGTTCTAATGGTGATTTTCTGTTTTCCACTCTCCTCCATTTATTAATTGGAATTACCTTTTAGTTTTATGTGGACTCTTCCTAAGTATAACAGTTGGGTTCTGAAAACCCAACAGTCAGGTAATGTGTGGTTTGAGGAACTTTAGTGTATTGTAAGTTATTAATAATGGTATTGTACAGTTTTGCATTTATCAAAATTAATACATTAATTGAGCATTTGTGCAGGTACTTAATTTGAATATTTTATTTAATCTTCCAATAGTTAAAAGAGGTAGGAATGATTACTTTTCAGGTGGCAAAAGTGAGGTTTAGATACATTAAGTAACTTGCCCAAAGGGATAGAGCAGAGCAAGATAGAATTGATATTTTATCAATTGTATATATATAACACTTGTCAGTTCAGTCGCTCAGTCCTGTCCGACTCTGTGACCCCATGGACTGCAGCTTCCCTGCAGGCTTCCTTGTCTTATCACCAGTTCTGGAGCTTGCTCAGATTCATGTCCATTGAGTCAGTGATGCCATCCAACCATCTCATCCTCTGTTGTCCCCTTCTCCTCCTGCCTTCAATCTTTCCCAGCATCAGGGTCCTAGCATCAGGTATATAAGTACCTGCATATAACACTTACATAGATGATTTAAGAATTTCTTCCTCATTAGTTATTTGAACAGTTCACTCTTTCATGTTTTCAGCCATTTTATAGGAAATGATTTCTTAAATGGACACTTTAAGATTCCCTCTCCCTAATGAGTTCAAACTTAATTTTTGACATCAAGACCTGTATCAGAGACTCTACTGAGAAATCATCATTCCTGTAAAATAAGGTTCTTAACATTAAACTAACTACTCAAGCTCAAGGAGTACTAGTTAATGGTTTCATTTAAGGACATTCTCTGGCTTGGAGATTCTAAGGAACAGTTTCATGGTTGGGTTGTCCTGGTTCAATATCTGGACTTCACCTTTTGTCAGTGTCCAGAGGTGGTTAGACACGTTGAGGAGACTGACTAGTGCTAACTCAAATGCCCAGATCTAGGACAGAAATTTATTAGTTTAGAACAAATTAATGAATTCATTTAACCTGATGTAGTTGTTAGGCCATATGCTCTAATGATCTGTAAATTAGATACATGGGAAGGTAAATTATAATCAGAAGCTAGCTTAGTAAGTATAGAGTGAGAACAAAGGAACCAGATGTTCCTGTGTGTCCTGCTAAGGCAGTATACTGACCAAATGAACTGGATGTTCAGGTCCTAACTGGATGAAGAATCCTCTATGTTCAGTGGTACTGGAAGACAAGTGAACCTGGCTATGTCTGTGTTTTATCTCTCTTTATATATCTTATTTTGACCACCATTGATGAGCACTTTCGTTTAGGTATTGATACATACCATTGCTGTCTAAAAGCTTTAACATGCTCTTATGGCCAAACTGTGATTATTATATGCTGATTTCTTTTTTTATATGCTGATTTCTTGATTAATACTCTGATGCTACCATCTACAAATTATAATTACCCTAGTGTGTGTTTGTTTCATTTAGTTTTAGTCTAAGGTGCTACACATATCTCTTCACGGAAAGTGGTTTGTTGATGAAGTGTCTGAGTCGTTACTGTGAATATTGTTTCTGAGGGGCAGAGCTTTGAACTAGGAAGTGCTTAGAATTCATAATACAGTAGACCTAAGTTCCAGTTTACCTGTGCTAGCTAGGTACTGCGAGCAAGCTAAGTAGTTTAGCATTTTGGAGCTTTACTTTTTCACTTTTTTTTTAAAGAAAAGTATAATAGATGTTTCTGATATCTGAATAAAGAATAATATGGTGGAAATTGTGTACCTACTGTTCAGCTTGAAAAATAAAATGTTGAGAATTAGAGATAATGCTTATAAAGCATGCAGTACCTATTTGAGTATTCAATAAATGTTAGTGATAAAATACTCAGTAACTTCATATTTATTCAGAATATTCATTGATATTTAAGAACCATTTTGAAGCCTTCATAGTATTCATCTTTACTTGAACAAGTTATAATACAGCTTGGGAGCTCGTGTATACCTGTGGTGGATTCATGTCGATGTATGGCAAAGCCAATAGAGTATTGTAAAGTAAAATAAAGTAAAAAAAAAAAAAAAACTGGAACAACTTAGCAATAAAATAAATAACATAGTACTGGACAACTCACAGTACAAAATAAAAAAAATATAACAATGTTGATGATTTCTTCTTCCTTCTTTCATGTTTGCAGAAACAGACTCATATAGCCTCTGACCTGGTTCTGTAGTTGATTGTTGGTGTTTGCATTAAGAGACATAGCTGATAAGGTTTTACCTTTTGGAAACTAAATAATTCTTATCTTGAATAGATACATATGCAGGTTAATCGTGTTGATATTGTGCCTTGTCTCAGGAAAGATTTTGTGTACATTTTTAACATTCATATATTATAATAAAGTGTTTAGTTAACATTCATAACAGGACAGTATTTCTTTTGAAAGAAGTATGGAGTAGTTGAAATCTATTTGGTAAATTTGTATTTGACCTCTATTATATTTATCAGCCATATAAACTAATATTTATAACACTTAAAATTGATATTTGATACTTTTTTTGTGACCTTACTGCTTAGAGAAAGTAGATTTAGGGATCATTTTTGTAGACTATAATTTTTCTGGTTTCTGACTGTGTCATCTCCATTAGCTATTGCAGTTTGCCTTCTAGATCCTTATTCATTTCTTAGTAAGAACTCTACTCATTGGCAATATATTAAAATTAACTTATCAAAGTGGTTATCATTAATACAATAGAGTACGTGTGTGTGTCTACATGTATCAGTCTGTGTTTTAAGGTTACTATCTGTGTTTTAAGATTACTATAGTAGCTGAAAACTTTCCTCTGGATTTTGGTGCTAGTTTGACAGGTTTACTTTCCTCTCATTGAATTAGAAGTGGACCTTTGAAGGTCTTGGCCATACCTTTTTTAGTGGACTTCCAGCAATATGTCTGGGACAGCAGTTTTAATTTTGTAAAGTTGTTTACTTTTAATGCTGACTAGGATCAAAAGATACAGTAATTTGATTTGGTACATGAAAGACTTGTATTCTGCTAATTTAATCAGAAAGCATCAAAATCTATTCGTTATTCTTCAGAGCAGATCAACTGATCTATCATGAGAGGATGACTCCTAGCCAGTTACAGGGACATTTAGAATTTATTAATCATTTTAGATTATATAGAAAAGCATAAACACACTACTTATTTTCGGCTGTCTTCTATATTTGTTGTTCATTGCTTTTGTTGAGTTCCTTAACTCCTTTTTTTTAGGCTTAAAATAAATTGAGATACACTGTGTAAATTTAAGGTATAACAACCCACTGTTGGTTTGATACATTTATATACTGCAATATGATTACTATAGTAACATTAGTTAATACCTTTATCATGCATGTTACATAGTTATTTCTTTTTTGTGTTGAGAACAGCCGAGATTTAGTCTATTAGCAACTTTGAAGTTTACCATAAAGTATTTTTTTAATTAATTAAATTTTTTTTTTGGCTGCTATCGAGTCTTAGCTGTGGCATACAGGCTGTTCATTGCAGCTTGCAGGCTTCTCTAGTTGTGGCAAGTGGGCAAGTGGGATTTTAGTTCCCTGACCCTGCAGGGATTGTCTCAGTCCCCTGCATGAAAGGTGGATTATTTTTTTGTGTGTGTGGATTCTTAATGCCTGGACCACCAGAGGAGTTCCAAACATACAATATTGTTGACTGCAATCACTACTGGTTAGATCTCCAGAACTTATTTCTCTGTTAATTGTAAGTTTGTATCCTGAAATAACATTCCCCTACCCTTAGTACCTGGTAACCACTATTCTACTCTCTGTTTTCACAAGTTCAGATTTTAGATACCACATATAAATGGTATCATATGGTATTTGTAATTTGAAGGGATATTTGCATACCCATGTTCATTGCAGCATTTACAGTAGCCAAGATATGGAAACAACCTAAGTGTCTATCAAAGTGTCTGTCAACAGAAGATTGGGTGAAGTAGATGTGATGTATATATGTATACAGTGGAATATTATTCAGCCTCAAAAAGAAGGAAATCCTGCCATTTCTGACATTATGCTAGGTGAGATAAGTCAGAGAAAGACAAATACTATATGAGTTCCTTAACTCTTTTTTAAAATAAATTTTTATTGTGACAAAATGTAAATAACAAAATGTACCATTTTAATTATTTTAAGTGTACAGTTTAGTAGCATTAAGTACATTCACCTTTACTACCACCCATCTCCAGAACTTTTTCATCATCCCAAACTGAAATCCACTAAACAATAATTTCCCATTTCCCACTCTTTCCAGCCCCTGGTAACTACCATTTTACTTTCTGTCTCTATTAATAATTTGTCTATTCTAGGTATCTCATTTAAGTGGAATCATACAATATTTGTTCTTTTGTGTCTGAGTTACATCACTTAGTGTAATGTTTTTAAGATTTGTCCACGTTGTAGCATGTTTAAGAATTTTATTCCTTTTTAAGAACTTGTATTTATATACCACACTTATTTTTTCCATTCATTCACTGATGGGCATTTGTATTGTGTCCACCTTTTGGCTATTGTGAATAACACTGCTATGAATATTAGTGTACAAGTATCTGCTCAAGTCTCTGTTTTCAGTTCTTTTTGGTATATACCTAGAAGATGGAATTGCTGTATCATATGATAATTCTATGTTCAGTTTTTTTAGGAATTGCCATATTATTTTCCGTAGTGTTCATTTTATGTTTCTACCAGTAATGCATAAGGGTTCTATTTACTCCACATCTTTGCCAATGTTGTGTGTGTGCTTTTTAAATAGCCATCCTATGGGTGTGAAGTGGCATCTCATTATGGATTTGATCTCATTTTTCCAGTGACTAGAGATGTTGAGCCTCTTTTTTGTGCTTATTTACCATTTGTATTTCTGTTTTGGAAAAATACCTGTTCAAGTCCTTTGCCAATTTTTGAATTGAGTTATTGTTGTTGATAGATGGAGTTCTTTATATATTCTGAGTATTAATCCTTTGCCAGATATGTGAGTTGCAAATATTTTATCCCATTCAATGGATTGCCTTTTTACACTCTTAGTAGTGTGTTTGATACGTGAAAGTTTTTAAGTTCAGTTTATCTATTTTTTTCCTGTTGTTGCCTGTGTGCTTTTGGCTTAGAAATTCTTTGTGAAACCCAGTGTGGTGAAGATTTCCCCCCTATGTTTTCTTCTGAAAGTTTTAGCTCTTATGTTTTTGATGCATTTTGAGTTAATTTTTGTATATGGCATAAGGTAAGGTTAACCACTGTGCTACTTTGTTTTATAAGTTCTTCATTCTTTTGCACATGAATACTCAATTTCCCCAACTTTTTGTGAAGGGACAATCCTTTCTTCATTGATTAATCTTGATACCCTTGTTGAAAATTATCTCTATGACTATACAAGGCATTATTTCTAGCTCTGTAGTCTGTTCCACTGATCTTTGTGTCTGTCTTTGTACCAGTATCACAGTATTTTGATTACTGTAGCTTTGTAGTAAGTTTTGAAGTCCAAAACTCCAACTTTGTTCTTTTTTTCAAGATCTTTTTGTGTATTTGAGGGGCCTCCCTGGTGGCTCAGAGGTTAAAGCATCTGCCTGGAACACAGGATAGCTGGGTTTGATCCCTGTGTCAGGAAGATCCCCTGGAGAAGGAAATGGCAACCCAATCCAGTACTCTTGCCTGGAGTATCCCATGGAGGGAGAAGGCTGGTAAGCTACAGTCCATGGGGTCGCAAAGAGTCGGACATGACTGAGCGATTTCACTTTCACTTTTGAGATTCCATATGGATTCTGACTCTTTGCAGCACCGTGGACTGTAGCCTACCAGGCTCTTCCCTCCATGGGATTCTCCAGGCAAGAGTACCAGAGTGGGTTGCCATTTCCTTCTCCAGGGGATCTTCCCAACCCAGGGATCGAACCCAGGTCTCCTGCATTCCAGGCAGACACGTTAACCTCTGAGCCACCAGGGAAGCCCATATGGATAATGGCATTTTTTAAAANCCAGGGGATCTTCCCAACCCAGGGATCGAACCCAGGTCTCCTGCATTCCAGGCAGACACGTTAACCTCTGAGCCACCAGGGAAGCCCATATGGATTTTGGCATTTTTTAAAATTTCTGCAAAAATATGGGATTTTGACAGATTACATTGAATTTGCAGATCTCTTTTGGTATTGAGATCTTAACAGTATTAGGGTTTTCAATCTATAAATATGGGATGTATTTCTATTTATTTGTGCCTTCCGTAATTTCAACAGCATTTTGTAGTTTTAAATGATAGAAGTCTTTTTGCCTCCTTAGATAAGCTTCCTCCTANGATCTCTTTTGGTATTGAGATCTTAACAGTATTAGGGTTTTCAATCTATAAATATGGGATGTATTTCTATTTATTTGTGCCTTCCGTAATTTCAACAGCATTTTGTAGTTTTAAATGATAGAAGTCTTTTTGCCTCCTTAGATAAGCTTCCTCCTACATATTTTATTCTTTTTGATGTTATGAATGAAATTGTTTTCTTAATTTTCTTTTGGAATTATTTATTTTAGTGTATAGAAACAACTTTTTTCCCTTTTTCATTAGGGTAAATTTATTTATAATTTATCATTACATGAATACTATCCCCCCTGGGGTTCTTAACTTTATGTAAGATATCCTTTTAAATTTTAGAAACACAATTTATTTTTGAGTGTTGATTTTGTATACTGCTACGTTGCTGAACTAGTTTATTAGTGTTTGATTTTGAATGTCAGGAAAAGGAAGCTAACCACTAGTAAAAAGGAGAAACAATATGAAATACTTTTAAGTTAACAGGGGTAAAAGGAAGCAGCAAAGTAAGATAAATAACTTAGAATAAAATGGAAGGAGTAAAATGAAATATATTTTTTACTGTATCAAATGTGGACGTATTACACTTGTTTGTTAAAAAACTCACATTTTCAGATGGGATTAGAAGACAAAACCCACGTGTGGTGTTTACTAAAAAAAATACTTAAAACAATGATAAAGCAAGGTTAAGGTGAAGCTATAAACCAGCAAAGAGAAAGCAGGAGTACCAACCAATATTAATATCTATCTCAGAAGAAAGAAAGTAAAATTAAAGCATTAAACAGAAATACCTGTTTATTATAAAGTTATTTGCTTCACAGCTTAAGAAGATAAATACCATTGGTAAAGACTTATAGGCACCAAAAATATTCTGGTTAATGTTTTAAATTCAGAACCTCAAATAGATTAAAGGAAAATGGATAAACGAATAACTGTAGTAGGAAATATTAGACACTTCTTTCAGAATAGGGCAGATCAAGCAGACAAAAAGTGAATAAATAGGAACTGAATAATATAATCCATAAACTCGATTTGATGGGTATATACAGAACCTTAAATATCCTCCAAATAGGACATACACATTTTTATAGTCTACAAGCTACTAAAAAATTGGTTAAATATGTGCCCCCCAAAAAACTTAATGTTAAAAGAAAAGAGATTTTATATTCTGCATCACTCAAAATTAGAAATAAATAATGAAGCAAATAACAAGAAGATTCTTAACTAATTGGAGATCAGCAATCACAGTCCTATATAAAATTTAGATCAAGGAGGAAATAAAACTGAAAGTCTGAACTAACTAGAAAGCAATGAAAACGAAGGTATTTGAAACAAAATTTGTGCGTCCTTGCAAAAGCTATACCCAGAAGAAAATTTATCACTAAAATGCCTTCATTATTAATGAACAATAACTGTAGGAATTTAGTACCTATCTTAAGCCATTAGAGAAGTGACACTGAAAGAAAGCAAAAAAGGGAAAGAGGGAGTTAATATAAGATAATTGAAATTAATAAAAATTGTGCATATAAAATATACATTCCAAATTTTTTGACTCTGAAAAACAATTAATGAACCTGATGAAGGAAAATACGAGGGTAAAAATATATGAGAGAAGAAATGAGAAATGCAACATAGCTATGGAAGAGTAAAAGAATAATAAGAGAATGTTATGTGTACATTTGACAATAAATTTTTCTAGCATTTTCTTATGAAACATTTCAGATCTAGAACAAAGTTAAAAATCTTAGAACATTAATAATACCTGTCTAGATTCTACTTTTCACAATGATAACACGGATTTAATTGATAACAGATTTAATTTTAAATCTTAATAGATTACTCCTAATCAAAATTAGGAGAAGAAGAAAAGTAGGCTAGGTATTAAGATGATGTAGAGAGGGGATTTAAGCTCCCCCCCCCAATTAATACCTGGTAGCTCAGCTGGTAAAGAATCCACCTGCAATGCAGGAGGCCCCGGTTCAGTTCTGGGTCGGGAAGATCCCCTGGTGAAGGGATAGGCTACCCACTCCAGTATTCTTGGGCTTCCCTGGTGACTCAGCTGGTATAGAATCTGCCTGCAATGCGGGAGACCTGGGTTCGATCCCTGGGTTGGGAAGTTCCCCTGGAGAAAGGAAAGGCTACCCACTCCAGTATTCAGGCCTGGAGAATTTCATGGACTGTATAGTCCATGGGATCACAAAGAGTCGGACACGACTAAGTGACTTTCACAGTACCAGGGCAAGGAGCCATCCCAAGAATATGCAATGCAAAATTTTTTATAATAAAGTAAACTTGGATCAATCCAAATGCCCATCAATGGGTTGAATGGATAACTTTATTCATCAGTGTGGTAGAACTGTCTAATGAGATCCTATATAATAGTTAAAATTAATAAGCTCAAATTATACATATCACAGTACATAAATATAAAAAAATGTAACATTGAGCAAAGTAATTTGCAAAAGGACACATACCATGTGATAACCACCTAAATGTTTTAACATATGTAAAACTGTATTGCTTATGGATACAAGCATATAATGAAAACTTCTAAAAACTTTCATGGATTAAAAACCTAGCTCAAGCAGTGGTTACTTCTGGGAGGGAAAGGAAAGGGATCAAATCAAAGAGTGATATGTAGAGGTCTTTAATTCTGTAATGTCTTGTTAAAATGGAAGCAAATTTGGCAAAATGTTAAAAATTAAACAAACTTGGTTGTTACACCTTTTTGTTTATGCCTGAATATTTTTATAATTTAAAAAGAGAAAAAACACGATTCAGAGCTTGATTTCTAAACAACCTTTAATTGATAAGCTGTTCCAATGTTAAACTGTTTCATCTCAGTTAATTTCATGAAGCTGTATAATCTTAAAACTAAGTGCTAGTTTTTTACAAAAAGGAAAACTATAGCTCAGTCTCATATATGAATGCAGATATTAAAGTCCATAGTAAAATATTAGCAAATAGAATTCACTAGTGGGTCAAAAGAATAATGTGCTAGGCTTTAAGATTTGAAGAATAGTTCTATGACAGGAACCTGTCAATAAACCTTATGATCATATTAGTAGGTGCTGAGAAAATATTTGGTAAAACTCAACAGCCACTCATAATTAAAAAATAAAAGTAACATAGGACTATAAGGAAATTACTTCAACATGTTAAACTATTTGTGGAAATTTTAAAAATACTGTAAACAGTCTTAAGGTATGAGATAAGGCTGTTTTTTAATTAAAGTACAATAAAAGACAGTGGTGACTTATCACAATTATTTTTTGGTATTGTGGATGTTTCAACAGAATCAATAAGATAAGAAAATAAACAGCATAAACATTGGGGAAGAGATAACTTTATCTCTTCTTGCTGATGATAGAATATAATACCTAAAAATTCCATCTTTAATATTTGCTCTCTAGAAGACCCATGGATATGAAGTTAGAAGATATGGGATGAAAAAGTGGAGGCCCAAACCTTCATTTGTATACTAACTCTCAGAGGAATGATTGCTCAAGAGAGCAGAGCCATGAGTCAAGCCAGTGCCTACCCACTTGATACCCAAAACAGTTAAAGACATTACTAGAAAACTATAGATCAGTATCCCTTGTGAACATAGGTGAAAAAATGTTCAACATAACATTAGCTAATTGAATCCAGTAATATATTAAAAGAGTAATACATGATGACTAGTGTGGAGTTTTCCAAGGGATGCAAGGATTGTTCAACATTTGAAACTCAATGTAATTTGACATATTAATAGCCTGTAGAGGAATCAACATGGTCATTTCAATAGTTGCAGGACAAGCATTTGAAGAAATTCAATATCTATTCATGCTGAACTCAGCAAACTTGCTATAAAAGGAAACCTCAACCTGTTAAAGGACATCTATTTAAAAAATACAACTATTAGAATGGCTTAAAACAGCTGGCATCATACTTAATGGTGAAAAGACTGAATGCTTTTCCTCTAACAAGGGAAGGATGTCTTCTCTCAACACTTCTGATATGATGCTCTCAACATCATTGTTCTGGAAGTGCTAGCTAGTGAAATAGGGGATGAAAAAGAAATAGAAGGAATACAGGAGAAAGGGAGAAATAAAACTGTCTTTACCTGCAGATGTCATGATTATCTACATGAAAAATCTTAATGTATCTAAAAAAAAGTACTTGAAACTAATAAGTGATTTTAACAAGTTTGCCAGATACAAGGTTAATATAAGAAAACAGTTGTATCTCTCTACAGTAGCAATAAATAATTGGAAATTGCAGTTTTAAAAAAGTACTATTTACAGTAGCACCCAAAATGAAATACATAGGTATAAATAACAAAGTATGTATAGAATCTGTATGCTGAAAACTAAAAAACACTGTTAAAAGAAATCAAAGATCTAAATAAATGCATTAGTTGGAAGACTCACTGTTCTTAAGATGTTCATTCTCTCCATATGACCTAGAAATTCAAAACAATTTTAGCAAAATCCCAGCAGGAATTCTTTTTACATGTTGACAAACTGACTAAAACTAATATGAGGGACTTCCCTGGTGGTCCAGTGGTTAAGGATCCACCAGCCAATGCAGGAGACATGGGTTTGATCCCTGGTCTGGGAAGATCCCATGTGCTTGGGGCAACTAAGCCTGTGCACCTCAACTACTGAGCCTGCACGCTGCAACTACTGGAAGCACTTGCGTTCTAGAGCCCATGCTCTGCAAGAAGAGAAGTCATCACAATGAGAAACCTGCACACCACAACTAGAGAGTAGTAGCCCCCACATACCACAACTAGAGAAAGCCTGCACACAGCAATAAAGACCCAGTACAGCCAATAATAATAATAATAAACCCTAATATACAAAGGCAAGGATAATAGCTAAAACATTTTTGACAAAGAACGAGTTTGAATAATTCATGTTATCTGATTTCCAGACTTAATCTAAAGGTGTAGTAATAATACATGTATGATATTGGCAAAAAGGTAGATACACAGATAGATCAGTGGAACAGAATAGAGTTCAGAAATAGACCCAAACAGATGTGGTCAAGTGATTTTAGAAAGAAAAATGGTGCAGTGGTGATTGAGCATAGAAAGGATTGTTTTTTTCAACAAAAGGTGCTGGACATACATATTCAAAAAAAAGAACCTTGACCCAACTCTCACACATCACAAAATTTTAACTCAAATTATAGTCCTAAATAACTCAAATTATAGACCTAAAAGGGCTTCCCTCACAGCTGAGACGGTAAAGCGTCTGCCTACAATTCGGGAGACCTGGATTTGATCCCTGGGTCACGAAGGTCCCCTGGAGAAGGAAATGGCAACCTACTCCAGTACTCTTGCCCAGAAAATTCCATGGATGGAGGAACCTGGTAGGCTACAGTCAGTGGGATCACAGAGTCGGACACAACTGAACAACTTCACTTCAACTTCATAGACCTAAAAAGTAAAACATAAAACTAGTTTTAGTGGCAGGTGGATTTTTTTACCACTGAGCCACCAAGAAAACCCCTTTTTTATGTACGAGGTGTTATAAATTTCTTTCAGATTTTTTTTTCACTCAACAGTAGGCCTTAGGAGATCTATCCACATTACTACACATAGATCTAGCTTATTTGTTTAACTGTTAAATTTGTTTATAGCCACGTTTAGCATTCTATATATATAACCCATTTGATCCTGGACAAATTACTTAACCGTCTTAACCTCAGTTTCTTTATTTGCAAAATGGTAATGACAGTATTAGTGACTATCACAAAGGGTTGTTGTAGGGACTAAAAGTGTTAATATACAAAAAAATTTAGGACAGTGCTTGGCATGTAATAGACTTTGTTATTGACATTGTGATTATTTCTGTTGCTGCTGCTAAGTCACTTCAGTAGTGTCTGACTCTGTGTGACCCCATAGACGGCAGCCCACCAGGCTCCCCCATCCCTGGGATTCTCCAGGTAAGAACACTCGAGTGGGCTGCCATTTTCTTCTCCAATGCATGAAAGTGAAAAGTGAAAGTGAAGTCACTCAGTCATGTCCAACTCTTAGCAACCCCATGGACTGCAGCCTACCAGGCTCCTCCATCCATGGGATTTTCCAGGCAAGAGTACTGGAGTGGGGTGCCATTGCCTTCTTCGTGTGATTATTTTTAATTTTTCACAGTTACAAACCATGCTGCAACCGACTCCTTTTACATATTTTCGCATCAAAGAATAATATGAGTAACCAAAAATGAAATTGTCAGAGCTGTGGCTATGCTGCTTACCTAGGGTTACTATGAAGTCTTTATAAAATCTTTTTTAACAGAAGTCTTTTACTTTTATCAAATTACCGTTTCTTATACTCTCATGAGTTTCATAAAACTGCATTCTATTAGAGTATATATTTTTTCTCTTTAAAAGATCTTTAGTTTGAACCCATCTCACATTTAAAGTACTACTGTGGATTTATTTATATATTTCTTTTGTCATTTTGGTGGGGTGTAAGAAGGGATGGGAATTAATATGTTGTCAACCATCTTGAAATGGAAATCATACCTAAATTTTTAACTAACATAATTTGATTATCTATTGACATCAAAACTTAAAATAGTTCTATCACTCCTTTCTCTCCTCTTCCTTTCAGAAGATAGAAATTGTTTTTATTTTTCCTTCCCTATTAGATTTTAATGAAGTAATTCCAGATTTATCATTTTGCATTACAGATGGCCTTTGAACAATGTGTGGATGAGGGGTGCCAGCCCTAAGCAGTTGAAAATTCATGATAATTTTTTAGTTGACTCTCCATATCTGCAGTTTCACATCCAAGGATTGGATGTAGCGCTGTAATATTTATTGAAAAAAAATCCGGGTATAAGTGGATCCATGCAGTTCAAATTTGTGTTGTTCAAAGGTCAACTGTATATATCTTCAGTTTTAATTACTGTTTAGAAAATATTGCCAGCCATGTTAGCCACAGTTACTTAAGCTTCTTTTTTAAAAACATTATTGAAAGTTTCTTACTATTTATGACATGCCACACCCTCTTTTTCTAATGATATTATTTGGCCACATTTAATTCTTTGAGTACTATTTTTGGGATTGGTAAATGATGTGGTATACTTCCTATGTCCTTGTTTTCATGGAAATATGTGTATTTTTCCTTTGTAAACTTGATTGATAGCTTGTCTGGGTTCAGAATTTGAGAGTCATAGTCATCCCTCAGAATTCTATAAATATTGCTCGTTTGCCTTCTAGTATTTAATGTGGCAAATTACAGGTCCAATGCCTGTTTGAATGTCTTTTACTGGTTGGTAACCTTATACTTCTGTCTGGAAATATGTTGCCAATTCAGATATTTAACCAGAATAAATATCTAGGTGTCTAACATTCCGTTATTCCTTCCTTGACATTATAGATCCTTAGATGTGGAAATTCGGAGATTTCTTAGGGGAAAGTTTTTTGTTATCTGTTTTGATTATTGTTGTTGTTCAGTTGCTAAGTCATATCCGACTCTTTGTGATCCCATGGACTGCAGCATGCCAGGCTTCCCTGTCCTTCACTATCTCCAGGAGTTTGCTCAAACTCATGTCCATTGAGTCAGTGATGCCATCCAAACATCTGATGCTCTGTTGCCTTCTCCTCCTGCCCTCAATCTTTCCCAGCATCAGGATATTTTCTGATGAGTCTTCTCTTCACATCAGATGGCCAAAGTATTGGAACTTCAGTATCAGTCCTTCAATGAGTATTCGGGGTTGATTTCCTTTAGAATTGATGAGTTTGATCTCCTTGCTGTCCAAGGGACTTTCAAGAGTCTTCTCCAGCACTACAATTCAGAATCATCAATTCTTTGGCACTTGGCCTTCTTTATGGTCCAACTCTCAAATCTGTACATAACTACTGGAAACAGCATAGCTTTGACTATACGGACCTTTGTTGGCAAAGTGATATGTCTGCTTTTTAATATGCTGTCTAGGTTTGTCTTAGCTTTCCTTCCAAGGAGCAAGCATCTTAATTTCATGGCTGCAGTCACTGTTTGCAGTGATTTTGGAGACCAAGAAAATTAAGTCTATCACTGTTTCCATTGTTTCCCCATCTATTTGCCATGAAATGATGGGACTGGATGCCATGATCNTCTCTTTTGCTGTCTCACATATAGGGTTATTGTTACCATCTTTCTAAATTTCATATATATTCGTTAATATACTGTATTGGAGTTTTTCTTTCTGGCTTAATTCACTCTGTACAATAGGCTCTAGTTTCATCCAACTCATTAGAACTGATTCAAATTATTCTTTTTAGTGACTGAGTGATATTCCAGTATGTATATGTACCACAGCTTTCTTATCCATTCATATGCTGCTTCCATGTCCTGGCTATTATAAACAGTAATGCAATGAACATCGGGGTACACATGTCTCTTTCAGTTCTGGTTTCCTCAGTGTGTATGCCCAGCAGTGGGATTCCTGGGTCATATGGCAGTTCTGTTTCCAGTTTTTTAAGGAATCTCCACACTGTTCTCCATAGTGGCTGTACTAGTTTGCATTCCCAACAACAGTGTAAGAGGGTTCCCTTTTCTCCATACCCTCTCCAGCATTTATTGTTTGTAGACTTTTGGATAGCAGCCATTCTGACCGGTGTGAGATGGTACCTCCTTGTGGCTTTGATTTGCATTTCTCTGATAATGAGTGATGTTGAGTATCTTTTCAAGTCTTTGTTAACCATCTGTATGTCTTTTCTGGAGAAATGTCTGTTTAGTTCTTTGGCCCATTTTTTGATTGGGTCATTTATATTTCTGGAATTGAGCTGCATGAGCTGCTTGAATATTTTTGAGATTAATTCTTTGTCAGTTGCTTCATTTTCTATTATTTTCTCCCATTCTGAAGGCTGTCTTTTCACCTTGCTTATAGTTTACTTCATTGTGCAAAAGCTTTTAAGTCTAATCAGGTCCCATTTATTTATTTTTGCTTTTATTTCTATTACTCTGGGAGGTGGGTCATAGCAGATCCTGCTATGATGTATGTCAGAGAGTGTTTTGCCTATGTTCTCCTCTAGGAGTTTTATAGTTTCTGGTCTTACATTTAGATCTTTAATCCATTTTGAATTTATTTTTGTGTATGATGTTAGAAAGTGTTCTAGTTTCATTCTTTTACAAGTGGTTGACTAGTTTTCCCAGCACCACTTGTTAAAGAGATTGTCTTTTCTCCATTGTATATTCTTGCCTCCTTTGTTGAAGATGAGGTGTCCATAGGTGTGTGGATTTATCTCTGG
>SJYV01034488.1:28495-45712 GCA_006410875.1 Neotragus pygmaeus | reverse complement strand
CATGTGTTCTTGTGTCATGAAAATGGTAAAGCTGACAGGGCTATTTTTTTCAAGAAATAGTAATTCTAAATTTATTTGTGTCACAATATGTATTTTTCTCACAATTAATTTTAGTTTTAGCTTTTCCCTTTAATTTGAGCTTTGGACAGTTGCTTACTTAAATTGGTAGATTAGTGTTTTATCTCCAGTTGATTATGATTAAATTAGATTATAGATCTTTTATAGAAATTATTTCCACCAGAATTTCACTGACTTTCTCCCATTTTTATTAGTTATCTAAGCTTACTGTTTCATATTTGAAAATATAAAAAGCCACTAAGATAAAGCCTGTTTGAATTGAAAGAGACACATGTACCCCAATGTTCATCGCAGCACTGTTTATAATAGCCAGGACATGGAAGCAACCTAGATGTCCATCAGCAGATGAATGGATAAGAAAGCTGTGGTACATATACACAATGAAGTATTATTACTCGGCCATTAAAAAGAATACATTTGACTCAGTTCTAATGAGGTGGATGAAATTGGAGCCTATTATACAGAGTGAAGCAAGCCAATACAGTATACTAACGCATATATATGGAATTTAGAAAGATGGTAACGATAACCCTGTATGCGAGACAGCAGAAGAGACACAGATGTATAGAACAGTCTTTTGGACTCTGTGGGAGATGGAGAGGGTGGAATGATTTGGGAGAATGGCATTGAAACATGTATAATATCATATATGAAACGAATCACCAGTCCAGCTTTGATGCATGATACTGGATGCTTGGGGATGGTGCACTGAGACAACCCAGAGGGATGATACGGGGAGGGAAGAGGGAGGAGGGGTTCAGGATGGGGAATACGTGTATACCTGTGGCAGATTCATGTTGATGTATGGCAAAACCAATACAATATTGTAAAGCAATTAGCCTCCAATTAAAATAAATAAATTTATATTTAAAAAAAGATTAAGCCTGTTTAATTATAGCTTTATTATACAGCATTCTTGGTGTTTGTACCAACAGGCTATATCTATATATTTTAATTATGGTAAAATATAAATAACCTAAGATTTACCATTTTAATCATTCTTAAATATGCAATTTAGTGGCATTATGCACATTCACATTGTTGTACAATCATGACCACTATTTCCAGAAGTTTCTCATCATCCCAAACAGAAACTCTATGCCCATTAAATAGTAACTACGCATTCCCTTTCCCCTGACCCCCTGCCAATCTCTATTCTACTTTGTCTCTGCTTCTCTTGTAGATACCTCCTATAAGTGGAATCATAATATTTGTCCTTTTGTGTCATATAATATTTGTCTTTTTGTGCTCTCATGCATACACCATTTTGTTTATCCATTCATCTGTTGATAGATACTTGGGTTATTTCTACCTTTTAGCTATTGTGAATAATGCAGCATGAATATTGGTGAACAAGTATCTTCTTGAATGTCTGCTTTCAGTTCTTTTTGGTATATACCTAAGAGTAGAATTACTGAATCATATGGTAATAATCTGTTTAATTTTTTTGAAGAAGCACCAAATTTTTTTCCACAGTGGCTGCATCAGTTTGCATTCCTTCCAGCAATGTATGATGGTTCCAGTTTCTTAACATCCACACCAACTGTTTTTTGGTAATATCCATCTTAGTGGGTGTAAAGTGCTATCTCATTTTGGTTTTGATTTCCATTTGCTTAAGGATTAATAATGTTGAGTATCCTTTCATGTGCTTATCAATATTTATATATTTTCTTTGGTGAATTATCTGTTGAAGTCCTTTGCCTTTAGAAAAAATTTGAGTTGTTTTATTGTTTTTGAATTGTAGGAGTTTAGGCATGCTTTTTTTTTTAAGCTATGCTAAAACTACTGTGTTGAAGTAGCTGTTTTAGTTTGCTTTCTGGTTGTTTTTTATACAGCATTTTAATTATGACCTATTACCAAAGAACACTGAAATATTCAAAAAAGGTTCATGGCACATTAGTGTTTTGGAAAGAGCCTAGGAGCCTAGGCTTCCACAGCAGAAGATTCATATCTGGAGTCACACTTAGCCAGTGTGATCTTGAGCAAGTTACTTAGGTGTTCCTCAAAATAGGTATTATTTTGATGATTAAAAAGATAATGAGTATAAAATACCTAACAAAGTAATAAATATTTAATGAATGATACTATCTGCTGTTATTGCAGTGATTATTCCATAGTAAAAATATCTAGGCAAAACGTTCATTGAGAACCGGAATGCTTAACTTTATTGTACCTTCTTAAACACATCTCACCTCCGCCTTAAGACTAATTAGTCTGAGCAAGCATATTCTTTTCATAAAAACTGTCTTAGTTAAATGTTTATCTCTTGATCACTAAAGTGTAGAAGGTTGAAAATCCTCAACTTACAGAATACCATGCTGTCAACTGCTTTCAGTTCAGTCACTCAGTCGTGTCTGACTCTTTGTGACCCCATGGACTGCAGCATGCCAGGCTTCCCTNTCATCTGCAAACAGAGTTTTACTTCTTCTTTTCCAATATAGGTTCCTTTTATTCCTTTTTCTTCTCTGATTGCTGTGGCTAAAACTTCCAAAAATGTGTTGAATAGTAGTGGTGATAGTGGGTACTGTTGTCTTGTTCCTGACTTTAAGGGAAATGCTTTCAATTTTTCACTATTGAGGATAATGTTTTCTGTGGGTTTTATCATATATGGCTTTTATTATATTGAGGTATGTTCCTTCTTTGACTGCTTTGTGGAGGGCATGGTTTGGCTTTTTATCCACTCTGCCAATGTCTCCCTTTTAATTGGCATATTTAGACTATTTACATTTAAAATAATTGTTGGTATCTTAGGACTTAGTCTATCACTTAGTTTATTTTAATGTTTTATATACNGAGGTATGTTCCTTCTTTGACTGCTTTGTGGAGGGCATGGTTTGGCTTTTTATCCACTCTGCCAATGTCTCCCTTTTAATTGGCATATTTAGACTATTTACATTTAAAATAATTGTTGGTATCTTAGGACTTAGTCTATCACTTAGTTTATTTTAATGTTTTATATACTTTTTAAAAATTTTATTTATTTTTTATTGAAGGATAATTGCTTTACAGAATTTTGCTGTTTTCTGTCAAACCTCAACATGAATCAACCATCGGTATACATATATCCTCTCTCTTTTGAAACTCCCTTCCATCTCCCTCCCCATTTCACCCCTCTAGGTTGATACATAGCCCCTGCTTGAGTTTTCTGATCCATACAGCAAATTCCCTTTGGCTATCTATTTTACATGTGGTAATGTAAGTTCCCTTGGTACTCTTTTCCATACATGTCACCCTCTTTTCCCCCCTCCCCATGTCCATAAGTCTGTTCTCTGTCATTTTAGTATTTGCTTTTCCCCTATGTTTTTCTTTCCTATGGATTACTTGTAAATTTTTTCAAACTCTTTCTTGTTTTATTTACACTGTTTTGAGTATATTGGGATATAGTTTACTTAGTGATTGTTTTTTCTATTTTTTAAAATTATATATTTTATTGAAGTATAGTTAACCTACAGTGTTTCAGGTGCACAACTAGGTGATTCAGTTATACAAATAGACACATGTTAGTTTTGAAATTATTTTCCATCATAGGTTATTATGAGATATTGACTATAGTTCCCTATGCTATACAGTAAACCTTTGTTGCTTGTTGCATATCTATTTTTAAATTAGACATCTAGCCTTCTATTCATATTAAGTCAAACAAGTAGAAGCAAAACATAATTTTTTTGTTAGGCAAAAATCCATATGTTTTCTATATATGTATACAAAAGCTTTTCTATGACACTTGATAAAACCTTGAGAAAGAACATCAAAAAATAGGAGAGATAGAGAAATTGTAGAACATAAACTAAATGAAATAGGAGCTCTGAATACGGAATAGAAAAAGTGAAACAAACTAGATAAAAGTAAAAGATCATCATATAGTCCAGTTGTTTTTAAACATGACTGTTTATTAAAAACATATCTGGAGCTCTGATATAAAAAAGCAATACCTGAGCGTTTGTATTTTTCATAAAATTTCAAGATATTTCTGATATGCATCTGGATTTTAAAAAGTCATTACCGGTTTTTCTATTAGATCCTAGTTTTGGTGATATAGATTTCTAATATTTTTCTGTTGACCAATCATGATACAATGGTATTAAGTGAGTAATAGTTACATAATCACAATAGTAAAAAATATTTATCAGTTTTTATAATCAATAGCCAGACAAAAAATAAAAGATAATTACAATTGCAAGCCATAATGGGAACATGATTAAGTTAACGAGATAAAATAATTACATACAATTTGGGATGTCAAGCAGAATGATGAGGTAAGTGAAAGTGCATACATGCACATGTTTTCACCCACCCCAGCAGTCTATGTCTTTTGGTTTGTGCATTTAATCTATTTACATTTAAGATAATAATCGATACGTATGATCCTATAACCATTTTCTTAATTATTTTGGGTTTATTTTCTGTAGGTCTTTTCCGTCTCTTGTTTTCTACATAGAGAAGTTCCTTTAGCATTTGTTGTAAAGCTGGTTTGATGGTGCTGAATTCTCTTAACTTTTCCTTCTCTGAAAAGCTTTTGATTTCTCCATCAAATCTGAAGGAGAGTCTTACTGGGTAGAGTATTCTTGATTGTAGTTTCTTCTCTGTCACTTTAAATATATCATGCCATTCCCTTCTGGCTTGTAGAGTTTCTGTTGAGAAATCAGTGGATAGCCTGATGGGAATTCCCTTGTATGTTATTTGTCATTTTTCCCTTGTTGCTTTTAATATTTTATTTCTGTCTTTAATTTTTTTCAGTATGATTATGATGTGTCTTGGTGTGTTCCTCCTTGGCTTTATCCTGCCTAGGACTCTCTGTGCTTCCTGGACTTGGTTGACTATTTCCTTTCCCATGTTAGGGAAGTTTTCAGCTTTTATCTCTTCAAATATTTTCTCAGGTCCTTTCTCTCTCTCTTCTCCTTCTGGGACCCCTATAATGTGAATGTTGGTGTTTAATGTCCCAGAGGTCTCTTAGGGTGTCTTTATTTCTTTTCATTATTTTTTCTATATTCTGTTCTATGGCAGTGATTTCTACCATTCTGTACTCCACGTCATTTATCCATTCTTCTGCCTAAGTTATTCTGCTTTCGATTCCTTCCAATGTATTATTCATCTCTGTTTGTCTGTTCTTTAGTTCTGTTAGGTTTTTGGTAAACATATCTTGCATCTTCTCGACCTTTGCTTCCATTCTGTTCCCAAGATCCTGGATCATCTTCACAATCATTACTTTGAATTCTTTTTCTGGAAGGATGCCTATCTCCATTTAGTGGTTTTACTGGGATTTTATCTTGTCCCTTCATCTAGGACACACCTTACTCCTTTTTCATCCTGATTCAGTTCAGTCAGTTCAGTCACTCAGTCGTGTACCATTCTGCGACCCCATGAATTGCAGCATGCAATATTATAATATTCAAATTCAATATATCCTTAATTTTTTGGTCCAATTTTTCTTTCACATTTTGAGAAAAATATGTTGAAGTTTCCTACTATGGTTGGAACTTTCTCCATTTCTTCTTATTGTAGATACTTAATACCTTAATTGTAAGTTTCTATATACTGAAAGGACTTTCTTCTGTTTGTTGCCAAACTTAATTTAATGGCATACCTGACATTTCTTTTTAAAACAGGTTCATTCTTTTACATTAAGGATTATATAATTGGTATGTGTAAGCCCTATTGAACAGAATTGAATATTCTTAAAATATTTCAATAGTTAACCTGCATTCTGGACTTAAAATATAATGTAACAATATTTATATTGAAAAAATTTTTAAATATTTGTAATACAAAAATATTTATAAGGAACAAGTAACACCCATATATACATCACCCAACTTAATAAGTAAAAAATTATCAGTGCATTTGCAGTCTCATGGAGACTTGTATTTTTCTGTAAGACTTAAAATTTCATGGAAATGGTATCTTAGCATTTATATTCTTCTGGAGTTTTGAAAAAAAATAACATTGTAAGATTAATTAAGCTACATGGTGATATATATATTTCTAGTTCATTCATTTTCCTATCTCCCATTAATGTACAATTGAATTCTTTCCATTAATTTGCTTATTCCTCCATTTCTGGACCATTACTTTGGGACAGAGTATGTTTTATTAGTTTTAATGGTTGCTAAGCCTCCTCCCATGTTTTGCCTTTTTTTTTTTTTTGGCTTATTATCTTATATTTAAAAGTGAAAGTCTGATTGATCAGCATTAGGAGCTGATTTGGGCTTCCTTTCCTTAATTAAAGTATGTTAACTTTGTGGCTTTTAGTTTATTAATGCTTTGCCTCATATCTCAACAATGCCTGCAGTAGCAAAAAAAATCTTTTGTAGTTAGCTGTTCTGTGTGTGATGTTTAAAGGCTGTTTCTGAAGCCTGTCAGGTTCTTCATTTTTAATTACTCTCCAAAGAAAAGTTCTTATAAATATATGAATCTTCTCCATAAGAGCAAAAGAAAAAAAAAATTAGTTCAGGATCTAATCCAGGATAACTGGTTGCATTTTATTGTTATTCTTTCATAGTTTCTTCTAATTTGGAACAGGTTTTTTTTTTTTGTCTTTGTCTCTCATGCCCTTGACATTTTTGATGAGTATAGGTCAGTTTTTTTTTGTAGAATGGGTAATTTCAACCCATTTTTAGGGTTAGTCTGATGTTTCTGTGTGATTAGATTCAAGTTAATGCATTGTGGCAGGAATACTGTAACAGTGATGTTGGGTCCTTTTCATTGTATCATATCAGGAGGCACATGATGTCCCTTGTTTTATTATTGATGATGTTAATCACTGGGCTAAGGCAATATCTATCAAGTTTTTCCACTGAAATGTTATCATTTATTACTTTATAATTGGACTTCCCTGGTGGCTCAGTGGTAAAGAATCCGCCTCCCAATGCAGGAGACACAGGAGACACGGATTTGATCCCTGGGTCTGGAAGTTGCCCTGGAGAAGGAAATGGCAACCCACTGCAGTATTCTTGCCTGGAAAATTCCTTAGACAGAGGAGCCTGGCAGACTACGGTCCATGCGGGTCGCAAAGAGTCAGACACAGCTGAACACACACACACATGCATTATAATTAGGTAATTTGTGGCAAGTTACTTTGAGACTCTTTATTTTAAAACTTTGCTGAGTTTTGGCAGCCATTGAAGATTTCTTACCTGTATCAATCACTATGGTGATTGCCAAATGTTGATTTTGGGATTTGTATTTATTATTTAAATAAAAGCAGGGGCATCACTTTGCTGACAAAGGTCTGTATAGTCAAAGCTATGGTTTTTCCAGTAGTCATGTATAAGAATTGGACCATAAAGAAGGCTGAGCACTGAAGAATGGATGCTTTCGAACTGTAGTGCTGGAGAAGACTCTTGAGTAACCCTTGGACTGCAAGGAAATCAAACCAGTCAATCCTAAAGGAAATCAACCCTGAATATTCATCGAAAGGACTGATGCTGAAGCTGAAGTTCCAATAATTTGGCCACCTGATGCAAAGAGCTGACTCTGGAAAAGACCCTGATGCTGGGAAATACTGAAGGCAGGAGGAGAAGGGGACGACAGAGGATGAGATGGTTGGATGGCATCACCAATTCAATGGACATGAGTTTGAGCAAACTCCTGGAGATAGTGAAGGACAGGGAAGCCTGATCTACTGGAGTCCATGGGGACACAAAGAGTCGGACACAACTGAGTGACTGAAGAAGTTATTATTTGGATTAGAACTTTCCATTCTTCATTTATTTATTAATTCATTTATTTAAATGTGGCTTTGTGAATTTTAATTTTATTCTATGAACTATAATCCAGTAGTATCATTGTTTACTTTGATGAATGAGCTATGTCAGATTCGGCTAGTGATCCTCTCAGGCTGGTTCCTTTATCCTTTTGACAAGTCTCCATCATTCTTTGAACTTATCTTTATAAAACAAAGATTCTATGCTTTTCTGCCCCAACTTCATAATTGGTTGTATTTCAGTGAGCTCTGGCTGAGAGGGTTTGTTTTATTGGAGATATAATCTCATATTTATAAGAGGAATGATTTATGGGTGAGGGAAAAATAGGTGAGATGAGAGAGAAAGGAGAATTAATGGATTGATGTCCTTGAGAAGATGCAAAGAGATAAAGTTTAGTTTCTAAATAAAGGAGCTAGCCTTAGCATAGAAGTCCAGACAAGTTGTCCATAATACTGATAATATGGGCAAAGGCAGAGCGTATGGCCACAAATGCTATTGGGTGAGTAGATATGGTAATGGGAGCTTCTGGAAATTCTGTCCTTGTTGCTTTTTTATTTTCTCAGTTAAATAGAAGCAAGGTCATCTGGGCATGACTTTGGGGAGGGAATGTGTGTTAAAAGTTTGAGAATAGAGGAGAAGGTATAAAGTCATTTTCTAGGAGAATGGTAGAATGAAAGGTAGTAAGATAGCTAGACAGCATCAAGTACCTACTTGAAGTTAATTGTTCTAAAGACTTAATTTCTTCGTTGAGTTTGGTGCTTCTCTTCTTCTAAGCCTTGGTGTTTCTCAGGGGTTTGGTGATTCTTGATTTTCTGTCATTTGTGTTTAAGGACCCTGCTCATCTGCCTGATATGAAAACAGTAGTCTACCTCCCTCTAGTCTCAGCAGAGGAGGAATAAGTTATAGAGGGAGCATATTTTCTTCAGTAGTCACCTGTGGATCTGTCCTTCCACCCAGGCTACAGCTTGAGTTTGGGGGCAGATTTTATTGCTGCTCAGCACAACAGGGGTTTGTGGGTGGATAGGACTGCCCAGTTGCTCTTAATTTACCTTTGCATTTAATGAATTAGATTCCTCAAGGCCAGCCTATGCTTCTGGTATCTGTTGAGTAGGTTTGGTGCTTCTCAAATCATTCCTAACTTTGTATTCATTTTCTCCTGTATATATGTGTTTGAAGCTTTGGTTTCTGTAGATTTGGTTACTGTATGGATGTGATCTACTGGTTTCTATTTCTTTGGAGATTCTCCATCATTTATGATTTGTAGATGGCAATCTTTTAGTTTTTTTAGATGTTATGTCTTCATTCTAGTTTCTTAAAAATGTAATTACTGTTGCTTTCTAGAGTATTAGCGTGTTAGCATGTGTTCATTGTTACCATATTGAATCAGTCTCTTGGAATTTTTTTATCTGCATGAATAATATTCATTAACATTTTAAGGGAAAGATCACTTTGTGACTTTTGTTGTTGTAAACAGTTAGCAATGATAACCAGGAGCAAGGGTTTCATTCAGGTTTTTGTTGATATTAAAAAAAAAAAAAAAACAGTGANATATAATCCTAAGGAATTTAGAGGGACAAAAAAGTTTGTCCTTTCTTCCTCCTTGAGAACTCCAGACCCCTCTCTCCCTGGGGACCCCTGGACTTCTTATCAACCTATCTAGGAAGTGACTCTCTCACTGTGGCCCATGGAATTCAGGCCTAGATTTGCTTCTCATTTTGATCTTGTCCTCTTTCTACAAGTGATAAGAGGTACTTTAGTTATATTGAAATTTGCTAGCTAGTTATCAAGGTCTCAGATATCCAGATATCAAGGTCTCATGAAAAGGGATTCGTATCTGTTTTTGATTTGGATTTGAAGGTAAGGACTGGGGAGAAATGAGAAGAATATACGGTTTCCTACTTTCCCCTTCCCCATCTAACCTGGTCAATTCATACTGAAGATTTTTTCCCCTGGATAAATTAGATTGACTTCTAATTAGAGATTAGATGATTAACTCTTTAATATAATCACTGTTTACATTTCAAAGTAATTGAAAGCAAATACTTTGGCAAAGAGATTTCTTTTTTTTTTTTTGTATGCACAACATTAACAACATCTTGTCGTATCCAACTTTAACAAATCTTTGTATTAAAGAAACTTAAATAAGTTATGCGGAGTCCTAGCAAGATGAAGCAGTGACATGGTGTCCTCATGCTTAAATCTGGAGGTAACATAAACAAAACATAGTTTCTATGACAACAATCTGGAATTATATTTTATAACCACTTATAATTATTATTAACAGAATTATTTTGGTCCTCAGAATCAAAGCTAATAGTTGATTCATCTGCTTTTTTAATTTCCAGCTTTATATCAAGTTCTGTCATAATATTTCTAGCAGTTCAAAATTAATATTTACAAATAGATGCCTGGCCATTTTTGTAGATGTTTTTCAAATTTAGTGAAATGTTCCATTTTTACTTTTGTCTAGAACAACTATAATGTTGTGCACTGAAATAATGGGAACCAGCACTGAGATTACCAGATTTCAGGTTTGATAAATCTGTATAAAGTTCTTATTCCCAAAACAAGATGAATATAGTTAAGCTTGCTTAACACGAAGTGTGTATTCTTCCAGATCATTTTATAAGCTTATGCATACATGCAATTTTAATGTAACCATAATGTATATAAATCTTTTTCCACTTATAACATCTTAGATGTTTTAGCACATTTTAAAGGGCTGCATAAAGCCTTTAGTATATTGTTCAGTTGTGTCTGACTCTTTGGAACCCCATGGACTGCAGCATGCCAGGCTTCCCTGTCCTTCACCATCTCCCAGAGCTTGCTCACACTCATGTCCATTGAGTTGATGATGCCATCCAACCATCTCATCCTCTGTCATCTCCTTCTCCTCTTGCCTTCAATCTTTCCCACATCAGCGTCTTTTCTAATGAATCAGCTCTTCGCATCAGATGGCCATATATTGGAGCTTTAGCTTCAACATCACCCCTTCCAATGAATATTCAGAGTTGATTTCCTTTAAGAATGACTGATTTGAGCTCTTTGCTGTCTAAGGGACTCTCACGTCTTCTTCAGCACCACAGTTCAAAAGCATTAGTTCTTCAGCGCTCAGCCTTCTTTATGGTACAGCTCTCATATCCATACATGGCTACTGGAAAAACCATAGCTTTGACCATATGGACCTTTGTTGGCAAACAAATGTCTCTGCTTTTCAATACACTGTCTATATTTGTCATAGCTTGTCTTCCAAGGAGCAAGCGTCTTTTAATTTCATGGCTACAGTCACCATCCACAGTGATTTGAGAGCTCATAAAGTATGTCACTGTTTCCCTTGCTTCCCCATCTACTTGCCATGAAGTGATGGAACTGGATGACGTGATCCTAGTGTTTTGAATGCTGGGTTTTAAGCCAGCTTTTTCCACTCTCCTCTTTGACCTTCATCAAGAGGCTCTTTAGTTTCTCTTTGCTTTCTGCCATAAGGGTGGTGTCATCATCTGAGTTTATTGATATTTCTCCCTGAAATCTTGATTCCAGCTTGTGATTCATTCAGCCTGGCATTTCACTTGATGTACTCTGCATATAAGTAAAATTAGCAGGGTGACAATGTACAGCCTTGGTGTACTCCTTTCCCAATTTTGAACCAGTTCATTGTTTCATGTCCAGTTCTAACTGTTGCTTCTTGACCTACATACAAGTTTCTCAGGATGCAGGTAAGGTGATCTGGTATTCCTATATCTTGAAGAGTTTTTCACAATTTCTTGTGATCCACACAGTCAGTCAAAGGCTTTAGCATAGTCAGTGAAGCTGAAGATGTTTTTCTGGAATTCTCTTAGTTTTTCTATGATCCAACAGATGTTGGCAGTTTGATCTCTGGTTCCTCTGCCTTTTCTAAATGCAGCTTGTACATCTGGAAGTTCTTAGCTCAGGTACTGCTGATGCCTAGCTTGCAAGATTTTGAGCCTAATCTTGCTAGCATGTGAAATGAGTGTGATTGTGTGGTAGTTTGAACATTCTTTGGCATTGCCCTTCTTTGGTATTGGAATGAAAGTGGACCTTTTTGAGTCCTATGGCCACTGCTGAGTTTTCCAAATTTTCTGGCATATTGAGTGCAACACTTTTACAGCATCATCTTTTAGAATTTGAAATAGCTCAGCTAGTATTCCATTACCTCCACTATCTTTGTTGGCAGTGATGCTTCCTAAGGCCCACTTGACTTCACACTGCAGGATGTCTGCCTCTAGGTGAGTGATCATACCACTGTGGCTATCCTGGTTTATCCATCATCCATTATTTATTTAATGGAGCAGGTAAAATAAACATGTGTCTATTTTTCCTCTTTTTCTTTTTGCTGTTTGTAATTATATTCCATGTTGTGAAGAACATCCTTATAGCTAAATCTTTGTATGACTCTTGATTTATTTCCTGATTTTACTATAATTTACTCAGACAAAAGGACCAGGGTAGTATAAAATTTTTGAATATTATCTTACAAGCTTAAAACCACTGTATGACAAACATTTGATTATCATTTGGCTGCTGCTGCTGCTAAGTCGCTTCAGTTGTGTCCGACTCTGTGCGACCCCATAGACGGCAGCCCACCAGGCTCCCCTGTCCCTGGGATTCTCCAGGCAAGAACACTGGAGTGGGTTGCCATTTCCTTCTCCAGTACATGAAAGTGAAAAGTGAAAGTGAAGTCGCTCAGTCGTGTCTGACTCTGTGCGACCCCATGGACTGTAGCCCTCCAGGCTCCTCCATCCATGGGATTTTCCAGGCAAGAGGACTGGAGTGGGGTGCCATTGCCTTCTCCTATCATTTGGTAGTGCCTAGCAGTATATGACTAGAATTTTTACATGTTGCAGATTCTAATGTTAAGGTTAGAATTAGAATTATTTACAACTCTTTTGATTCTGTGTTGTCTATAAACTCTGTGGAAAAATACAGAATTATATAAAATGGGATGCTTTTATATCTTCTTTTTCCCCCAAATTACTCAGATTAATAGGATTTATAGTAAGATATTATCAAATTTGCAGTTTATCGGATTAGCCTTCTCAGTGAGTACCTACATGATAATATATTGCTATAAGCCTCACCTAAATATTTTTGTTAAAATAAAATATTGTACAATATTGGGTTAAAATCAGTGTTTCTTTGAGTAGTAGCTAACTTTTGTGCATTTGAAGCAGTTCTACTTTTCCATTCTGATATAATTCTTTGTTGTCAGCTGAAAGTGAAAGAAGAAACTTGAACTTTGTTAATTTGATTTTTTATCTTGGTTTACAGAACACATCTTAAAATCAGTAGAAGAATTAACAAAATGGAATATGTTTTTTTCCAGTCAGCACACTTGATATTCTTGTGTGCTTATATTCAATTATGGCATTTCTTTAAGTTTGGTCCTTTTATAGGAAGAGTATTTATCAATAGGGTTTCCCTGATGGCTCATGTTGTAAATAATCTGCCTGCAATACAGGAGACCCAGGTTCAATCCCTGAGTCAGGAGGATCCCCTGAAGAAGGGAATGGCTACTCACTCCAGTATTCTTGCATAGAGAATTCCATGGACAGAGGAGCCCGGCCGACTGCAGTCCTTGGAGTTGCAAAGAGTCAGACACAACTGAGTGACTCACATACAGTTTTGATTATTTCCTTGGGTTAAATTTCTAGAAATGAAATTGCTAGACATTTAAAAAACTTGGATAATTTAATTGTTGAATTACCCTTCAGAAAGGTCTAGCCAGTTTACAATCCCATAAATCCCAGTAGTTTATGAAAATGCCTATTTTTCTATACACTTAGTATTTGCTGTCCTTTGAAAGTTTTGAATTATACAATGTAAATAGTAACATCTGTCTCTTATACACATCTATTAGTTCTTCAGCGCTCAGCCTTCTTTATGGTACAGCTCTCATATCCATACATGNAGTAGTTTATGAAAATGCCTATTTTTCTATACACTTAGTATTTGCTGTCCTTTGAAAGTTTTGAATTATACAATGTAAATAGTAACATAAAAGCAATAAAATGTGAAAAAAAAAACCAAAGAATGCTATTTTCTTAACATGGTAGTGATTATAATATTTATTATAAATTGTCTAGGGAGATGAAGGAATATAAGTAGAGTCACCAGATATGGAAAAGCTTGACTCATTCACAGGAGCTAGAGTTCGGTGTCACTTCAAGGGGGAGAAGAACTAGAGAATGAGGCAAGGACCAGTTCATTAAGGACTTAATTTGTCATCCAAAGGGACTTAACCTTATAGAAGATGAAGTGCCATCATTAGAGAATTTAAACTAGGTAGATAAGTGATTGATTTTGATAGATTTGCAGTTTAAAGTCACTCTGCTGTCACCAGTGGCGATACATTGGATGGATTAGATAAATGTTTAAAATTATTTTCCAACAGACTTGAAACTTGCANATGAAGTGCCATCATTAGAGAATTTAAACTAGGTAGATAAGTGATTGATTTTGATAGATTTGCAGTTTAAAGTCACTCTGCTGTCACCAGTGGCGATACATTGGATGGATTAGATAAATGTTTAAAATTATTTTCCAACAGACTTGAAACTTGCATTTGTAAAGGGCTTAAACTTTTCTCCTAGAAGCCAGTATTGCACCTGTTGGATACTAACACCTCAAAGGGATTGCTGGCAGTAGTTTAGTGAAGAGAGAACAAGAGAGAGCGAGAGAGACCATACAACATGTTAAACCTTGAATCACTGATTTATCTGTTTCTGGAGTGATAGCAACTCGTTAGTAGTTTTGCAATTAGGACTGGAAGCCATTGAAAGATAACAAACAAAAGTATATGAAACAATGCTATCTTTTTAATGAAAAAGTCTTGGTGAATATCAATACTGCTGCGTTTTGTTTTTCTTTTTCTGGTAGTAACATCAATAGTAGGATTGATATAGACGTTCAGTAATGTAGACATTCTACCTGGTTTGTGTGGTAACCAAAATATGAAATGTAACAGACATGTTTTCTGCAATAATAGCAAATTGCACCTTCAACTTGAAGTTTGCTGTTATAAAGTTTTATTTCTGTGCTATTTACAGCCTGTATCCCAAGCAGTTGGAGCTGAACAACAAGCAACTCTTCTAAAACCAGATTTAGTTCAAAGGTGAGTATCTTCAAATTAATACCATGAAAGTAATGAGGGCATGTTGAAGTATTTGCCTTCTTTAGGTGCTTAGTCTCTTGACTACAGAAGCTTCTGTGTTCTAGTATTTGTGTGTATATTCAATAAAAATAGTATATATTATTCTTACTTTTTTATGTTAATAAGGATCATATGGATTGTGATATTATTGACCAATTTCTTGTTCACATTATTATAATAGCCTGGATTTTTTTATTTTTGGCATGTGGGATCTTAGTTCCCTGACCAGGGTTCAAATCTAGGCCCTTGGTGGTAAGAGTGGAGTCCAAACCACTGGACCACCAGGGAATTCTCTTCATATTCTGTTCTTAAGAAAAGATTGTAAGAATTTAAAAAAGGAAATAATGTAATTTAAAGTTCCAACTAATCTAAATAAATAATTTACAACCAGATATAATATATTATTTTAAAAACCAGATAATTTTATGTATTGTATATATATAATTGTATTTTCATTTGATAATAACTTTCTGACCCAGGAATCTAACTGGGGTCTCCTACATTGCAGGCAAATTGTTTATCAGCTGAGCTACCTGGGAAGCCCCTATCTTGTTCAGATTGGCTTAATTTCCTTTGTTCTATGTTCAAATTCACTGATATTGATTCTTTTCTTTGTCCTATTCATTCTGCTATTGTGCAAAATGAATCGTTTATTTCTGATTATATTCCTTTTATAATTTCCATTTGGTTCTTCCTTAATATATTCTATTATTATGAGATTTTCTGACTTTTCATTTGTTTCAGGAGTAGTTGTAATTGATCTTTGAAACAATTTGATAAAAAATCTTTGTCAGGTAGTTCTGATTCATCCTGGTCTTGGCATCTCTTGAGTGACTTTTCACATTCAAGTTGTGATTTTCCTGGTTTTAGATATGACAAAGAATTTTCATTTGTATCCTGGACATTTTGGACATTATGTTAGGATATTCTGGATCCTGTTTAAATCCTCTATTTTAGCAGGCAGTCACTGTGTTTAGGTGCCAAGGTACTCGTTTGTCGATACTTTTGTGGACTATAGTTTAATGCCAATTTAGTTTTCAGAGTCCCTGTAGTACTGTTCTGGTCTGCTTTGGTTCATCTTATATCACTGGGGCCCACTGCTGGACCAAGGGGTTGGAGAACAGTGCCCTAGGCCCACTACCCTAGGCTCTCTCTCCAGACCACATGCTACTGGTAGAGTTCCCACCAGCATTACCAAGGGAAGATGTGTATAAGAGACAGGATCATAACTGATCATTATTCTNCTCTCTCTCCAGACCACATGCTACTGGTAGAGTTCCCACCAGCATTACCAAGGGAGGAAAGGGCCCACTTTAACTACCTTCTGTTGCTGAGTTGGGGCTCAGGAGACCACTGTGCTTGAGCTATCTTTGCCTTTTGGCCAAGAGTCAAGATATGCTGACTTGGACTGCTTTCTGTCACTGGGTGGGTAACCAGGAGATGCTTAGCTGCTATATTTTTCTTCAAGTCCTGGGAGTCCCTAGCCAGTCTGCCTTCATCTTTTCACTTTTCAGTGCCCTCCTGTGATACTCTACTGTATTATTTCCAGATTTTATTATTATACTTAGGGCTATAATTTCTGCCATCTTGTTCCAAACCCTAAACTAGTGTTTTAAGAAAACTTTGTAAAGTGAATGATACAACTGCATTGACTAAAATTATATCCCTTTTATCCTCTTAAGGTGTTACGTTACTACTATTTCTCTGTCTATTAAAGAACTAAGAGCAGTATTACTGAATCTTCTTTCTCCACTTGTAGTTATGGAAATTCTTTTTCACAGGGACATAGAAAAAATATTAAGGGTTGTTTTTCTTTTCTTGTATATCTTTATACGGATACTTCATGAGTAGTTCTTTAGGAGAAAGGACTTAACCTAAAAATCAATTTTAAAAATATCTGGTGCTTACAGACCTCATTTAAGTTTCAAATGTATTGAAATATATTCAAATTTATTAAGGAAAAAGCTGAAAAATACCTTTGATACAGATAAACTGAAAGTCTGCCTTGTCATAATCATATTGACTTGAACCTGCAAAATATAAATAGTTAGAATTAATAATGTTGAATAATTTTCACATTATTCATTCAGTTTTTTTAACCAAAATTGTGGTGTATTTTTTCTTCCTTCCTCCCTCACTCCCTCCCTCCTCCTTTGTTTCTTTCTTTCTTTCTATTGAGGTAAATCTGACGTACAACTTTATGTTAGTTTCAGATGTACAATATAATGATTTATTATGTTTATATATTGTGAAATGATCACAATAAGT
>SJYV01034488.1:0-26408 GCA_006410875.1 Neotragus pygmaeus | reverse complement strand
CTCTCTCTCCAGACCACATGCTACTGGTAGAGTTCCCACCAGCATTACCAAGGGAGGAAAGGGCCCACTTTAACTACCTTCTGTTGCTGAGTTGGGGCTCAGGAGACCACTGTGCTTGAGCTATCTTTGCCTTTTGGCCAAGAGTCAAGATATGCTGACTTGGACTGCTTTCTGTCACTGGGTGGGTAACCAGGAGATGCTTAGCTGCTATATTTTTCTTCAAGTCCTGGGAGTCCCTAGCCAGTCTGCCTTCATCTTTTCACTTTTCAGTGCCCTCCTGTGATACTCTACTGTATTATTTCCAGATTTTATTATTATACTTAGGGCTATAATTTCTGCCATCTTGTTCCAAACCCTAAACTAGTGTTTTAAGAAAACTTTGTAAAGTGAATGATACAACTGCATTGACTAAAATTATATCCCTTTTATCCTCTTAAGGTGTTACGTTACTACTATTTCTCTGTCTATTAAAGAACTAAGAGCAGTATTACTGAATCTTCTTTCTCCACTTGTAGTTATGGAAATTCTTTTTCACAGGGACATAGAAAAAATATTAAGGGTTGTTTTTCTTTTCTTGTATATCTTTATACGGATACTTCATGAGTAGTTCTTTAGGAGAAAGGACTTAACCTAAAAATCAATTTTAAAAATATCTGGTGCTTACAGACCTCATTTAAGTTTCAAATGTATTGAAATATATTCAAATTTATTAAGGAAAAAGCTGAAAAATACCTTTGATACAGATAAACTGAAAGTCTGCCTTGTCATAATCATATTGACTTGAACCTGCAAAATATAAATAGTTAGAATTAATAATGTTGAATAATTTTCACATTATTCATTCAGTTTTTTTAACCAAAATTGTGGTGTATTTTTTCTTCCTTCCTCCCTCACTCCCTCCCTCCTCCTTTGTTTCTTTCTTTCTTTCTATTGAGGTAAATCTGACGTACAACTTTATGTTAGTTTCAGATGTACAATATAATGATTTATTATGTTTATATATTGTGAAATGATCACAATAAGTCTAGTTTAAACATTCATCACCATTTATAGTTAATAAAGATTTTTTTCTTATGATGAGAACTTTAAAAATCTACTCTGAGAAACTTTGAAATATGCAGTACAGTATTATTAACTGTCATCTCCATGATGTACATTATATTCCCATGATTTAATTATTTTATAACTGGTATTAATAGTTTGTACATTTTGACTCCCTTCACCCATTTCACCCACTCTCTACCTTCCCCCAACTCCTGCCTCTGGCACCCACCAGTCTATCCTCTATCTTTGAGCCTGGGGAATTTTTTGCTTGGTTGTTTTTTCCTATTTTTAGATTACACGAAAAGATCATATGGTATTTGTATTTCTCTTTCTGACTTACTTCACTTAGCATAATGCCCTCAACTTCTATGTATGTTGTTACAAATGGCAAGATTTCATTCTTTTTATGTTGTTGTTCAGTTGCTAAGTCATATCTGACTCTTTGCAGCCCCATGGACTGCAGCATGTCAGGCTTCTATCCTTCACTATCTCCCAGAATTTGCTCAAACTCATGTCCATTGAGTAGGTGATGCCATACAACCATATTGTCCTCTGTTATACCTTTCTCCTCCTGCCCTCTGTCTTTCCTAGTATCAGGGTCTTTTACAGTGAGTCGGCTCTTTACATCAGGTGGCCAAAGTATTGGAGCTTCAGCTTCAACATCAATCCCTCCAATGAATATTCAGGACTGATTGCCCTTAAGATTGACTGGTTTGATTTCCTTGCTGTCCAAGTGACTCTCAGGTGTCTTCTTCAGCACCACAATTTGAAAACATCAATTCTGTGGCACTCAGCCTTTTTTATGGTCCAACTCTCATATCCATACATGACTACTAAAGAACCATAGCTTTGACTATATGGACCTTTGTTGGCAAATGAATGCACTGTCTAGGTTTGTCATAGCTTTTCTTCCAAGGAGCAAGCGTCTTCTAATTTCATGGTTGCAGTCACCATCTGCAGTGATTTTGGAGCCCCCCAAAATAAAGTTTGTCACTGTTTACATTGTTTCCCCATCTACTTGCCATGAAGTAATGGGACCAGATGCCATGATCTTTGTTTTTTGAATGTTGAGTTTTAAGCCAGCTTTTTCCACTCTTCTCTTTCAACTTCATCAAGAGGCTCTTTAGCTCCTCTTTGCTTTCTGCCATTAGGGTGGTATCATCTGCATATCTGAGTTTATTGATATTTCTCCCGGCAATCTTGATTCCAGCTTGTACTTCAGCCTGCCTGGCATTTTGCATGATGTACTCTGCATATAAGTTAAATAAGCAGGAAGACAATACAATATACAGCCTTGTCGTACTCTTTTCCATTTGGAACCAGTCTGTTGTTCTATGTCCAGTTCTAACTGTTGCTTCTTGACCTACATACAGGTTTCTCAGGAGGTAGGTAATGTGGTCTGGTAGTCCCTTCTGTTGAAGAATTTTCCACAGTTTGTTTTGATCCACACAGTCAAAGGCTTTAGTATAGCCAGTGATCAGGAGTAGATTTTTTTCAGGAATTCCTTTTATAGCTGAATAAAACTCCTTTTCTTTATCTCATTTTCATTTCTTGTTCTGTTTCCTGCACTATTCCTGTCTTCCACACCTCGTCTATCCTCTGTTGATTTCGTTACGTGAACAGGTATATTATTTTGAGTTAGAATTGGTTTTTAGAATTTTATTTGAACATATTAATAAGAAAACCCTAAACAAACAAAATAAAATTGGTCAAGAACATCCACTGATAAAAGGTCCATCACTAGCAGTGTTTTTCTTTCACTCCCATTACTATGAGATATTTGCCTAATACATACAAAGTAATCTCAGTGTTTTGTAACTTTTAAAAACAGTTTCATTGAGACATAATTCACCTACCATTAAATTTTCACCCATTCAAAGTGTACAATTCAATGGCATTTAGTATATTTGCAAAGTTGTACAATCATAACTTTTTGAGAGATATTGTACAACTTATATATTTTATTTAAACTCATTATTATTTTATAATCGAGTGTTTTTCTTAGAATTTTACCATCAAAATGGAATGATTCTAGCCATACAGGGATTTCAGATGTTATAAATCTGATTTGGGTTAAATATTGGACTTTGAGAATCATAGAATAATGTCTTCTCTGAGAAACTGAATTGGAGTTGCTTTTGTTTTTGTTTTTTTAAATAATAGTTTGAATCATGATGTGGCACCTGTGAAGGAAAACACAAATACCCCTGATAACCCAAGTGGAAATGGCAAACAAGATCGGATCAAACAGAGAAGAGCTTCCTGTCCTCGGTCAGAGAAGGGAACTAAATTTCAGCTTACTGTTCTTCAGGTCAGTGTGTAAATATGATTTGGTTAAGAGCAAATGTTGAGGTCTGGGGAGTCAGGGAGGGGCGATGTTGCTGTGGCAGTGAGTATAGAGTATTATGAAATTCTTCAGCAGACACCTTTGAGCACAAATCTTTGTATTTGTGCTGATTATTTCCTTATGATAGATTCTTGGAAGTAGCATTATTGATCAAAATATGAAGATTTTTAAACTTTCTCAATACATATTTCTAGATTGCTGTCCAGAAGGGTTGGACCAGTTTACATTTCTATTATTAGTGTATTTTTCTTTGCTTAAAGGTCAATTTGTGGGATTAGGAGAATTTTGAAAATGATTCGCCAGATTTAGATCTTTGCATTGCAGATAGTTATAGGGACTATTGTAACTTTTTTTGTATTTTTATAAAAGTTGTGTTCCTTTTCTTTCCTGATTTTTTTGCTGAATAATTTGAGCCTTAGATTTGTCATACAGTGATTATTTAGACAGTATTTCACCAAGAGAAAAGCAGAATATTTTTAGATTCTCAATATTTTAGACCATTTTTTTCTTATATTTTATGTGAGCTCATCAAAATATTTCCTGTTCCATTTGCAAACAGAAGGCAATGACTGACTCTTAAACTAGTAAAATATTTGTGCCCAGGTTTCTACCTCTGGAGACAATATGGTGGAGTGTCAACTGGAGACACACAATAACAAGATGGTCACCTTCAAGTTTGATGTTGATGGTGATGCACCAGAGGATATTGCAGACTATATGGTAAGTACAGAAAAGACAAATTATTTTCCCTTCAGCATTCTTTGTCTTTTCCCCCTTTAATTCTCCCCCATCATTTACTGAGAGCCATATTTTCTTAGGGTACTGCTGCTTTATAAAATTTGTAAAGAGCTAAATTCGTTATGATAAAAGTAAGTCACTATACCCCCTCTGGTGTCAGTATATTTATGTGTGGAATATGAGGGAGTTACATTAAGAGAGGAGCTAGGTCAGTGGTTCTTAACTCTAGCTGCATGTCAAAATCAACAGAAGAGCTTTTAAAAAACAGTCCTTTGGGGAATTCCTTAGAGGTCCGGTGGTTAGGACTTGGAGCTTTCACTGCAGTTGCCCAGGTTCAGTCTCTGGTTGGGGAACTAAGATCCTGCAAACCGCATGGTGTGGCCAAAAAAACCCTAAGACAAAAATAGTTCTGTTTCCTGGATCCCTAATTAAATTAGAATTTGGGGGGATGAGGCCTAAGCATTAATAGTTTATACAGTTATAACATCTTACATATAGGTGTTCAAGTAATGTTCATCATTTCATTTAGTTTTTGTATTTTCTTTGAATCGTTAGGCTTAGGTTAGTATTCCCCTCTTTTTTTAGGGGAATGGGTTAGGGTGGCAGGAAGAGTACATAATACTTTCATTTCTGCCAATTTTCTTTGGATATACATTCCTGGCCAAGCAGAATTTAACATTTGAAAATGTTAATAATATTGTGAATTCTGCCTCTTATTCAACTTAGTATTTTCTGAACTGTCTTGGGGCCATACTTTATCATCTTTAGAGATGTTTCATTTTGTGTTTTTTGATTTAAAAGCTTTTGGGTTTGGACATCCTAGTTTTAAATGTAAACATTGCCTCAGTTATGTTGTTCAAATGGCAATTAATTTATAGAATGCCAAAATTTTTAAAAATGCTGGCTTCTGGTAAGTAGTGCCAATCTGACAAATGCTGGTGATCTCAACTAGAAAGAATAATTTAATGTGTTGTCTGGCATTTTATTGCTAGTTTTTCTTAACTCTGTTGTGGCAATCAGATCTAAATACCAATTAATTTTTCTTTACGGTAGTCAGCATATTATAATTTTGAAGAAACTAAATGCATTCTTTTGAATAGACTTACTTTTCCTTTTGGATAGGTTGAAGATAACTTTGTCCTGGAAAGTGAAAAAGAAAAATTTGTGGAAGAATTGAGGGCTATCGTAGGTCAAGCCCAGGAGATCCTTCATGTTCACTCTGCTACAGAAAGAGCTGTTGGAGTTGACTCTGTTACTGTGGAACCCAGCAGCAGCCAAGTAAGAGCAGTTGCTTAGCAAATAGGTCTTCTTGAATATGTATCAGGAACTTCTTTATTTATCTATTCATTTTTAATTCAGACAGGATCATCTGAACAAGTACAGATAAATTCTGCGTCCAGCCAAACCAGCAGTAAGTATATTTAACAAAATTTACCATTTGGCTTTTGAAGCAAGACATTTGAAAAGTTTTAATTTACATACCTTGGGAAGGATATCAGCCAATAAAGGAATTTGATAAATTGTTGATATAGGTTTCCCCACACTTTGAAAGGACTTTATAGCTCAGAAATAAGAAGTAAAAAAGTGAGAAGTAAAACTCTTCTCCAAATTTCCTCCAAGTTTGGCTCTTTACCTGATTAATTTATTTCTGAGTTGTCGCATGGTATGTTATCAGAAAAGCAGTCACAGTACTGATGACCTTTAACAGCTTTAATGTTTGAACTTAACTGGCAAGTTTTATTTTTCTCCTGATATGAGATGGACAGCAACTTTCTTGACTAAAATCACTGTGTTCTGAGTTTGCCTCATGTTTAATATCAGTAGCATTCGTTTCTTGATTTCATTCCACCAATGATATGCTTCTACCTGCTCTGATCACTAATAAGTTTTTGTAAATCAGATACCAGATACACTTCCATGGACTGAAAATGAGGTCTTCTATTTTCTCTTCTCACAACCTTTTTTCTCCATTCTTTTCAGCTCTGATCATAGGTATATTTAGAGTATCTGTGAGGGGGAGAAGAGCCATAGACAAATGAGGACTTCTGAAGGAATTATAATAGCATGAAGAAACAACAGGTGGTGTGGGAGTCATGGAACCAGATACCATTATCTTGAAAGTTAGATTGTTTTAGGATGCTAGGGTTCTCCTCTATCTTCATTTTATTAGTAGGAGTTTGAGTAGATTTCTAACTGGCAAAGTGGGGTAAAGTTTAAAAGAGAATTACTTATAAGTTAACAAAGTAGGAATACAGATGTAGGGGCTTATTTTACTTTATTTTTTAAGTTGTTATAAAGTAAAATTGGCTTTTTTTCTTTTGGTGTAGAGTTCTGTAAATTTTAGTCCTCTTAGAGATATGTGTATACACACATCTATACACATATACACAGGGGCTTCCCTGGTGGCTCAGAGGTTAAAGCATCTGCCTGCAATGCGGGAGACCTGGGTTTGATCCCTGGGTGGGGAAGATCCCCTGGAAAAGGAAATGGCAACCCACTCCAGTATTCTTGCCTGGAGAATCCCATGGACAGAGGAGCCTTGTGGGCTACAGTCCATGGAGTCGCAGAGTCGGACACGACTGAGCAACTTTACTATAGATATGTGTAAGCACCACCATAATCAAGGTGCAAAACAAAGATGTAGATTTTAATGGAAAAAATGCTTTCCGTTTTTTTCCAAAAAGAAGTGCCCTGCTTTTAATCACTACTGATGCAGTGTTTGTTTCTGAAGAATCGAAAATCCTTCTCTGAAGATATCTTGCACTTTTTCAGAGTATTTGTCAATCGGGTTTGGGAGGTCTGGTCTTAGAAGTAAGTTAGCCTAGTGCTGTTGGAAATGGAGATAAAAGACAATTTGTTGTTTTAACCTGATTTTCTTAGTTAACAAGTTAAACATATTGACAGTTGCTTAGCATATTAATTTTTGTCAATTCTTTCTACAGATGAATCTGCTCCTCCTCAGTCATCCCCAGTTGGTCGATGGCGATTTTGTATAAATCAGACAATAAGAAACCGGGAGGCTCAATCTTCTCCTTCTCTTCAGCAGTACATGCCTACAGTTCCTGGGTTAAACCTACTTTCTAGTAAGTGTTTGTTGTCTGCACCTTTATTCAGACCTGCAAGATGGGGATGCAAAATATATACCATATCTTTAATTTGTTTTCATGGAAAAGACTCTGATGCTGGGAAAGATTGAAGGCAAAAGGAGAAGGGGGCAGCAGAGGATGAGATGATTAGATAGTATCACCAACTCAATGGACATGAATTTGAACAAACTCTGAGAGATAGGAAAGGACAGGGAAGTCTGGCGTGCTACAGTTCATAGGGTCGCCAAGAATTGGACACGACTAGCGACTGAACAACAACATGGGTATTTTATTCCGTTTATGAGAATTTCCATAAGCATTTTTGAAGATGTTAATATTAGAATATAACTTAAGCCATTTAAATTTCATTATTTATGAAAAAAAAAAGGTTTTTCTCCTTGTCAGGTTGAATTCTGTGTATTTTGATTTTATTTACAAGAGTAGTTTCACACTGGTTCTGATTTGCCCCTTGTTCCTTCTTGTCCCTTTTGGGTTTGGACTAGGCTATGCTTTGTACTTACCAATACATGCTTAGCCATTTTTTGTTATTATTTCAGGTCCAAGAAACATAAGTAATAAGGAAATATCACAGGACACACTGCTTACTCTAGAAAGTAATCCGTGCCAGCGTGTACTTTTCACCTCCACATCACAACACAAGGATGTAGCTGATGGTAAGATTTCTGAATATGCCAGTGTAGAAACTAAGCAGCCAGCTATACTTTATCAAGTAGAAGATGACAGGCAAATAATGGCACTAGTTGCTAGTAGTTCCAATCATACTGCTACTTCAGTTCGTGCAGTTCCACTTGAATGTGAGGGACTCACCAATGAAGCAGACATATTTCTACCTGTGTATCCAGGTCACCAAGCTGCCAGTCAGGCAGCTTCTGATGAGTCAACTCAGATTGCTGCTAACTGTCTTACAACCCCGGCATTTCTATCTGATCAAAAGCCTCAATCCTTACTAGTGCAGCAGCGAACTACGGATGCAGAATTTATTTCCCAAGAAGGAGAAACTGCAGTGAACATGGAAGCAAGTTCTCCTAAGATGGTCGTTCCCACTCAGAATCCTGGCCTTGAACCAACCAGCCTTCTATCCTCTACTGTCCTGGAATCAGATGGGGAAAGACCTCCAAAAATGGAATTTGCAGACAACCGAATTAAAACTCTGGATGAAAAATTAAGAAATTTGCTCTATCAGGAGCATAACATACCTAGCATCTACCCTGAGAGTCAGAAGGATACCCAAAGCATAGACTCTCCATTTTCTTCCTCTGCTGAAGATGTACTCTCATGTCCAGTGCCAGAAGTCATAGGCACCAGTCACTGTGGAATTCAAGATAGTACTGCACAGTCCCCTAATTTTCAGCAGACAGGCTCTAAGATTCTGTCCAATGTGGCTGTGAATCAGCCTGCTAACATATCAGTGTTCAAAAGGGACCTGAATGTGATAACTTCTATACCCAGCGAATTATGTTTACATGTAAGTATCATTCTTTCTAACCAATTCCTTATGCTTTTAAAAGAAATGCCTTCTTTTCTAAAGTTCTGTCCTTTGAAATGAAATTATCTATGTCATAAGATTCTGAGGTCACAGGTGTTTCAAAGGTCATGGCTTAGGATGCAGGGGCCTAAAACTTCTCAATAGAGGCAGTAGAACTATCTTTGGTGAGAGACCCCTCTGTTGAATTAGCTAGGAACTTGTGAGCAATGTTTATGTTTATATTAATGATAGAACAGGACTGATAGATTGTTTTAGAGGATAGGAAGAACTTGCTTTTAGATTTCCACTTAAAAATACCTATTAGTTTCCTTTTAAAAATTTTATGGTTCTAATTTAATCTTGTTTGTGGGTTTTTTATTTATTTGAAAAAAAAATTTTTAAGAAAATTAAAATCCCCCATAATTTCCTGACTTGTTTTTTTCTCAATTTACATAATGTAAGAATTTAACTTCTCTTTTCTGTTCCTTCAGCTCATAGGGATAACCACTATCTGGTGCTTATCCACTATATGGTACTTATCCTTCTTGACTTAAGCTTATACATATCTAGATAAAAACCTATAACTTTTTATTCAATAAAATTGGATTGTGCTATAAACATATTGATCTACAACTTAATTTTTTATTTTTAGTATATCATAGACATATTTACAAATACTTATCACTGTATCTCTATTATTATTAATATATAAGTAATATATGCATATATATAAAGTAAAATCCACCCCACTTCCAAACCTATAGACACAGCTGTTAATAAATCTTCCCAGACATGGTTTTAACTAACATACAAATATTTATATAGCACTTTTTTATATGTATTATATCTATTTACAAAGATACAGATATATACTGTATATTTGTATACATACACTTCCTTATATACATGTACTGTTCTGCATTTTTTTTCCCCACTTACAGACATCTATCCATATCAGAATCCATAGTTTTACCTCACCTAACAGCATAACATCCCATTGAATAAAAATAACTTACTTATTTTTTTGTAAACTAGTAATTTAAAATTATGCAGTTAATGTGTAAACACAAAAATTCAGAAGGATAGGAAATTAAATTGTGTTGACACTCCCACTCCCCAAACATTTAAGTTCCTGGTTTTAGTTCTTGTGGTCATTGCTATTAATAACTTGTAAATAATATACTTACTGATTTTTGGATTTAGCAATTTCCTACAATAAAATCTGACTCATTTCTCTGAATGGTAGAGAAATTATATTTTCTCTTTCTTCTATTTTTCTTCCCTATACACCTCGCATTTTTTATTACTTAAATTACATTTTAGCATTAGCAAAGTTTATAACATCTACATTTTTAATAGTTGGTTATGCCTTGTCTGTAGGTTGATTGGAAGAATTGAAAATCAGTAAATAACATGTGTTATCTGATGATCATGTAATGTGATTAGAACCATAAAAAATGAAATGTAATTCTCTATTATTTAAGCTTTATTGCTCAAAAGAAAATCTTTCAAATGTCAAAGTCAAATGGATTCAGCACCNTTGGAAGAATTGAAAATCAGTAAATAACATGTGTTATCTGATGATCATGTAATGTGATTAGAACCATAAAAAATGAAATGTAATTCTCTATTATTTAAGCTTTATTGCTCAAAAGAAAATCTTTCAAATGTCAAAGTCAAATGGATTCTTTTATTTGATTCAAATGTCCACGTGCTACATCTAGATCAAACTTATTACCTGCCACTGTTTCTGGTGTCCTAGAATTCCATTTTGTTTTCCCCCTCAAATGAATAATATTTTTAAATATGTTGCATGGATTAGCAATTTGATTTTTTTTAATGTCCAAAAATGTCTTTGTTTTTTTAATATAAATTTATTTATTTTAATTGGAGGTTAATTACTGTACAATATTGTATTGTTTTTGCCATACATCAACATGAATCTGCCACAGGTATACACATGTTCCCCATCCTGATAGCATCATTTTGAGTTAATTTTTGTATATGGTGTGAGATAAAGATCCAGCTTCATTTTTCTGCATGTGATCATCAAGTTGTTCCAGCACTGTTTGTTATTTTATTCTCTTTATTGTTATTATAAATGAAATTGCTTTTTTAAATTTCCTTTTTTGATTTTCATTGGTAGCATATAGAAATACAATTGATTTCTGATTGTTGATGTTATATCCTTCTACTTTGTTTTGTTTATTAGCTGTAATAGCTTTTGGTGGGTATTCTGTATAAGATCGTATCATCTGTGAATAGACAGTTTTATTCCTACATTTATTTTTTTTCTTATCTATTTAACTTTTCATTTCATGTTTTCCATCTCATTGTCCTTTTGCTTTTTGTACTGGGAGAATTTCTCTATTTATAAGCTGTTTATAATCTCCTATTCAGCTATTTTTTATGTGAAGGATTATATTTTTAATTTCTAATAATTTCTTTTTTTATGGATGTAGTATATTCACACATGGCTTTTTAGATATTAAAGCCTTATTCTATGTTATTAATGCTACCTCCTTGGCTATCCTGTTTGTTGAGTTTAGTGTTTTCTTAAAGTACTGATTTCCCAAAAGTGTTGGTGATTCTTCATTGCATACTCAGTTTTTCTTTTTCCCCCATGAGATTCCGTTTTTGTCTGTTTGTAAATGCTATATATAATTACTAGAGTCTAACTCTAGTAATTATGAGGAAAGTGTGAGACATGCTTCCTGGCACTGGTTATTGTAACTTGTCTCTGATGCTGCCTAGAGGGAGGTCTAATAGCTAGTCTTCAAAAGTAGCAGGGCTTCTCCTTACTCCTAGATCTTATCTCCTCCCTATATTGCTGATATTTTTCTTGGCCACAAGTATTTTCCTCTTGCCACTCTTATTTGGGAGCAGATGCCTCTGATGTCTTTTCTTTGTTATGGAGATGGGGTAGGAAGGTGCAGAACAGGCTGCCTGGCTGTTCCTTCTTTGGTACCCTAACCAGTTCACTCTTCCATTCAGTGGATATCTACTGAGCAGTGAATAAGTCAAAATCTCTATTTTTTGTGGAACTCACACTCTAGTGGGGGAAAATAAATCCTAAACAAATAAAAAAGGCTATGATAGGATGACTAAGGAATTACTTTAGATAGGGTGGTCGCAGAAGGATTTGTTTGTGATGGTGATATTCAGGTAGAGACCTTGTTTTAGAAACCAAAAGAAGGCCAGTAAGTAGTAGGGTGTTACAAGATCATGTTGAAGTGACAGATAGGAGACAAATTGTGTGTAGCTTTGTAAGCACTCTGTCCAACTACTCATCCTTTTGGTTGTTCAGGGTGCTCTCTCCTGCTGCCCATATCTCCCACCTGAGTTTACTGCATTTTGAAACAGTTCTTGCATATGTCATTATGCAGATTAAAGGAGGCTACTTTTTCCTCCTTTAATCTTAGATGCCTGTGTCTACATCTGTTTTTCCTATTGCACTTAAAACTTTGGGTTGATAAGAGAAGCTAGAACTTGTATTTATCATCTTGATCCAGTTATTACTTAATAAAAATCTTTTCTGTAATTTCAGTGGGACCAATATTATTGAGAGTTTTTTTTTTCTCTTTACGAAAGTATTAGTGTTAGTCCAAAATAGGACTTTGGAAAATAAAAACTAGTTGTTCAGAATTTTACTTTTAATGACTGTTGACTCTAAGTATTAAAAATGCTTGTCCCAAACTGCAGTTTACTTAGTGCTGCTTTTAGACTGTCTTAGAGAAGGAAATGGTAACCTGCCCCAGTATTCTTGCCTGGAAAATCCCATAGATGGAAGAGCCTGGCAGGCTACAATCCGTGGGGTCCGAAAGAGTGGGGCACGACTGAGCGACTTCACTTCACTTCAGGCGATCTTCCTTCAGACAAATGCTAAATCCTATTCTTTGTGCTTTTCAATACTTTTTAATTTTCTAAATTTGTAGGGGCCATTCTCAGGTTTCCCAAAGTATTTGTGGCTGTGTATATTAATTTTTGTATGAGTTATTATAAGGAATTTATTTTTAAAGTACTCAGAAACAGCAGTTAATTCTTATTTTTCGGGGGAAAAATGGGAATACAAGAAGAGGGAAGTGTGATTTTTATAGTCAGCTGTGGCCTGATGTTAACAATTTTTAAAGTTTGAATTTCAAATAATTTTGAGATCCATTTTAAATTTCTGTGTGATTACATAATGTAATAAATTTGATTTGGTAATATATTTCTATAAATCTAAATGCTTAGATATCTTGATTTTCTATGTTTATCATGTGTGTCAGACATCTTTAACTGTCTTAAGTAATATAAGCATAGATGAAAATTTCCATTTTAAGATCATAAGATTTAACTAACCTTTTTTTTTTTTAGCAAATTAGTGCAATGAAGTTTCTTTACTTCAGATTTTAATTTTCAGTTTTCAAAGTTGCTATGATAAAAAATATTCTAGGGTGGAAATTTAATATTCTATGATTTTATTTATTTGAAGTCTAAGTAATATTTTTAAAGAAAAAGAAGGCTTAATTCCTGTAAGTTCAATATTTCAGGTTTAGTCTGACATAGTACTATTAATAGAAATATACATAGCATTTTGTTTTTGATTGCTGATTGGTCCATACAAGAAACTCCAATGGTATAAATAACTGCTCTGCCTCATGTAAATTATTACCATTTTGGTTTTCCTCTTTTTGTCTCCATTAGGAGATGTCCCCAGATGCTTCACTTCCAGGAGATCCAGAGGCCTATCCTGCTGCTGTGTCAAGTGGTGGAGCCATTCATCTGCAGACAGGAGGTGGATATTTTGGCCTAAGCTTTACTTGTCCTAGTCTCAAAAATCCTATTAGCAAGAAATCCTGGACTCGCAAATTAAAAAGCTGGGCATACAGGCTACGGCAGTCAACCAGCTTTTTCAAGAGATCAAAAGTCCGTCAAGGTAGTGTGCTTACAGTCAGGGACATAGACTAGGTAACATCATTTTTCATTTACTTCTGTTTCTTTCTGTTGTTATTCATACACAAATCTTGCCACCTTTTCCATATAGCCCATGTATGTAACACGTCCCATTAATGTCATTTCCATTTTATTTTTCCTTTTGTAACTAATTCAGTTTTAAAGTATTCATTTCATTTAGACACTAAGTCTCAGGATAAATCTTGAAATGTCTGATTTAGAGGTAGGGGCTTCTACAGTGTTGCTTATTACATTAACACTTTTTTAATTGTCTAGCAGGAGTTTTTTCTACTTTTCTTCATTTCTGGTAATGTAAACAAATGTAATATTAACAAACAATTTTCTCCTTTCTGCTTACAATTTGGCAAAACTTGCAGTGGAAACAGAAGATACGAGATCAGCCGTTGTTCCTGACCCCATTCATCTGATAGGAGAGTCCACAACTGATACTAGGTCTTTGAGTAAATGTAAAGCAATGAGTGGATCATTTCAGCGGGGTCGGTTTCAGGTTTGTGTCTTTGGTAGAATCATTTTCTACAGGGGCATTATGAAAGGTGACAGCATTGAACATCTAGGTCTGTAGATGGTAATTATTTTAAATGTAGATTATTATCATATTTAATTTTCCCCCTTATATGCATCTTCTCACCTTCTGTAGCCATCCACTAAAGGTGAGTCTAAAGAAATGAGGATTTTAGTAACTGGAACAGAGCATAGATCTGTGTCATTGTTTTTTGGTGGGTGGTTGGGTCATCTTTTTTATAAATCTAATTTCATGTCGTTTAGAATCTTGGCAATTAAAATATTTTTAATTTTTTATTGAAGTATATATGGTTTACAAAATGGTGTTAGTTGTATGTGCACCTATGGAATGTTTTAATTGCAGAATTGTATTTGAGCAATATGTAGCTAACTGAATTTACAAAGGGCCCAACCGAAAACCTTTGAATATGGCAAGAATAAATGGGATTTTTTAAAACTTTTTTTCCTTTGGCTGCTGCATATGACATGCAGAACTTCCCTGACTAGGGGTCAAATCTATGGCCCCTGCAGTGAAAGTATTTTAAAGTTTTGGTATTATCAATGTGTGTACATCACAGAAGACCATCCAATTGTCTGTACCATATAATATATTGAATTTCTTTGTGGGTTTACTCTTTGGTTAGGCAGAGCCAGCCACCTCTGCCTTTTTGTATTTCAGGTGATTACAGTTCCCCAGCAGGAGTCAGTGGAAGTGACATCTTTTGGAATAGAACACATACCAACATTCAATAAAATGACAAGTCAGTCTAGTGAAGAAACTTCAGCCTTTACTGAAACAGCAAAGTCGCAGTTGGTAGAAATGGAACCTGTCACACACAATCCACAAACTTCACTTTCTTCTCAGAAGTTACAAGCTCTTCATGAAACCTTCAAAGAAGATCTAAGAATTTCCAAACAAACTGACAACTTTTCATCTTTTAGTATAGCTTGTGCAACTGATATATCTTTGATGACTACAGAAAAGGAATTGGAAGAAAATTCAGCCACAGGAAGTAGCATGCAGTCTGGATCTGAACTACTTAAAGAGAGAGAGATACTTACTAGTAGGAAACAGCCTAGCTCTAATAGTGAATTTTCAGCCGCTCTAACTGACAGAGGGAAATCAGTGGCAAAGACTGGTACAGAGAGAGAAAAGCACTTACTACTCTGTGAAGAAAAAGCCTCTGTTCAAACACAGAGCTCACACTTTTATTCACCATCTTCCCCAATGAGCAGTGATGATGAGTCAGAAATAGAGGATGAGGACTTAAAGGTGGAGCTTCAAAGATTACGCAAAAAGTAAGAACTGCTTCTCTTTGCAATTTTTTAAGGAATCTCCACACTGTTTTCCACAGTGGCTGTACTAGTTTACATTCCCACCAACAGTGTAAGAGGGTTCCCCTTTCTCCACACCCCCTCCAGCATTTATTGCTTGCAGACTTTTGGATCGCAGCCATTCTGACTGGTGTGAAATGGTACCTCATTGTGATTTTGATTTGCATTTCTCTGATGATGAGTGATGTTGAGCATCTTTTCATGTGTTTGTTAGCCATCTGTATGTCTTCTTTGGAGAAATGTCTATTGAGTTCTTTGGCCCATNGGCTTCTGTTAACCTGATGTAGGCCATATCTCACTTAGTTATCTTCTACTGCCTTCCTACTGTGTATCTGGCTCCACCCGAGGTACTGGCAATACTGAGGAGCAGCAGGCAGGCAGAAAACTGACCCAAACACAATTTGATCCTCTGGAAGTCACTTTCAAGTTGCTCTGTGGTCCAGGGCAGGGGGTGATGGGATTGACTGATTAATTCTGTACTGCAGAGGTGCAGAGAAAGAGAAGGTCAGGATTTCTATTCACAGTCGACTATGACATTTTGATCCAGAAGACAAAATCCGTTATTGCCCTTGCCTCCTCTCTAGAGGTTTGTGTCATTAATTTGAAGGGTGTGGTCTGGTTTCAGAAGAAGTCTCTTTATTTAAAAATAGCCTCTTTTCCATTGCTCGCGTGGAAGGGCTTAAAATTCCACCATTACAATTCATTGGTTTGAATTAAGTTTTAATACTCCACTAAAATGTGAAGGCCCCTGGAGAAAGTGTATTAATGTGATATCTCTCATTACTGCCAAAGCATAAGTCAATGTATCACGTGTTCTCTAAGGAGACAGTGGAAGGTGAACGATTCCATACCTGAAGATGGGAAAGGAGACAGGCAACAGTCTGGAAGGAAGATGGCAGCCTCCCTTATCTGTGAAGGAGCACCCAGAATCCTGGAGGGAAAAGGACTGGGGAGGATCTGCTTGCCTGGGTGGATGCTGTGTAACATCCGAGGCCAGTAGTTCTCAGATTCTGGAATGGTTGTGGATGCGACCCACTCCAATATTCTTGCCTAGAGAATTCCACGGAAGAGGAACCTGTAGATTTGTAGATTAAAGGGCTACAATCCATGGGATTGCAAAGAGTCAGACATGACCGAGTAACTTTCACACACGCACACACATATACAACATAATGGAAAATAATCTGAAAAAAAATATATATATATAACTGAATCACTTTGCTGTATACCTGAAACTAACACACTACTGTAAACCAACTATATTTCAATTTTAAAATGCCACTAAATAAAATTATATATCTATGAAAAAATCAACTGGTCATTTCTCTCTGTTCCCACTAAGGATTGCCTGCAGCCCTTTAATCCTGCTTTATACTGTAGTTAGTTTGTTGTCCATTTCTCCTCCTGAGATGGACTGTGAACTCCCTGAAAGCAGGGGTTGTATCTTAATGAGCTCTGAGTAACCCTCCCATGCTTTACATGGAAAGTTCCTAAACAAATTCCCTGAATAGAATCATATCCACTATCTTCACAACCATTGCTCTTCTCTCTGCTCTCTCCTGTCTTCCTTCCTTCTTATCTTCCTTCCTCCTTTCCTTTTTCATTTGTTCCTCTCTCCCTGATTTTCTTCAGTTAGAACACAGTCGCCCTCCCCACCCCCNTCTTTGACAAAGGAGGCAAGAATATACAATGGAGAAAAGACAATCTCTTTAACAAGTGGTGCAGGGAAAATTGGTCAACCATTTGTAAAAGAATGAAGTGCATTTCTTTTAATGTGCATTGGTTGGGTAATTTCTGGTTTGTGAACTTTAATATGATATGAATAACTTTTAAATGAAAATCAGTCAATGTTCCTTCCATGTATAAAACATACTTAGGCACTGAACAACATTCAGTAAGGTATACAGAAGTAGAAATACAGTGTTGTACATGTGAAACATATTATGTTGTAGATCAATGTTTCCTCAATAAAAATAAATAAATACATCCTCCACTTGTTGGCAATTGTGCCATTAGTGTAGCAGCCATCACTGACCACCAGTTGAGTGCTCAAGATCACTTGTTCCACCAGATTTATATACAAGAAAAATCTTGACACTGGGTTTTCCATTAGTACAGAAATGTTCGTAAATGAATGACATCCAAACTTAGCTCTTTGTAAGATGTTTTTTTAATAGAAACTAAAGGGGAATGAGCACAGAAATACTCCTCCTGATTAGCTGTGTGGGCAGAAATGCTGGCACTTGATAATATGTATAGAAGATTATGATACATGTAAAGAATATATATGTATAGACTATTATGATATGAACAGAATGATAATACGTATGTGTTTCTGGCTATTGTTTCCTTTTCATTCCTACCTGCTGACATTTTTCCAGGGTAAGAACACAATCTATAAAAGGCTTCAGCTCCAAAGTCTTCCCCAACATTGTTGTGCTATTTGGTTGCCCATTGGAGTGGGCAGAGAATCAGATGAATATGTGGAGGGAAAACAGAAAAAATGATACTTTTATTGTAGGCTGTCTTGTATGTTCTTGGGTTTTAAAACTTAGAAAAGTAGGAATTCCAACAAGATTGGTACATCGTTTTAGTACACCATTGTTGCCCAAAATTAGTAAAAATTAATTTTGTGAAACTGTTTTGTATATGAGAATATGTTCCACTTATTTCATTAAACTCTTTTTAAGCAATTTTCACTAATATGTTTTCATTTAATTTTTTGTTAACAAAAGTCCATAGTTTAATTTCCTTAGTTTTTACATAAATTATTTTTCTGTTCTAGGACCCCATCCAGGATACCACCTGATATTTACTCATGTCTCTAAGCTCCTCTTGGTCTGTCCTCAGACTCCATGGCTTTTTTGTTTGTTTGTTTTTAAATTTTATTGAAGTGTAGTTGATTTGATTTACCATGTTGTGTTAATTTCTTCTCTACAGCCCAAAGTGACTCAGCTATATATACATACATACATACATAGAGTTTTTCATATTCTTTTCCATTAAGGTTTGTCACAGGATATTGAATATAGTTCCCTGTGTCCATTTTATTTTTAATATCCTTGAATCTAAGCCTTCAGTAGCTCAGGAGTCATAGAGAATGACAGACTATGTATAAGCAATCATTGAGATTATTATGTTCCTCCTTATTAAGGAATTTTCTTATCCTTTTCCCATGGGAAAAGGTATGGGGTTGGCATGGTATAATGGAAAGCACATTGACAAAACAGTCAGGATACTTAGTTTCAACGCCAGCATATAACCTCAGCTGTTTACCCTCTGGATTCTATTCTTCCCATCCCCAAAATAGAATGATAACTTGATGAACCTATATCATGGCCCTGTTACGAGTTTCAAAGAAGATAAAAGTACTTTGAATGTGTGTTTTTTTTTTTTGCATTGTAATAGTTGTTTTAATTTGTATTTTTTTTCCAGCTGAGCTATTTATTTTACTTTATTTTACTTTACAATATTCTATTGGCTTTGCCATACATCGACATGAATCCACCACAGGCGTACACGAGCTCCCAATCCTGAATCCCCCTCCCACCTCCCACCCCACAACGTGTTAATATCGAGGTTCTTGCCTTATCTTTTACATTTCAAATAGTTTTCCACAATTAAAAAAAGTAACATAACATTTGTACAAGATTTTGTCACTTATGTATTTAATTAAATCCCTGGAAGTGTTACTGTGCTTAAATTTTACAACTGCATTTCCTAAAATTCATTTTAGACCCACTCTGTAAGTTTTGACTTGTAAATCAGTCAGAGGAACTTTATGAATCTTTTCTATGAGAATGATTTAGTTAGCTTGTGTAAGTGTACTAAATTAAAGACTTACTATGATGTTCAGATTAGGAGACTTTTCATTGATGGAGACATGTATATTTGATTTCTTTCATCTATTTGTACATCTTGTGCTCTAGAACTCATGAGACTAACAAACCATCTGCTTCCTGGTTTCTGCTATTCTAGATATAAACAGAAATACTGGTTTAAAACAATAAATGAGATTCTAGTTTTCTGAAAAATTTGAAAGTCAGGATGGTATGTTAAAAAGAGAGAGTTCTCATTTAGACTTTAGAGTTTGAGGCCTGACTCTGCTGGTAACTAATTGCAAGCTCTCAGGCATGTCAATTTATTTTTTCTAGGCCACATTTCCCCATTATAAAACAAATGGTGGTTTGGATTAGAATTCGAAGATTCTGTCTACTTTTTAACATCCTGATTGTTTTTTTAACTCTTCTAAGTATCTATCTGAGGAAACTGATGAAAAGATTATAGAGTTGATACTGATGTTTTTGAGATACTGTTTATTGTATTTGACTTATACCTAAGGTGACCATATAATTTGCCATCCAAACAAGAAGAAACTTTTGAGAGTGAAGGGCATACTGTTAGTAATAACACCAGGACAACAGCTTTAAACCAGAACTGTCCCAGATAAACTAGAATACCCGGTTACCCTGTCTATACCCAATAGGTAGTTCTGCATCACCAGCCACAAAAGAATATTTGTTTATGTTTTAATTCATTTTCATGGTTTCTCTGTTTTTCTTCTTACAGATCCACTGTGTGTGAAAAGTAGTGCAGCATCATTCCAGCAATCTTCAGTTAGTAAAAAAGGAATGTTCACAGATGACTTACACAAATTGGTGGATGACTGGACAAAGGAAACAGTAGGAAATTCGCTTATTAAGCCAAGTTTAAACCAACTTAAACAGAGTCAACAGAAACTAGAAACAGACAACTGGAACAAAGCATATGAAGTAAGTAGTTTATACCTGACTCTCTTTATTTATGAGAACTAAAACCATAAAAATTGATTAACTTAGAACTATGTTTATAATTACCATGAGAGAGTGGTGTGACTTGACAGTATAGAGGCACTTATCCTTGTCTAGATTCATTATGTCTTCAAGCAAATTATCTTTTAGGGCAGAGGCATGCAAACTTTTTCTGGGAAGGAGCCAGTTAGTAAATATTTTCAAGCCATGGGGTTGTAGCTACTCAATGCTGCAAAAACAGCCATAGACAGTATATAAACAAATAGGCATGGCTTTGTTCCATTAAAACTTGATTTGCAAAAAGAGTTGGCAGGCTGTGGATTGCTGACCCGTGTTTTAAGCTATTATACCTGGAAGAAAAAAACATCAAGTATCAAAAAAGAAAGCATATGGAGTAAGGGTTAATTCAGTTTTGTGGTAAAAGAAGTTTGGATTTTAAGGAAAAGCTATCTTATGTGGTAGATCAGTATTCTCAGAGCCAATAAATTATTTTATGTATTCAATGTGAAAAAAGAATTTTAAAGATCTTTAATTATTATAACAAATGTCATAAGTTTATGGATGAGATGTCTGGTTAATTGCATCTGGTCTTAGGTGTACATGGCAATCGAAGTGTAGAAAGATGTCCAAAATGCATTCTGGAGTAGAAAGAAGATAGGATCACAGAATAGTATATATAGTATTTAGGTAAAACTATATATATTAGTTACATGTATATATGCCTATGGACTTCCCAGGTGGCACTAGTGGTAAATAACCCACCTGCCAATACAGGAGATGTAAGATATATGGGTTCAATCCCTGGGTTGGGAAGAGCCCCTGGAGGAGGGCATGACAACCCACTCCAGTGTTCTTGCGTGGAGAACCCCATGGACAGGCATGCCTGGTGGGCTGTGGTCCATAGCGTTACAAAGAATCAGACACGACTGAAGCGACTTAGCCTAGCCTAACCTATGCTGCTTCTGCTAAGCTGCATCAGTAGTGTTCGACTCTGTGGACCCCATAGGGGTGTACAGTCAACCAGGCTCCGCCGTCTCTGGGATTCTCCAGGCAAGAACACTGGAGTGGGTTGCCATTTCCTTTCTCCAGTGCATGAAAGTGAAAAGTGAAAGTGAAGTCACTCAGTTGTGTCTGACTCTTCGCGATCCCATGGACTGTAGCCTACCAGGCTCCTCTGTCCATGGGATTTCCTAGGCAGGCAAGAGTACAGGGGTGGGGTGCCATTGCCTTCTCCGAGCCTACCCTATATATGCATATAAATAGGAAAAGCCCTTAAAATATCCTGGATGGTGGAATTTGGATCTAATTTTACTTTGTTGCTTTCTGTGTGTGAATTTTTAAAGTATTTTTTTTTTCAAAATGAGTAAATCTATTAAAATGTGAATCAGGGCTTAGAATCTGAACCCATATCATTGAGAGAGATGTGTCTGTGTCTATTTGTGTAGACATATGTGTGTGTATATATAGTCATTGCATGTAGTTTGGTAAAGAGTCTGAAAATACATTTAGAGTTAACACTGAATAAAAATTTTCAAAAGCCTAGATTTTCCAAACTAGTAAACAATATATCTGGGGGCTCTCTGTATTTATATTACTCCTGGCACGGATTTATACACAGATAGTATCACCATTGTAAAAGTTGGAAGCCATTAGAGGCAGATTTCAAGGCACAAATGTGTTTGTGCTGCCAGTGAAAGATGCTCTGAGCATTATGTGAATGGAAGCCTTTGTTGCTGGGTTGAAGAGTGGTTTATTGCAGTTATAATGAGGGATACTTGGAGGAAGAGTGCACAGGAAATGGAGTATGAATAAAAGTGGTAAATGTTCTTAATACAGACTTGGTTCCAGGTCAGGTCAGTCATTTACTAGTTATGTGACTTTAGACAAGTCATTTGTGCCTCAGTTTCCATGCCTTTAAAACAGGGATAATACTTTCTGGTCTGCAGGATTGTTGTGAGGATTAACATCTATAAAATGCCTAGCACATAGTAGTATCCTGTATGTGGCAACTATTTTTGTATTTTTAAGTTCAGTTGATTGTATCTTTATGTGGAGAGCCTGTCTCACTATCTAATGATCTTGCATGTTACTGTTGTGTAGCCTTAGAAAACTCTCACAGTTATGTGTCAGCTCCTTTACTATGTGCCAAGCTTTCTGCTAGGCACTGGGTTTGATTAGTAAGAACAAGTGTATGTTCCCTATTCTCATGGGACTTATATGCTGGTGGGAAAGTTAGATATGAACAGACTTGTATAAAAAATATAAAATTGCACCTGTAATAAGGACTACAAATGAGAGATATAAGATATCATACAGTAAGGGAAATTTGACCTAGTAAAGGGAAGTCAATGAAAGCTTTCCTGAGAAAGTGATGATTAAGTAGAGATCTGAAGGGTAAGTATTAACTAGGTGAAAATGGGAGGGAATATGATTCTAAGCAGGAAGACCAGTATATGCAAAGCCCTGTATGGGGAAACAGAGACTGAAAGGACTGAAAGCAGGCCCATTTGGCTGAAGTGAAGAGAGCAGAGAGGAGTTGGTGCACAATGAATCTAAGGAGGTCTGTACACTCTTAAAAGTGGTGATGATAAGGATCTTTGTCTTAATTTTAAGAAAGATAGATAGCCATTGAAGCCCTAGGATTGATATGATCAGATTTGCTTTTTGAAAGATCACTCTGACTTGAAGCAAGAAGATTATTGAAGATAAGCTTGGTAGACCAGTCAAGAATTAGTCACAGTAGGCCTGATAAAGAGAAGTTGAACTTTTACACTATTTTAAAAAGAGAGAAAGAGAGAGAAGCTGACATAAAGAAAAGTGAACAGATTCAAAAAAATGTTTAAGAGATAAAATGGACCAGATGGAGGTGTCAAGGCTAGGTTTCTGGCTGGTATAACTGGCTATCATTCCAGTGTACCAATCATCAAAAAGGGGAACATGAGCAGGCAGTGTGTTTTGGTAGTAGAAAAATCATACATTTGATTTTGGTTATTTGAATCTGAGATGCCTTTTAAATATCCAAGAGAAAATTAAGTATAACAAGTCATCTCCAATTGTCTTTGTTAAAAATAAAAATCACATTGGTATTGTTTGTAAAATAATAATGTGTGCTATAGAAGTTAATCAATGCAGAAAAGTACAAAATTTTAAAATACCACCTTCAAATCCCACCACCCAGAAATGATTGTCACTAACTTTAGATAAACATCATTTCAGATATCTTTGTATATCTTATATGGATACATAGAAATATACATAGAAACATGTGATCATACGTGTTATTTTTAAACCAGAAGTATTTAATTTTACTTTAACAACAAAAATACTGATATGAAAATTGGATTGCTAGACTTTAAATAAAAGTTCTTTTTTCCCCTCAAGAGATCTTGTCATTTATTCTTGAGTCAAGCAAGAAAATCTTTATCCTAACTTAAACTTGAAACTTTAGTTGAAAGGGTTTTAACTTGACCATCAATTTAAAAGAACTAAGAATTTGGGACTGATACCAAGCTCTCCCTTAAGAAAGAATTATTTACTTTCATTTAGACATATTATTCCCATGTGCATATGATTTCAGTAATCTCTTTGTGTGTGCTTAGTTGATTTTAGTAATTTCTTTACATACACATAATCACAATATGATAAGAATCAAGCAGGAATATATTTTCTGAGAACTGTCAAAAACATAATTGTCTTGAGTTTAAATTTCCCAAAATATAACAGAAATATCAGACTTCAAATAGTGAGTAGTAGGAGGTAGGGAGGTGACATTTACTGAGCACCTACTATATACCAGGCAATTTTCCCTATGCCACACTAAATTATGATCCTATGTCTTCAGAGAATTATGTAGTAAGATGAACTATTATTGTCTGTGGCCCTGAATGAAAGAATGCCTGGGACTGGCAGAAGGAAGTAAAAATAGAAGAGTAGTGCTAGCATGAGGAAAGGAACTGTAAACAGAAATTTACCAGGGGCCTTGGAGTTATCTGGAACTGTGTTTAAATCCTTACCTTACTATTAATTTACTAAGTGGTGATGGGCATTATTAATTTTGAGCTTCTGTTTCTTCATCTAAAAATGCTTGTCTTGCAGGGCAGTTATGACGATGATATGAAATAAGGTATATAACTATGAGCACACAGAAAGTTACTGCCCAAATGGTAGTCACTCAGAATAATAATGAGAGAGTAGTAGTGAGACAAAAAAGAATAGGAAGGAATATAGAGTAAAAGCATCTATCAAATAAACTGATCTTTTGTTTTTGTTTTTATTTTTGTTTTTGTTAGAATACTCCATCTACTATGGGCTACACACCAACATGGATTTCTTCTCTGTCCCAAATCCGTGGAGCTGTCCCAACCTCCTTGCCACAAGGACTGTCACTCCCTTCATTTCCTGGGCCATTATCATCATATGGAATACCCCATGTTTGTCAGTATAATGCTGTGGTGGGGCCAGGGTATCCAGTACAGTGGGTAGGAATTTCAGGAACACCGCAACAGTCTCTAGTAATTCCTAACCAACCTGGGGGACCATTCCAACCAGGGATGAATTTGCAGGCGTTTCAAGCTTCATCAGTGCAGAATCCGTCCACGATCCCTCCTGGTCCCAAGTAAATCAGACTAGATAATGAATAAAAGGGAGTTTTTTTCATAATTATTTTCAGGATACCTAAGGCATTAAACTCTTTTCTTGGGTTCTGCCATATTTTGCCTCATTTTGAGTTTACTTTCCACTCTTATTTTTTGTTCCAATGTAGTATTTGATATAGCTCATAACCTGTAGAACTGTGCAGTTTGTACATAGAACACTACACATAGAAATGTTTTTTCACTTCAAATCCTATCCTCTTTGATACTTGATTTTTTAAAAAATACCATTTAGAATGCTTTAATAAGCTCAGCTTGAGCATTATCATTTCTAGGACACTTTCCACACGTTGCTGAGAAGGCCCCCCCCCTTTTTTTTAATTGCAGTTCTCTGCAGCTAGATGATACTTTCCATAAAAGGTATAAGAACTACTTAAATTTATATTCCCCAAACAGACAAAGTGAGACTCTCCAGCAGGGTCTTATGAGATTCTTCATGTTGTTTATCATAGGTTTACCTTTCACAGAAGGCAGGGTAACTTGCTGCAGGAAATGTTTTGGTATATAAAATTAGAATAACTTTGTCAACCAACATAGAACATGAGCCTTTTTTAATGTGATTTTCTTCCCGTCGTCACAGCAGTAGGAGTGAAGCCTTGTTTTAGGTGAGGTGGAGAGGAAGGAAAAAACAGAACTGTAACAGTTCCTTGATTCTGCAGATAATGTAGCTGTTTTAGGATTTCCATAGTAATTCAAAGCAGCTATCTCTTTGTTTCTCATGTGCACACTACATTGTATTTGAGCATGAGAGGCATTGGTTTGGCTTGCATTCTTTTGCAAGGGATATACTGCAGCTGATATGAATCCCATTTGGGGGGAATCTTTGTATTCCTAACAAAGATGATTCAAGTTACACCTCTATTAATCCATTCTTCTGAAGAGAAATTTACTTGATACAATAGGTTTTGAGACTTACACATGAAACACTGGCTTTACAAGGTTTAAAAGATGAAAAGTATGAAAAGGCAAAATGATAAGATACTGAAAGAGGAACTCACCAGGTCAGTAGGTGCTCAGTATGCTACTGGAGAACAGTGGAGAAATAACTACAGAAAGAATGAAGGGATGGAGTCAAAGCAAAAACAATACCCACTTGCAGATGTGACTGGTGATAGAAGCAAGGTCCGATGCTGTAAAGAGCAATATTGCATAGGAACCTGGAATGTTAGGTTCATGAATCAAGGCAAATTGGAAGAGGTCAAACAGGAGATGGCAAGAGTGAATGTCAACATTCTAGGAATCAGCAAACTAAAATGGACTCGAATGGGTGAATTTAACTCAGATGACCATTATATCTACTACTGTGGGCAGGAATCCCTCAGAAGAAATGGAGTAGTCATCATGGTCAACAAAAGAGTCCGAAATGCAGAACTTGGATGCAATCTCAAAAACGACAGAATGATCTCTGTTCGTTTCCAAGGCAAACCATTCAATATCATAGTAATCCAAGTCTATGCCCCAACCAGTAACAGT
>SJYV01034486.1:0-24763 GCA_006410875.1 Neotragus pygmaeus | reverse complement strand
TTTGTTTTGTTTTTGAGGACCTCCATCCTGTTTTCCAAAGAGGTTGCATCAAATGACGCTCCTGCCAGTAGCGCCCGAGGCTTCCCTTTTCTCGACGGCCTTCCTCACCAACACTTGCAGCGTCTTGTCTTTTGGGTGATAGCCACTCCGTCCTGGCTTTGATTTGGATTTTCCTGATGATGAGCGATGTTGAGTATCTTTCCATGTACCTGTTGGCCATCCATAAGTCTTCTTTGGAAGACTGTGTGTTCAGATCCTCTGCCCATTTTTAAATCGGAGTCTTTGTACACACCTTTCATTTTGGCAACAGCAATCCTGCCAGCCAGTTGGGCTTCCCTCTGTCAAGAGGTCACAGTTTCTCCTCCAAAGGGCTCTATCCCAGGGTGCTTATCCTTGGGACAATGTGTCTGTTTGCCACTGGAAGAATCAAGCCTTATCCCCAACACTCTTGTTCAGCTGGTCACTTGTAGATTAACAATTTGCGGGGTTATTTTCCATGTGCCAATGACGGTGCTGGTGTTAATGTTCTGTCTCTCCATTTGCTGGGCCCTCTGTGCCTAGTGCATCCTGGGGCTGAGGAAATATCGCGGTAGTGTGTGGATGAATGGGGGAGAGAGAAGCCCGGCTCAAGGCTGTGGGTGCCTGGGCAGAAGCGTGGCCTCAGCGGCAGCGTGGCCTCTCACTGATACTGCCTTGGCCCCTTGAGTTAATGCTTCTCCCAGGCTGGGTTAAGCCTTGAGAGAGAGGATGAATTAACTGCAAGGCTTCCTTCTCTGGCTGAGTGCCCTCTAAGAGTGACTTCAATTAGCTGATTGCCAGAGCAAGAGGTTCTTTTCCTAGCCTGATTCCCCTGGGATTCTGAAAAGCTGAGGCCTGGTGACACCGCAATGGTTCAAGGGAGACAGAGGGAAAGAAACGGAGAAGACAGGTGGAGAGAGTGAGTCAGAGCCAGCCAACGCCTGCCGAGATTTCCCTCCATCTCAGCCAAGCTTGGAGGGAGACTTAGAGATGGACGGCTGAAAAACAACCAGGCCCTGGCCCTTAAGGAACTTGGAGCCTAGACCAGGGGCCAGCAAACTCCAACTGGTGGGCTGACTCGGGCCCATGGATTGCTCTTGTAAATAAAGTTTTATTGGAACACGGCCAGGCTCATTCATTTGAGTATTGTTTACAGCTGTGTTCTGGGCTTCCCAGGTGGCGCTAGTGGTAACGAAACTGCCTGCCGATGCTGGAGACACAAGAGATGCGGGTTCAGTCCCTCAGTTGGGAAGATCCCCTGGAGAAGGGAATGGCAACCCACTCCAGTATTCTTACCTGGGAAATCCCAAGGACAGAGGATGTGGCGGGCTACAGCCTGTAGGGTTGCACAGGGTCAGGCACGACTGAAGCACACATGGCTGCTTCCACTCAATGACAGCGTTGAGTGTTTGCAACAGGAACTGTGTGTGGCCATCACACCTAAAAGACTGACAGTCTGCAGGGAAAGGGAAAGTCTGCCAGGCCCCGGGGCAGAGCCCAGGCAGACAGGCAGTCAGAAAGAGAAGCAGAGAGACGCGGGAGGGAAGTGAAAGTACATGCAGCTGGCAAACGGGAGAACAGGACACACCTGCCCGTGATGGGATGCGGGGCCAGCAGTTCCCCAAATATCCCAACTGTCGTCCTCTGCCAGGACGGAACCTCACTATCCAGAGCCTGTTCCTCTGCGTGATCAGTGCTTTTGAACATGCCCCTGGGGAGGGCCATTCACCCTCGACCCACACCCTGACTGTGGGTTAGCTGACGAGATCGGGCAGGAGGAAGCAAGGCTGCCCAGGCTTTCCAAAGTCTGGAAGACGGGAGGGGGAACGTCAGCAGCACTGTAACCCAAAGCAGCTGTGTTTATCAGAGATGAGCCCGCTGCGAAGGCGTCTCTGAGACTGGGGTTTCTGAAAGGTGGGGTCGCAGGTGTGACTTAGGGAACTTGCCCCCTAAAAGCAGAGCTGCCCTTCCTGCTCCCCTCCCAAACCTTGCAGAGTGCCTCCGCACATGCAGGTGTGTGGACACCCAGATCTGCATATGTGTGCACACTTGTATACATCCAGCACACTAGTGTGTGTTAGGGTTGCATTCACATTTTGTCTCAGTGGTGGCGGTGGGCGAACTATATACAATTTGGGGGACCCACTTCATAGTCAACAAAAGAGTCTGAAATGCAGCTGACTCATTAGAGAAGACCCTGATGCTGGCAAAGACTGAAGGCAGGAGGAGAAGGGGACGACAGAGGATGAGATGGTTGGAGGGCATCACCGACTTGATGGACATGCGTTTGAGCAAGCTCCGGGAGATGGCGATGACAGGGAAGCCTGGCGTGCTGCAGTCCATGGGGCTGCAGAGTTGTACATGCCTGAGCAACTGAACAACAACTTTAAGACAAAGATTTCAAAATTATCAATACAAATTTAGGTATACAAGTACATACGTTTTCAGAGTTTTAAAAATAGACAAATACCAGAAACATCACAAAAGCTAGAAAATTCCTATACATTTTATTAACTCCCTGATATCATTGCAAATAAGTTTTCTATTTTTTTCAGGGAGGGAGGTGCTGTAAACTGTGACAGCCTCTTCAGCCCTCTATTTCAAAAAGAAAACTGCATCCCTATGCTCATAGCAGCACTATTCACAATAGTCAGAAATGGAAACAACCCGCATGCCCATCAGCAGATGAATGGACAGAGATGCGGCTCAAATGCACAACGGAGTACTATTCAGCCACAAAAAGAATGAAGGCAGGCCATTTTCAGCAACGTGATGGGCCTACAGATTATCGCACTAAGTGAAGCAACTCAGAAAGAGAAAGACAAGTGCCACGTGACATCACTTACACGTGGGATCTAAAATATGGCAGCAAGGGACGCCTCTATGAAATAGACTCACAGACAGAGAGAGCGGTCTTGGGATTGCCAAGGAGGCGGGAAGCTGAGGTTGGCAAGCACAGACTGCTAGACTGAATGGACAACCAGGTCCTACTGTACAGCAGGGGGAACTCATTCAGTCTCCTGTGATTAAACCATAATGGAAAAGAATTTGTAAAAAGAATGTACGTACGTGTGTATGTATAACTAAATTGCTTTGCTATACAGCAGACATTAATACAACACTGTACATCAACTATACTAAGATGCATTAAAACAGGACTTCATGCAGGTAATTGCTACTTAACATGGCTTTGCATGTGGGTCCTGTAGATACACGAATTCTGATCAACTCAAGTTTGTATGTTTTCCATCACAGAAGAAGATATACAGTGTACTCGGAGTGATATATGTTTCAGATTCGGGCACATGCTGTATTATCAAACTTAGGCCCAAACGGAGGGAAAAAAAACCCTTTTTGACGAGGTGTCGACGAGAACTGAATCCAACTACAGAATACATGTCTGACGATTAGGAGAATCTCTCATGTTCATTTCCAAGAGTAACGCCTGACTCTCTCTCCAACCTTGTTCCCTGTGGCCCACGCGTTTCTGAGACGCAAGGCGCCAGGAGCACAGTGAGGCGGTCCAGCCCAGCCCCAGGCCGCACTGCTCAACGTGCTGACTCAGGGGAGCTGGCACCTGGTGGTAGGGTGATTGCTCGAGTGATCGCCAGGCCAGCGTGGCTAGTATTAAACCGTCTACGCAGCAGTTGTTATTCGGACGCTAAGTCGCGTCCGAATCTTCGCAGCTCCATGGACTACAGCACGCCAGTCTCCTCTGTCCTGCACCATCTCCTGGAGTTTGCTCAGAGTCGTGTTCATTGAGTCGGTGACGCCATCCAGCCATCTCANGCAGCAGTTGTTATTCGGACGCTAAGTCGCGTCTGAATCTTCGCAGCTCCATGGACTACAGCACGCCAGTCTCCTCTGTCCTGCACCATCTCCTGGAGTTTGCTCAGAGTCGTGTTCATTGAGTCGGTGACGCCATCCAGCCATCTCATCCTCGGTTGTCCCCTTCTCCTTCTGCCCCCAATCCCTCCCAGCATCACGGTCTTTCCCAATGAGTCAGCTCTTCGCATCAGGTGGCCAAAGTATTGAAGCTTCAGCATCAGTCCTTCCTATGAATATTCAGGACTGATTTCCTTTAGGATGGACTGGTTTGATCTCCTTGCTGTCCAAGAGTCTTCCCTACCACCAGAGTTTAAAAGCTTCAATGCTAAAACTGAAGCTCCAATACTTTGGCCACTTGATGTGAAGAGACAACTTATTGGAAAAGACCCTGATGCTAGGAAAGATTGAGGGCAGGAGGAGAAGGGGGTGACAGAGGACCAGATGGTTGGATGACATCACCGATTCAATGGACAGGAGTTTGTCCATTAGACTCAATGGGCCTCGAGTCACTGGACACAATGGACATGGGCAAACTCCAGGAGATGGTGAAGGACAAGGAAGCCCGATGTGCTGCTGTCCATGGGGTTGCAAAGAGTCAGACATAACTCAGCAACTGAACGACGACGATGTATATACGGGCGTGTGCCTACCTCTGTTTGCTGTGAACCTGCTGCTGCTGTGTCTTCTCTGAGTGTGTACACATGTGTTACACGCATGCAGGATGCAGGTATGGGCACATTCTGGAAGCTTTTCTACTTGTTGGTTTGTGCAAGTGTGAGCTTTCCTAGATGAATGCCAAGTATATTTGCTGCAGACCTGCACGTGCCCCCCAACCCCCAATCCCAATCCCCCAGGGAGATTCTGGAGTCTCTGAGCCCTTCCCGATCAGTTCCCCAAGCTGGGCAACTATTAGAGGGCACAGGCTTTGAAATCTGGAGAACTGTTTTCAAATACCAGTCCTGCCACTGACTGCCTTGGCAAGTGACTCCAGCCTGAGTTTTCTGATCTGTAAAATGGGGCCACACTTCCCAGCCTCCCTGTGAGTAGCCTCCATGGTAACGCCTGTGAAAGGGCTTGGTAACAGGCGCCGGGCTGTGGCTATGTTAGTTACGAGGGTACTGGGGGAGCGATTTCCCTCCCCACTCCACATCCCACAGACCTGACCCTTTCCAGGTGCTGAAGCTGGAGGCGGCTCGGCATCTCTGAACGTGCTGCCATGGCAACCACTGTTTCCTGCTCTTCTGTCAGCAGTGTGGGGTGGGGCTCTGTTGCCCGATAACCGCTGGGCCTGGGCATAGCGGAGGAGCAGGCTCACGGGAAGTCCCTACTGCACCCTGCTCTTCCGAAGTGGTCAGGGGAGGATTCAGGGAGGTTCAGGAGTCACGATCTTCGTTCCTTGTATTCTGCTTCTCCTGCCATGCACCCTCCAACAGCAGCTCGAGCAATATCTTTAAACTTAGCACGCCCGAAAACCAAACGGGTGGCATTCAGAAATGCAGACACTTGTGCCTACCCCCAGAAAGTCTGCTTCAATACATCTGAGAGGGTCCTGGGCATCTGCATTCTTACTATGCTCCCTGGAACCATACCTGCAAAAACTTGGCCTCCTTCGTGTGGGGACACACCACTGCTTATACTGATGATCCCCACAACACGATCAGACACTTCATTCATTCACTATCACTCACCAGTGTATTTGCATAATCAATTATCCATTCATCCACTCACATGTAAATAACCATTCCCTCATCTGTCTTCTTATTTATTTAAAGACATCTATTAACATCTTAAGCTCTGGAAGATGAGGAAAGAATTAAGGATGCATTCCCTGCAGCCCAGCAGAAGGTTCCAGGCAGTGTTTTTCACACTGTAGCAAAATGAATTTAATGGATTCACTGACATATTTTAAAAGTTGAAGAGAATAGGCTGTAATAGAAAATATTAGTGTGCATAGCAGTTAGCAAGGGAAAACAGTGTTTGGGAAACTTTTACATCCTGTGTACACGTGGGCGTGGGTATTGGCTTTTAGTGAGAAAGGCATTTTCCACTGAGGGCCTGGAGGCTGGAAATAAATGACAATGTGGCGAGCATGCCGGTTGCTGGGAGAGGGTGGTGCTGAGGGGCAACACGGCTCCAGCCCTCTGTCAGGGCGGCAGTGAGAGGCTTCACGGAGAAGGCGACATTGGTCTTGAACCATGAGCAGGGGTTCTTCCACTGAAGGAGGAGGAGGGGGATTTCAGGTAGAGGTGACAGTGTGTGCAAAATCACAGAGGCTTGGAAAGCAGAGGGAAGAACCGGGCGACCAGCGGGCCTGGAGTGTGGAAGATGTGGCTGCAAACGGCGTGAGCGGAGGCTGGAGAGTAAGGAGTCTGGATCCCCAAGGGCCTGAATACCAGGGAAGGTGCTCAGGTGTTAGTATGATGCCCTCTGGAGCCCCTGGGGCGAGAGCAGGGAGGCGACGTGGTCAGAGTGGCCATCTGGATGGGCCGCACCAGCAAGGCTGGGCCAGGCAAACCGGCAGATGCCTGCGGCTGTTCTGCGGTGTGTTCCGCGGTCCTGGGTGGGTTCAGACGCTGCACGTGGTGTGAGGGGGTAGGGGTCATTGCCAGGCAGTGGTCTGTGGCTGGCAGTTAAGGATACACTTGAGAAGCATTTAGGAGGTGAAACAAACAGGACGCACTGATGATCCAGGGGAAGGGAGCATCCAGAAGAGTACGCAGCGGTACCTGGGGTCCTGTTGTGGGGAACTGGGTGGATGGGAAAACCACCAGATCCCATCTCAGCAGGCCTCCCTAGTGGCTCAGCAGTAAGGAATCCGCCTGCCAGTGCAGGAGATGTGGGTTCCATCTCTGGTCCAGAAAGATCCCCTGGAGGAAGAAATGGCAACCCACTCCTGTGTTCTCGCCTGGAGAATCCCATGGACAGAGGAGCCTGGCGGGCTACCGTTCAAGGGGTCACAGAGAGTTGGACGCGGCTGAGCAACTGAACTGGAGTTGCCACCTGATTTCAGCACACACGCTCTCCCTGGGAAGTGGAGGGAGTTACTGAGCCCTCCTACTGAGAGAGGAGTTTTTATAGCCTTATAATTGAAGAAAAGTCTTAAAGTTGGTAACAGAGGCTCATCACAGGCGTCATGATAGTGTGGTGTCCGCTGCTAACCTCACTTCCCCTGTTCTCAACGTCTGGACAATTCCCGTGAAGGCTAACTTTACGCATTAGCTTGACTGGACCGTGGGTGCCCAGATAACTGGCTGACCATTATTTCTGGGTATGACTGTGAGGGTGTTTCCAGAAGAGACCCGCATTTGTGTTGATAGACTGAGTAAAGACCATCTCCCCAGGGCAGGTGGGTGTCACCCAACCTGGGAAGGGCTTGAATGGAACAAAAAGCAGGACAAAGGCGGGGCATTTATCCCTCAGCTTGATTGCTGGAGCCGCAACCTTATTCTCCTGCCCTAGGACTGGGGCTCACACCATTGGCTCACCTGGTTCTCGGGACTTTGGAATCAGACTGGGAACACACCATCAGCCTTTCCAGGCTCCGGCTTGCAGACAGAAGACTGTGGAACTTCTCAGCTTCCATAACAGCACGAGCCGATTAGTTGCCGCTGCTCAGCTTTTCAGCACTCTCTTCCTCTGTCTCAGAAACCCTGAAGTCCTGTGTTGAAACACCAGTGTCATAAATGGGTGGCCCGTCAGCCAACTGGATCCCTAAGCGAAGAGCCCCCACCCACCTGGGCCAGCCCTTGGTTGGACATGTGGTATGAGCAAGAAGTAAATCTTTGTTGCCTTAAGCTGATGAAATGCAGGGTTATTTCTTACGCACCTGGCTGGTATGAACCACCCCCCCCCCCACCATTTATTGAGCATCTACTGTGTACCAGGCTCTTTCCTTATCAAACAGCTAGAAGGACTCTGTCACTGTACACGAGTTTTGCCACTTTATGCCAAACCCTTCTTGACCTCCCATCCCATTCAGAGGGAAAGCCCAGTTCTAACCAGTAGGACCTAGAAAGCCCTTCACTGTCTGTTGTCTGCTCTGTCTGCCCCTCCTCACACCCTCCTCCCAGCCCTCCTGGCTTCCTTGCTTTTCCTCCAGCGCCAAGCACGCACCTACCCCAGACCCCTGCTCTTGCTATTCCTTCCGCCTGGAATGCTGTTCCTCCGCGCATCCTCATGATTTGCCATCTCACCTCCTTTGCTCACACCTCACTTTCTCAGCAAGCTGTTCCTGGACTAAACATTTAATCCCCACCTGCCTTCGCTTCAGTATTACTTTTCTGTATCACCTTCTCTTGATTTAACACGTACCTTATTTTTTCTTACGTACTCTCTCCCCACTGGAATAAGGTATCCCCAGAGCAAGGATTTTGGTTGTCTCTGATCCCTGTGGAATCCCCAAGACCCAGCACATAGAGGTCCTCAAGAAATTCACTTGAATGAATGAATGAGCTCCTCACATCCTCCCAACAGTCTGTGAGGAGGGCACTTCTGGTTCCATCTTCAGTGGAGGAAGCAGAGACTCACCGTCTGGCCGAGAGTTCAGCTATAAGACCCACAGCTCATGTTCTAAACCTGACCTGTCTCATATATTGTTTAGTCGCTCAGTCGTGTCCGACTCTCTTTGCAGCCCCGTGGACTGTAGCCCACCAGGCTCCTCTGTCCATGGGGTTTCCCAGGCAAGAATACCGGAGTGCGTTGCCATTTCCTCCTACAGGGGATCTTCCTGACCCAGGGAGCAAACCCTCGTCTCTTGCATTAGGAGGCACGTTCTTTACCCCTGAGCCACCAGAGAAGCCCGTCTCGTACGTTTGGCAACAGTAACACTGTGTGGGGATTCCCATCTTTATCTTGAGCATCTGGAGGGCTACTGTGACTTTAGGCTGGTCCTACTAAACTGGTCCAACTAGGCTGGTCCTGGGGAGGTCTCCCTTCCCAGCCTGGCATAGAGGGATCTGCCCCACGCAGGGTTCTGGGCTCTGTGGGGCTTCTGCGTCAGGCAGCAGCGCCACCTGCTGGACACGTGAGTCCCCCTGTGTCTCTTGCTCCCCAATGGGCCGGGGAGCCAGGCAAGCTCTGGGACTTAAAGAGTTGAAGTGTGTGCCTACCGGGCATAAAAGCCCAGGGACCCCATCATCTCCGCATTTATTCACAGCAGCCTTAAGAGCTGGGCTTCAACAGACCCGGCTTTAATTCCCAGCTGCACCACATTTGAAAAGCCCCTCATGCTGGGAAAGATTGAGGGCAGGAGGAGAAGGGGACGACAGAGGATGAGATGGTTGGGTGGCAACACCGACTCGATGGACATGAGTTTGAGTAAATTCCAGGAGTTGGTGACGGACAGGGAGGCCTGGCGTGCTGTGGTCCTTGGGGNTGGGAAAGATTGAGGGCAGGAGGAGAAGGGGACGACAGAGGATGAGATGGTTGGGTGGCAACACCGACTCGATGGACATGAGTTTGAGTAAATTCCAGGAGTTGGTGACGGACAGGGAGGCCTGGCGTGCTGTGGTCCTTGGGGTCGCAGGGAGTCAGACATGACTGAGCGACTGAGCTGAACTGCACCACTTTCCAGCTGTGTAATCCCTAGTTTCAGACCCTCATCTGTAAGTTGAGCAGCTATCTCCAGGATGCAGTGAGTGCCAAGCTGGTAACGCCCACAGACCACCCCTCAGAGAGCCCTTCCCAGACCATGCCCGTCTGAAAGAGCTCCTCCTCCCCCTCCAAGCCTTCCCTTATTTTTTTCTTTATAACACATATCACTGACTGACATTTTAATATTCTTTGTTCACTGTCTTCTCCACAAAATGTCAGCTCCATCAGCGTAAAGACTTTGCTCCCTGCTGTATTCCAAGAGCCTTCTGCAGGGCTGGGCGCATTGTACAACTAAAGAAAAATACTTCTGTGTTGAAACACACTTTATATTTTAACACAAAGTGTTCGGTAAACATTACTGTTTTTGTGGGTCTGCGTTCATTTATTCATTTGCTCCTTTCCTATTTGATTCACTCACATATACTTCTTTTTTCATTACGGTGAAACGTACAGAACTCAAGAGCTACCATTGCAAAAATGTTTTGAAGTGCACAGTTCAGTGGCATTAAGGATGCCCACACTGCTGTTAACCATCACCAACAAGCCTCTCCAGAAAATTTTCACCTTCCTCCACTCCCAGGCCCTGGCCCTCAGGGCCTTTCTGCCTCTAGGCCTTCTGGCTACTCCAGGGGCTTCATGTAAGAGTGACAGTCGCTCAGTCTCGCCTGACTCTTTGCAACCCCATGGACAGAAGCCTGCCAGGCTCCTCTGTCCATGAAATTCTCCCGGCAAGATTACTGGGTTGAGTTGCCGTTTCTTTCTCCAGGAATAAACTAATTAATTTATGTGAAAGTCACTCAGTCGTGTCCAACTTTTTGTGACCCCGTGGACTGTATAGTCAGTCCATGGAATTCTCCAGGCCAGAATACTGGAGTGGGTAATCTTTCCCTTCTCCAGGGGATCTTCCCNTTTCTTTCTCCAGGAATAAACTAATTAATTTATGTGAAAGTCACTCAGTCGTGTCCAACTTTTTGTGACCCCGTGGACTGTATAGTCAGTCCATGGAATTCTCCAGGCCAGAATACTGGAGTGGGTAATCTTTCCCTTCTCCAGGGGATCTTCCCAAACCAGGGATCAAACCCAGGTCTCCCGCATTGCAGGAGGATTCTATACCAGCTGAGCCACAAAGGGAAACCCTCAGTAAGAGGAATCGCCTGTTAGCTTTTGTCACATGTATTTCTTGAGCCCCTACTTCGTACACAGGAAGTGGTTCCGGTAGGACTGTGGTGAGGGCTGGAGGTGATCCGTGCACCCTGTTCACAGGGGAAGAGCCCAAATAAAACGGGCGCCGTCCCCTGCAGATTCCTTTCTGAGCTGTGAGGTGCTCAAGCCGGGCGGGGAATGAATTCTCAGACTCCTGCCTGTAATTTTTCCTTGGGTGCTATACCCAGTACAGACACAAGGTGGCAGCCTCGTGCCATGAAGAGGCCTTTGGCCGCTGCCTTCAGAGGCAGATGATGCCTGGAGCTCGAGGGGCAGCAGGAAGCGGTTTAGAAGATCCTAGCCGGTGGGATACAGCGAAGGCAATGGCACCCCACTCCAGTACTCTTGCCTGGAAAACCCCATGGATGGAGGAGCCTGGTAGGCNTTGTTCACTGTCTTCTCCACAAAATGTCAGCTCCATCAGCGTAAAGACTTTGCTCCCTGCTGTATTCCAAGAGCCTTCTGCAGGGCTGGGCGCATTGTACAACTAAAGAAAAATACTTCTGTGTTGAAACACACTTTATATTTTAACACAAAGTGTTCGGTAAACATTACTGTTTTTGTGGGTCTGCGTTCATTTATTCATTTGCTCCTTTCCTATTTGATTCACTCACATATACTTCTTTTTTCATTACGGTGAAACGTACAGAACTCAAGAGCTACCATTGCAAAAATGTTTTGAAGTGCACAGTTCAGTGGCATTAAGGATGCCCACACTGCTGTTAACCATCACCAACAAGCCTCTCCAGAAAATTTTCACCTTCCTCCACTCCCAGGCCCTGGCCCTCAGCGTTTCACTTTCTGCCTCGAGGACTTCTGGCTACTCCAGGGGCTTCATGTAAGAGTGACAGTCGCTCAGTCTCGCCTGACTCTTTGCAACCCCATGGACAGAAGCCTGCCAGGCTCCTCTGTCCATGAAATTCTCCCGGCAAGATTACTGGGTTGAGTTGCCGTTTCTTTCTCCAGGAATAAACTAATTAATTTATGTGAAAGTCACTCAGTCGTGTCCAACTTTTTGTGACCCCGTGGACTGTATAGTCAGTCCATGGAATTCTCCAGGCCAGAATACTGGAGTGGGTAATCTTTCCCTTCTCCAGGGGATCTTCCCAAACCAGGGATCAAACCCAGGTCTCCCGCATTGCAGGAGGATTCTATACCAGCTGAGCCACAAAGGGAAACCCTCAGTAAGAGGAATCGCCTGTTAGCTTTTGTCACATGTATTTCTTGAGCCCCTACTTCGTACACAGGAAGTGGTTCCGGTAGGACTGTGGTGAGGGCTGGAGGTGATCCGTGCACCCTGTTCACAGGGGAAGAGCCCAAATAAAACGGGCGCCGTCCCCTGCAGATTCCTTTCTGAGCTGTGAGGTGCTCAAGCCGGGCGGGGAATGAATTCTCAGACTCCTGCCTGTAATTTTTCCTTGGGTGCTATACCCAGTACAGACACAAGGTGGCAGCCTCGTGCCATGAAGAGGCCTTTGGCCGCTGCCTTCAGAGGCAGATGATGCCTGGAGCTCGAGGGGCAGCAGGAAGCGGTTTAGAAGATCCTAGCCGGTGGGATACAGCGAAGGCAATGGCACCCCACTCCAGTACTCTTGCCTGGAAAACCCCATGGATGGAGGAGCCTGGTAGGCTGCAGTCCACGGGCACAGAGTCGGACACGACTGAAGCGAGTTAGCAGCAGCAGCAGCAGCCGGTGGGATCCCGGGGCCCAGGTCCTTCAAGGTTTGAATCAGCCCCAACAAGCAGGAGGCAGAGGGGAAGAGGAGAAGGGACAGCGTGTTGCGGGGCAAGGTGCATGGGTTGGCAACCCACTGGTGGGCTCCCCTGGTGGGCTCGGGCCCCGCAGTTCTCTGCTGCGTGGTATTGGGTGAGTCCCTTCACCTCTCTGAGCCTCCGCTTCAGCATCTGTAGCATGTGCTGTGCTTAGTCACTCAGCCGCGTCCAACTCTCTGCGACCCCATGGACTGGAGCCCGCCAGGTTCCTCTGTCCTTGGAGATTCTGCAAGCAAGAATACTGGAGTGGGTTGCCATGCCCTCCTGCTGGGCATCTTCCTGACCCAGGGGTTGAACCCATGTCTCCTGCATTGCAGGTAGATTCTTTACCATCGGAGCAACCAGGGGGGCCCATCCGTAAAATAGGTCTTCTGATAGACCCTCTGCAGGGTGGTCAGGAAAAGGGAAAACACAGCAAGTGCTACTTGGTTACCGGCGTTTATCGGTGTTTATTGAAATGGAAGAAAGATTCTCTGTGACCTCTGCAAAGTCAGAAGGTAAGGAAATTCTTTATTCCTCTTCCTGTCACTCACAAAAGGTCACACTGATTCCCATTTCCCAAGTTCTCACCCGCCCTGAGCCAGGGGCCAGCCACCCTGAGCCGTCAGCAGTTTTCCAGACCACTTTACAGCCTGCTGCTCCAGAGGCCCTCCTGCCTGCTTCCCGGCCCAAGCTGCTTCCATGAGCTTCTTCCTTCCAAGCAGGAGCGGCCTGGCAGGGTTTCTCATATCCCTGCTTTACAGATTACTTGCTGATTTCAGAAACTAGGTTTTATCGCCCATAAGTCCGATTTAAGAAGCAGACACAAAGGCTCAGATGTGGAATGATTCTCATTTATATGAAATGTCCAGAGAAGGTACATCCATAGCGACAGAAAGTAGGTTACTGGTTAGCAGGGCCTGGGGGAGGGGCGTATGAGGAGAAACCATTTAATGGGATTTTATTGTGGAGTGATGACATAGCTGGGAGTCAGATAGAGGTGGTGGCTGTATAATATTGTGAATGGGCTAAACATCACTGACTTACTCACTTTAAAATGGTGAATTTTATGGCAATTTCACCTCAGTTCAGTTCGGTCGCTCAGTCATATCCACCTCTTTGCAGCCCCATGGACTGCAGCACGCCAGGCTTCCCTGTCCATCATCAGCTTCCGGAGCCTACTCAAACTCGTATCCATCACACTGGTGATCCCATCCAACCATCTCATCCTCTGTCGTCCCCTTCTCCTTCAGTCTTTCCCAGCATCAGGGTTTTTCAAAAGAGTCGGTTCTTTGCATCAGGTGGCCAAAGTATTGGAGTTTCAGCTTCAGCATCAGTCCTTCCAATGAGCACCCAGGACTGAGCTCCTTTAGGACAGACTGGTTGGATCTCCTTGCAGTCCAAGGGACTCTCAAGAGTCTTCTCCAACATGACAGTTCAAAAGCATCAATTCTTCAGCACTCAGCTTTCTTTATAGTCCACCTCTCACATCCATACATGACTACTGGGAAAACCATAGCTTTGATTAGATGGACCTTTGTTGGCAAAGTAATGTCTCTATTTTTTAATATGCTGTCTAGGTTGGTCATAGCTTTTCTTCCAAGGAGCAAGTGTCTTTTAATTTCATGGCTGCAGTCACCATCTGCAGTGATTTTGGAGCCCCCCCAAATAAAGTGTCTCACTATTTCCACTGTTTCCCCATCTATTTGCCTTGAAGTGATGGGGCCAGATGCCATGATTTTAGTTTTCTGAATGTTGAGTTTTAAGCCAGTTTTTTGGCTTTCCTCTTTCATCAAGAGGCTCTTTAGTTCCTCTTCACTTTCTGCCATAAAAGTGTTATCATCTGCATATCTGAGGTTATTGATATTTCTCCTGGGAATCTTGATTCCAGCTTCTTCCCAGCATTTCTCATGATGTACTCTGCATATAAGTTAAATAAGCAGGGTGACAGTATATAGCCTTGAAGTACTCCTTTCCCAATTTGGAACCAGTCTGTCATTCCATGTCCAGTTCTAACTTCTGTTTCTTGACCTGCATACAGATTTCTCAGGAGGCAGATCAGGTGGCCTGGTATCCCCATGTCTTTCAGAATTTTCCACAGTTTGTTGTGATCCACACAGTCACAGGCTTTGGCATTGTCAATACAGCACAAGTAGATGTTTTTCTGGAACTCTCTTGCTTTTTCCATGATCCAGCGGATGTTGGCAATTTGATCTCTGGTTCCTCTGCCTTTTCTAAATCCAGCTGGAACATCTGGAAGTTCATAGTTCACATACTGTTGACGCCTGGCTTGAAGAATTTCACCTCAGTTACCGAAAAGACCAAAAAAAAAAAAAATCTGATTTAAGAATATGTTATTGTTGAGATTTCCCTGGTGGTCCAGTGGCTAAGACTCTGAGCTCTCAATGCAGGGCGCCCAGGTCAGGGAACAAGATCCCAAATGCTTCAGCTAAGACCCGGCACAGCCAAATAAATAATATATAAAGAATATGTTATTGTTACCATTAAAGATAAGGCTGGGGAACAGGTGCAGTGGCCCTCCAAACCTTGAAATTTTTTTCCCTCTGATCATCGAGGAAGAACCAGCATTGATTCACCTATGCATCCACTTACATACTCCTCCACTATTTATGATTAACCTATCACACTCCTATTATTCATCCACAAGTATATCATTCCCTCTTGCCACTCAGCTACTTGTCCATTCATCCACCTACCCATCCATCCACCCACTCATTCACCCACTCAGCAACCCCTCTACCCACCCANAAGCTAAGTCTGAGGGTAGGTAAGAAGATCCTCACCTGCATACCTGGGCTACTGGTCCGTGTACGACCAGATTACTTGGCCTTACATAGGAGTCTAGACAATTTATCCATTTCAACAGGTGGAAAGGCAAAAGCTGTAAGTGCAGATGTGATTGGTTAGTAGATTTAAAATAAGTTCTAGAGACCACCCACCCACTCACCCATCCATCCATCCACCCACTCATTCACCATTCCATCAGACCTTAGCATCTTCTCAGTCCGAAGCCCCTGTATTTTAATAATAAGCAACCCTGACTTGGTCCCTATCCTCAAGGAGTTCCCAAAAGATGAGACATATTTTTAAGCAATTACAACAGAGTGTAATGAATGTTCCAAGAAGGAAGCTTAGGAAGCTGTGGAAACTCTTAGCAGGAGTGGCTGATTCGGCTTGCAGTCAGGGGAGTGCCGGGGAGGGTCTCCCCAAGGAAGGAATGTGTAAATGCTGCAGTTTGGGTGTGGTGAAGGGGAAGAGGGGCTTGGAGAGAACCGCATGGTCAAGAGTGGACAGGATAGTGCAGCAAAGAGATGTTCAGCGTGGTCAGTACCGAGCAGGTAACGTGGGGAGGAGAGTGGCCAGATAACCCGGTGGATAGGGGCTTCGTGGTCATGGCAGAGTCTGAGCTTCATAAGGTGGGAGCGGGGCAGACAGCCTCGTGTGTTCGGTGTTCAGTCATGTCTGACTCTTTGTGGCCCCACAGACTGTAACCCAGCAGATTCCTCTGTCCACGGAATTCTCCAGGCAAGAGTACTGGAGTGGGTTGCCATGCCCTCCTCCAGGGGATCTTCCTGACCCAGGGATCAAACCCGGGTCTCCCACATTGCAGATAGATTCTCTACCACCTGAGCCACCATGGGCTGTTGGGCTCAGATTTGCATCCCGGATAGACCCTTGGGAGCAGGGCTGGAGGAAGGAGGTGGGCAGGAGCCCGCCGATGGGGTCTCAGGCAGCCTGGTGTCGGTGGGAGTGACAGGACCACGGTGGCTGGCGGGGGGGGCGGTGATTCTCACTCGCTGCCTCGCAGCCCCAGCTGTGTTCAGCAGGCCGCCCGCCTGCCCTCCTCCAAGCCCAGCTGGCTGGACCCGGCTGGGATCTATCTGACGGGTGTTGCGGAGCTCACGCTTCATCACTTTGCTCATATTAGGTAGCGGCTGTGGGGTCCAGGGATTCGAAGGACTGAGCTTCTGCAAGGGGCAGGGAGCAGAGGGGGAGGAGGATCCCTGTCCAGGGAGGGGCCCAGGACCCGCAGGGGACAGTCCTTCTCCCGGTGGCCGTCCCCTCCTCACCCCTTCGCATCGCCCTGCACAGGGCCCGTTCTTGCAACGCCTCTTATTCTACCGCCCTGGGAAGGGGCAGGGATCCTATCTCACCGACGAGGAGATGGAAGCACGGTGAAGCCAAGTGACTTGCCCCAAGGCACACGTGGAGAAAGCAGCCTCCCAGGGGCTGAGCACGCCTCCCTGAGTCCCCACCCTCCAACCTGAACGTGTGTGTTAGTCGTCCAGTCGAGTCCGACTCTGTGTGACCCCATGGACGGTAGCCCGCCAGGCTCCTCAGTCCATGCAGTTCTCCAGGCAAGAATACTGGAGTGGGTAGCCGTTCCCTTCTCTAGGGGATCTTCCCCACCCAGGGACTGGAGCCGGGTCTCTGCCATTGGAGGCAGATTCTTCCCTGAGCCACCAGGGAAGCCCAACTTTGATAGCACTTCCTTAATATCCATCCTCTTAAAAAAAAAAAATTGCTATGGAGAACAAGCCTACATTTCTGCATCTATGTCCACACTGAGAAGTGGAAAAAACTGAGAGCCAATCACACAGCCTATGAAGCCCTGGGGCCTCAGCCTGAATCCTGCTCCTCTCCTTGCTAGGAAAGCTGTGTGACCTTGGGAAGCTTACCCAGCGTCTCTGTGCCTCTGTGTTTCCTTCTGCCAGATGGGTTAGTGAAAGTGACTGCCAGGGGGGATGTTGCGATGGACCAATGGGCTAACTTGTATAAACGTAAAGTGTTTAGTAACGGTAAACATTCACCGAGTGCAGGGCTTGTACCAGGCACTGTTCTTATACTTTACACATATTTACCAATTTAATTCTCACAAGAGCCTTGTGAGACGGGCCTTCACTATTGTGCCTATTTTACAGATGAGGAAACTGAGGCCCAGAGAGGTAGATCCCACTGCCCTTGGTCACATAGACAGGGAGTACAGAGGCTGAGCCCTGAAGTCGTGCTCTCGTCCGTGCCCTCTAGGGACAGCCATGTTCTGTAATTACTGGACGCAGTGCTTATAGCCACCACCGCCGTCACCCAGCCTCGTCTCAACCTCCAGCCCTGCTGCCTGGCCCTGGGGAAGCTGGCTCAAGAGAAGGGACAAACGTGAGTCGGGAAGGTCCTTCCTCCCCTTCATCTCGTCTGAGCGGACAATCTGAGAAGTCAGGCTGGTGGGCACGTGGGGCGAGAGGGAGCAGAAGGAACACGGGTGGCGGCCTGGGGACCCGGAGCCCCTGCTCCCCGGCGCGGCCCGCACCACATTCTCCCTGCACTTCTGATGCCTACCATTCACAGCAACTCCATCTCAAGATGGGGAGAGCCCTCTCCAGGGTGTGTGGGCTCTGGGATCACTCACACGTCCTCACTGCAGTTAGAAGATGCCAGTCCCACCGGGACCTCAGGAGACAGCTGCCTTCTGGAACTTTCCAGACACTTTGCATAAACAAATGGTTTTATTGCTTTTCCCCACTTGATTATAGAAGTGATAGATGTCCATTGTAAATAGCTCAGAAAAGAAGTTTTTAAAAGCATACAAAAAGTTTTAACCGTCTACCCATAACACCACACTGAGAGAGACTGTGTATAGAAAAGAAGGTAGAATCCATGGGCTCTGGAATTGGGCAGTCCTGACCTTGAGGAGAAACTTAATTTCTTCTGCCTCAGTGGTCCCATCTGCAGAATGGGAATCATAAACGTGGCCATCTCGGGGGTTGTTATGAGAAAGAATGAGATCAATGTATGCCCTACATTGCCCTGCTAACCAAAGTTAGCCAGTATTGCTGTGTACACTGTGAGCCTTTAGGGAGATTTTCTTCCAGGAATAAAATACAATTCAAAACAACCCAACCCAGTCCAATGCAATTCGAATGACACTATGTATATGTAATTTTGCATCCTGTTTATTTTTACTCATCATTCAAATTTGGACACTTTCAGAAAAATGACACTGGCTTTTCTTTTACCACATTGCTTGTGATGGCTCATGTTTCATGACTGGGCATGCCATCACTTATCACACCCACCCTACTGCTGGACTTAGAGGTGAAGTCCTTTCTTTTGTTGTTATTATATATAACAATGTAGTGAAAAAAAAAAATTTAAGACAAACTATGTCCAGAATTTCTGAGTATTTTCTAAGAGATTCTTAGAAATGGAATTGCTGAGTCAAAAGGAATAAGTATTCTGGCTATGTTAGCAAATTATGTCCAAACAGTTTTTTAAAAATCAGTTTGGGTATCTGCGCTGCATCTAAAAATGTGTTTATTTCCCTGCATCCTTACTGGTACTGCCATTTATGATTTTTTCTTTAAGTTGTGTAGATTTAATGGGTGAGGAAGAGTCCCTCTAGTTGCTTTCTTAGTTACTAGGTGAAAAAATGAGTATCTTGGTATTTAATGTTGAGTGTTTGATAGCTGACAGAGCAAGTGTCTCATCTCTCTCCACTCTGGTCCCTGACCTGTATATTGGGGATAATGTCCACTTCATAGGATTGTTGTGAAGATAAGATGAGTTAATGCATATCAACCTGCTAGAGCTCATCTTGATAAATGTCAAATCGACCTCAGAAATTCTCACTATCTTTGCTTGCTGTTCTGTCGCCTTGCGCAGGCGTGTTTCAGGGCCTGCCTGCTAAGGGAAAGAGCCCTGTGCACGTCCAGGCCCTGTCTGTTCCTCGGCTTCTGAATCTGTCAGGTGGGGCTGAGAACACCTTGCCTTGAAGAAATCCATGAGGGTTTCCTTCTCAGAGGCCTGGGCACATGTAAGGGTTTGCTGCCTCTCTTCCAGTTTGATGAGACTTAGATTCCAAAAAAGAGGTGCTAACACTCCAGGCAGTCTGCCTAGAAGGGCGCCAAAGCCAACACTTGTAAGAGGAGTTAGAGTTGCCAGTTGGACATGAGGAGGAGGGGGCCCCAGGCAGAGCAAGCAGCAGGTGCAAAAGTGGAAGTTTAGAAGAGTCTCAGGGGTGGGAGGCGGAGAAGGCGACGGCACCCCACTTCAATCCTCGTGCCTGGAAAACCCCACGGACGGAGGAGCCTGGTGGGCTGCAGTCCATGGGGTCGATGAGGGGTCGGACACGACTGAGCAACTTCGCTTTCAGTTTTCGCTTTCATGCATTGGAGAAGNTTTAGACTTTACTCTGAGTGAATGGGATGTCTCTTGGGGGGTTCACAATGAGGAATTGTTTGATCTGAGATCCATTTTTGCTAACTCTGCTACCAAGTGAGAAGCCAATTTATATATTGATGAAAAGCTAACAAAACCATAAAGCTGAAATATCACCATATCTCAAAAAATCTCTTATAAGAAATCATTGCCATCCTTTGAAAAAGCAAAGGTTATTTGAGATTAGAATGTAAGGCAACTGAGGAAAAAGTCAGAAACATTCCAATTTATCTGCTTACAGAATAAGCCCCATTATACAGAGATTATTAATCTTAGCCTTTTAAACTATATCTCTTCCTACTTCAAATTCTAAGACAGATGCTCTTTTCCTCTTTGTTAATGATAAGAATCTAAAGATTATTATTAAGATAGTATTGATTAACTCCACCCCTAAGAATGAATGATTTTAAGTGTTGCATAGCTAGTTGCTATGAATGTTGCAACTGAAGAAAGCGTTAAATGAATTTCAGTTAAAAAGGTAATGTGTTAAAGCTTGCAACCCACTTAAAATTTATCAAAAGATACATTAAAGTACATTTTAGCATAGATGAGTAAAAATTGCATAATATTTAATATCAGTTCATTACTTAACTTATGTAATTATGGAAATCTGACTTGTTACTTTATGATAACACATATAATAGTAATAATTTTACAATTTTAAATTACTTGTGGTAATATCTGAAAGGGAGCATGAAGGTTTGAAATGACCCTTGTATAGTGTCTATCAAAATCTTATGCTGCCCATAGACTTTTTTTAATTTTTATTTTTATTTATTTGTGTATTTGGCTGTGCCAAGTCTTAGTTGTAGCACGTGGGATCTTTTAGGTGCAGTATATGGGATCGAGTTCACTGACCAGGGATCAAACTTGGGTCCCCTGCATTGGGAATGCAGAGTCTTAGCCATTGGACCACCAGGGAAGTCCCTGTCATAGACTTTGATGAAATTTCTTCACATAAACAGAAAGTTAGAATTGGAAATATTAGCAGTCTATCAAAACTATAAATTTCATTCTGTCCCTGCTCTGGAGATTGTGCTTTTGTGGTTTGTCAAAAAAAAAATTTTAATAATATAAAACACTGGCAGTATTGAAAATCAGGAAGTATTTCAATGTGTGGTTTTTACTTGTGGTTTCGACCACTTTTCTTTTAATTTTGTGGTCAAGCTTTCACTAAAGGGCATCTTCACAAACAGTAGTTACTAAATTTGGTTTAAAAAGAATGTAATCTATCATTTCTTATACGAGGTTATTAAAGATATGTTACTACATTTAGTATTACTTTTTGTGACCTTGTCATCAACGTGTATATTTGTTTCACAGTGTTAGCAGAGTTAGCAAAAATGAATCTCAGATTGAACAATTTCAGCCCACCTGGGAAGCCCAGTGCATTAGGATTCCATCATAAGTCTTAGCTTGTTTTCTAGATTTTCATTGTGTTATATTATGCATCTTTTCTGAAGAATCTTTTTCTATTAACATCCATCTTTGTAGTTCACAAGCTATTCTTAAATCACTTATTCAAACTGAGGAGAGTCTTAATATACAGATACTTAAACTCTCTGGGATCAAATTGTTTTAGCCTTCTATTTAATAGTTACCCCCTCTTTACAATTCCACATGTATAAGTTTCATTGTCCTATTCTCAAAACTCATAACCTTCTAGATATTTTAAGAACCAGACAACCTCAGATACTCATCAATGTCTCCCTTATCTGAGCACCAAAATTTAAGGTTAAATATATATAAAGCTCACATTACTTTCTGTTCTGATAAAAGTATAAAATAACAAGATAGTTTAAATCTTGAAACCATGATATGCAACAATAATAATGAAAAATAAAATATAACAAATGTTTAACTTTGGTATCTTTTACGTGGCCCAAAAGTCCATTCATGATTTATGAAAATAGAAGATATTTTCCATAATTTATATACTCATAAAACTAATGAGACTATATATAAAACTGTTAACTATATATAAAACCACTAAAACTATGTGCAGTATAAAAGAACAAGTTGATTCAAAAAAGAATGTAATTGTGCAATTTAGCTTGACTGTTAAAGCTCATTATTTTCACATTTTTATTTCTGTTTACAAGAATAACTACAAGTTAATGAGCTTGAAACCATTTCAAAAAGTCTTGGTCTTTTCAAAGCCTTTTCATTAGAAATTAACCAAAAAAAAAAAGATTTAAAAATATTAATAATGATTTCTTCTTTTTATCAGTGGCATACTAAATCATTTTATTGAATTTTATCTCTTGAAAATTGACAGATTAAGTGGTTATGAACTTTTCATTTTCAGAAAAAAGAACTGAGAAATAAATTTGAATATCTCTTCACCATCAAACAGTAATTGTGTTGTTTTCATCTTAATAAAAGTAATTGCAGTGCTGTCATTCAATTACCTTCTCAGGAAAATCTGCAGAGCTTGTATTGCCTGATCACAACAATATGTTTTTCACTTCTTAATTAAATAGTTTATGTTTTCTGTTATTATTTGTAGGAATACAAAGAGAGAGACTCCAAAATGGTAAGTTTTATTTTTCAGATTATTAGAGATAAATGTGAATAAATTCATACACAATAAACTTAGAAGTAATAGGCATTAGAATCTTCTTCAAAAGAAATTCAAAATATATTATCTATTACATGTAGTTTTCTTTAGGGGTCCTCAACTGTCACATTTCTTAAAGAATAAATCACTTCATTAAATCCACTAATTTAATTTTGTGGTTAAAAATTTGTTTTTTCATTTTCTCTTATTTTACTTAATGACCAGGAACTAGAACAGTAAATTCACTTTCAAGATTTTGTACTTTATTTTATTCTTTAACAAACTTTTTCTGAGAATGTTCAATACAATATGCTCATTTTTGTTGTTCAGTCGCTCAGTCATGTCCTACTCTTTGTGACTCCATGAACAGCAGTATGCCAGGCTTCCCTGTCCTTCACAATCTCCCAGAGTTTGCTCAAATTCATGTTCATTGAGTCAGTGATGCTATCCAAGCACCTCAACCTCTGTCGCCCCCTTCTTCTCCTGCCCTTGGTATGGTCATTAAGAGACATAGTTACAGGTGTTCACATCTTAACACAATGAAATGAATCAATATTTCTGATGGCATCTCCACTACTGCTATCAAACGATTTTCACTGTCATGGAATTATATGATCACAGAATTCTAGAAAACCTCAGAGAATAGGGAGTCCAACTCTACTCACGACCTGAGCCTCGCCCACTAACACCAATGATCTGTGACCACTGATGTCTTTTGAAAAGTTTCCAATGATAGGGCATCATTTGATATCAGAAGCAAAATAACTCTGTTACTGCTTATGACCAGATAGAGATTTTCACATGGTTTCCAACAGAAATGCTCTGTTTTTTGCCTGACAGCAAATACACTTCTAATCCTTTAAAAATTATCCTTGAGCTTCTGCCTGGGGATCTTTTCCCTCCTGTCGCTAGTGTTCGTGACCACTGGTAAATTTAAACAGACACAGCCAGCTAGGTCTTTCCTTTCATCACAGGCACTGACACACTAATTTTTGCCATCAAGAATGAAAGAGACAAAGGGGAATGAAATGCATTCTTGAGCACCCATGTACAGAAAGAAAGAAACCAGAAAACACCCTGCATTTAAACATTACCTAAAATCCCATGTAGTTACAACGTGCCCCTCACCGCCAAAGCTTCAGTTTATCCCTAGGTGCAGAATACGCTGTGAAAACCACCTCGTCCGGCAGCAGACCACTAACTGCAGTGTTTTAGTGCCTTCTGGTGTTGATGCCTAGAAACGCAGTTGGCATAATTTACACCATTTTAAAATGCTACATGTACTGATCTTCCTCATGTTTACAAGGCATTTTCTACTGCAGCTGACAAAAATACCTCAATGTAAAGGTGTATTTATCAATTGTTGAAAGAAAATACCATTTCAGCCTTTTAAATTCTGCATGATTTTATTTCTATTAGATGTCATTATTTCTCAAGAGAAAAGATTTTTGAATAAGAACATGAAAGAGCATGCTCTCTCTATAAATACACTAGTTAAGTCAATATAGAGAAAATCCCAATTTATCTGAGTTTCTTTTACATTTTGAATTTTATAAGAAAAATATTAACCATAAATAATAAGGGGATGAAGGTGGCTGGAACTACTTCACTCATTTTTTAAAAATTATTTTTCCACAGAGTAACTCCTATTTCACAGATAAGAAAAAAGACTCTCAGCAGATCAGCTTTTAAAATAAAATGCTAAAATAACAATAACTTGAAAGTAGTTTGAGTTGTGTTTTTGCAGAATCCTGAATGAATATTTTTATGCTATGAAAAAGAGAGATTAGGAGAAATTATCAAAATCAGGTTAATACTGGAACTAAACAAGCTGAACTTACATAAAAGAGTAAAGTCAACATTTCCTAGTACAGTAAGAGCCCATTTAACAAATGAGTTTTTCCATTTGCTAAGGAATAGTCTTAAAAACTCCCCAAAGAGCCACTGATCCATACTTCTCATGTATCATTAGGACCATCTCTTCCTCTGTAAAAATTTAAGTCCTATGCAGAGAGAAAGACACAGCAAACCAATTTCTCCTGGAAAATATTTTAAAACATTTAAAACTCTCCATAATGGAAGAATTATCCAAACCAACATGCTTCAGAAAGAAAATAATTTAAGAGAGCATCCAGTCTATAATCCAGCTGTTAAATTTAAGAAACACTAAAATATTTAATATCCCTAGACATTATGTTCTCTTTCACAAGTAAAATAATTTACCTTTACCATGTAAAATACTTCTTCCCTGGTGGCTCATGTGGTAAAGAATCTGCTGCAATGCAGGAGACTTGAGTTCAATCCCTGAGTTGGGAAGATCCCCTGGAGAAGGGAAAGACAACCGACTTCAGTATTCTTGCCTGGAGAATCCCATGGATAGAGGTGTCAGGCAGGTTACAATCCAGAGGGTTGCAAAGAATTGGACATAACTGAGCGACTACCACTTTCACTTTCACCATGTAAAATAAGCATAATAATGATAATATAGCCACCATCGTGCTAGCAAGATCATTTCTTAGCTTTCTCTAATAAGCTGTTTGGATTTAAATTGAACATTTTTTATTCAAAGTCTAGAAA
>SJYV01034484.1:4113-42314 GCA_006410875.1 Neotragus pygmaeus | reverse complement strand
TTCTGATGCTGGGCTGCACAAGACAACCTCTGGGGTAGGATGGCTCATGGTTCCCAGGGTGCAGGGAGGGGTGGGGTACCAGTCTATACTTACAGATGCAATCTCTCTGGTTCTTGGCCAGCTCAAAGCCTGGCCTGCACTCGCAGGCAACACTGCCCTTCGGGGCCTCCTTGCAGATGTGACTACAGCCGTGATTCTTATTCATGCAGCTCAGACCCTCTGCAAAACAGCAGCATGCAGCCGATGACCAGGTTACACCAGAATCCAGAGCCCTGGAGTGTCTGGATGTCCATCAGCCCCACGTTTTACAAGAATATGTCATTCATATCAAGCCAGTTAAGAGAGATGTGAAAATTTTCTTATGTCACCCAAAAGATAAGACGTTTCAATTCTCCAAAAGAGATAGAAGCCCACTCAATACACTAAGAAGAAAGTACCCACTAGAAGGGAATTCCCTCACAGTCCAGTGGTTAGGACTCCATGCTTTCACTGCAGAGGGCCTGGGTTCAGTCCCCGGGCAGGGAACTAAGATCCCACGTGGTGTGATCAAAAAATTTAAAAAAAGAAGTACCACTAGGAGCTCTCTTTTGGATGTGGAATCAGAATCTGGACCCCAGGAACTTGTCCTCAGACTCTTTTCTCTTCCATGCTATTACCCATGCTAATCAAGAGTGCAAACAAAAAAGGAGAATCTCTCTACAAAAATCTACAGACAGACAGGTGAAGATTCTCAGCCTTTTCACATTCTTTTTGGAGGGGGCAGGGGAGCACCATGCTCTGCAGCATGTGGGATCTTAGGTCCCTGACCAGGGACCTAAGCCCCCTGCATTTGGAGCAGAGTCTTAACCAGGGAAGTCCTCCTTTTCATATATTCTCGAAGATGATTTTCAGAAAATTTCAACCCTCCTCTCTACTCTGGAGGCCACTGTGACTACTTCTGTATTGGCATCACCCCGTGGACACCTGCCCAGGACCTCTCTTATGTGACCACCTTCAGTTAGTTCCTGGGCCCTCCTTCAGCAGGCTCAGAGGTCAACAGCAGAAAGAACAGAGAGAGAGACCTCATACATGTGGTTTCCTTGAGCTGCTGTAAAATCCTTCCCAGGAAAACTGTAATTTTCATTAGGCCTGATCTTGTGGTAAATATGGTGGGAAGGAAGTTATTTTCCTAGCTGGTTTAGCATGCATCTATCTAACTGATGGGGTTGCAGCAAAGCAGACATCTGTGTGGTTTGCCAGCTTCATGCCTCTTCTCAATACCAATTCTTTAGGACTCTGCCACATCCTAGCACTCTGCAGGAACTGTTATCATACCCAAGAGTATTCTCAAAACCTCTCCCTGGTTTGCACAACATTAATAGGTATGTCATATCTTTTTTTCTTATTCATACTGTTCATGGGGTTCAGTAAGAGACTTTATTTTCTTGGGCTCCAAAATCACTGCAGATGGTAACTGCAGCCATGAAATCAAAAGATGCTTGCTCCTTGGAAGAAAAGCTACGACCAACCTAGACAGCATATTAAAAAGCAGAGATGTTACTTTACTGACAAAGGTCCATATAGTCAAAGCTATGGTTTTTCCAGTAGTCATGTATGGATGTGAGANATCCCAGGGATGGGGAAGCCTGGTGGGCTGCCATCTATGGGGTCGCACAGAGTCGGACATGACTGAAGCAGCTTAGCAGCAGCAGTCTCAGTTTAGAGGTGTACTTTTGGTCAGTAATTAGATAATCATTATGAGACTAGATTTAAAACCAAAACCAAAACCAAAACCATGTTCAATTAGAAAGTCACTAAGACTTTTGACTGATGTCAATTGTGTGGGTAAGTGACTAGGGTTTCCAGAATAAGTCTTAATCCCCTTAAGTTTATCAGAAAATTTTTGAATTTTTTTATCAGAAATTTTAATTTATTTCCAGAAGGAAGTTATAAATTAAATCATTCAAAAAGAAAAAAATTCTGTCCTGGACCATATTTGGGACAATTTCTCTCTTGCACAACTCCTCCTTTGGGCTCAGATAAGTTTTAAAGATCTGCCTTGGTTAAAAAAAAATAAAAAGACTGTATGTCCAGTAAGTTTCTTACCTAGTTGATCACTGTTTACTTCTTTTTTTNAAGCATCTGCACTTATTCTTTCTTTTTTTTCTTTTTGCATTTAATAACATTTTTTAATCACAGTTCTTTTAAGATTTTGTTGTTGTTGTTGTTATGGATCATTTTTTAAAGTCTTTATTGAATTGAATGTGTGACAATATTGCTTCTGCTTTACTTTTTTTAACTTTTTATTTTATATTGGAGTATATCCAATTAACAATGCTGTGACAGTTTCAGGTGGCCAGCAAAGGGACGCAGCCACACACATATATGTGTCCATTCTCCCCCACACTCCCCTCCTTTTTTGAGAAAATGGAGGCAAGTAGTCATATAAATATATAATCATTGATGGAAATATTTGTACCCACATTAATATCATTCCTTTAAACCAGCTTCCTATATTTGGAAGGAATTTCTTTTTCTTTTGAATTGTTTTCTTGAAATGTAGTTGATTTACAATGTTGTGTTAATTTCTACTGTATAGCACAGTGACTCTATATATATATATATTCTTTTTCATATTCTTTTCCACTATAGCTTATCACAGAGTACTGAATATAGTTCCTTGTGCTTATGCCATAGGACCTCATTGCGTATCCATCATGTGACACTAGTATGCAGCTGATAACCCTAAACGCCCACTTGATCCCTCTCCCAATCCTCTCTGCCGCTTGGGAATCCAAGTGTCCTCTATGTCTGTGAGGCTGTTTCTGTTTCATAGAACAGTTCGTCTGGGTCGTATATTAGATCCCACATATAAGTGATATTATGTGATATTTGTCTCTCTCTGACTTACTCCACTTAGTGTGAAAATCTCTAGGTCCATCCATATTGTTGCAAATGGATACAACATCCATTTAGTTCTTTTTCATGGCTGAATAGTTTTCCATTGTATATTTGTACCACATGTTCCTTATCCATTCCTCTGTTTGTTGGCAGACATTTAAATTGTTTCCATATTTTGGCTATTGTTCATAGTGCTTCTATGAACATAGGGGTTTGTGTATCTTTCTGAATTCTAGTTTTGTCTGGGTATATAGATATGCCCAGGAGTGGGATTGCTGGATCATATGGAAACTCTATTTTTAAATTCTTGAAGAATTTCCACTGTTGCCATAATGACGGCACCAACAGTGTAGGAGGGTTGAGAGGAATTTCTAGACAAATATGGTATGGTGTTTCATTCAGCCTGGTGGTAGCTGTCTAATGCAGTTTATGAACCTGAATTATGTAAGTACTATTCTACGTGTCATGTTTTAAATCAGGAGTGCAACAAGAGGCATCTATAAATGGGCAAAGCCTCCTTGCTGAGTGGTAAACGAAATCAGATCCATAAGATTAGAAGCAGAAAGTTAACTTTTGCCTGTAAGTGGTTACCAAGCTGTAGAGTTGAGTTTCCATTTCTTCCACCAGAAGTGCTTGATACTGACCTTCTCAGTGTGTTTGCTCTGAGAACAGAAACTAAGCACCCTCTAATTCCCCTCACCAGATTTGGTCATCAGTTTCTACATCTCTTTTGCAGCTCAAGTTTGTCAATATTTCTGGCCTGCCTAGTAGTGGCAGCCTGTATGACTTGTAAGCTTGTGACTCTGTAAGTCATTTCCCTGAAAGGTTTTGTAGCATCATTTCCATATATAAAATGCAGTGCTTGTTTCTTATCCATGGGAAGCTTTAAAACTCATAAAAAGAAATTAATCTCTAAATATGAACCTCCTGACTGGATTTACATGTGTGGATCTTCCAGTCACACTTTGGTGAGAAGGAGAAGCAATTCTGATTGAACTTACTACTGGAGTATGTCCTAGTCTCTAACGCAGTGTGATGCTGAGGCATGTATTCTGAGGCAACCAGTCTCTGGCTTCTGCAAACTGGATGATCTGAAGTATACAATATTATTTCTTTTGTGAATTTTGATGGGTTAAAATAGGAATAGGATTTATCTGGGAAGTAATTAAAATGTTCTAAAATTGACTGAAATAAAACACAAACTTACGGGAAGGATTCACGAAGCTAATGATCAGGGAGATTTAGGGTGATAGTTCCTTTTACTATGTGTGTTAAGGGAGAGCATTCCTGGACTTCCTGGTTAGTCCAGTGGTTAGGACTGTGCCCTAATGCAGGGAGCACAGATTCTAGCCCTGTTCAGAGAATTAAGATCCCACGTGGTGCAATCTGAAAAACAGGAGTATACCTTTCAGTTTGAACAGTGAAAGCCTGCTAAACTGAAGGTTAGAGACGCAATAAAAATGCATTTAATCAGTCATATGTATAGCAGAGTACAGAACAGAAAAAAAATAGCAAGACAGTCCAAGACAATGCCATCCACATTCCATCACTGGTTTCATTCGGTCCTACATGATGAATTCTCTGTAGGCAAATATGGGATCAGCTGTCCAAATTTACAAATTTATCTGCTTCTATCTAGATAAAGGAGTTTCAGAAGTTTGGGGATTTAAGTGCTCTGGTACATCCTGCCAGGCAAAGTCAACTCACACCAAAAGGCCGGAGCTCATGAGTTAATTCTCTGTAGTGTTAATAGTTAAAATTGCTGGCACACCACTGTACAATGCTGGTGGAAATATAAAACAGTGCAGCTACTTTAGGAAACACCCGACAGTTATTCTAAAAGAAGAATGTGAAACTATCATATGACCCAGCAATTTCACTCCTAGGTCTGTACCCAAGAAAATTGAAAACATACGTTCACATCAGAATTTGCATGAACATGAACGTTCACAGCAGTATTATTCATAATAATTAACAAGTAGAAACAACCCAAATGTCCCTCAGCTGTTGAATGAGTGAGTAATGGAACATTCACCAGCTATAAAAAGCAATGAAGTACTGATATTTACAACAGATGAACCTTTAAAACTATATAGTGAAAGAAGCTAGTCACAGAAGACTACATCTGAAATGATTCCATTTACATGAAATGTCCAGAATAGGCAAATATATGGAGACAGAAAATCAATTAGTAGTTGCTTAGGGGCAATGGAGAGGTTGAATAGGGGTAATGGAATAGAATTTATATGGTAACTAAAATGTTCTAAAATTGACTGAAGTAGTTGGTGCACAACTCTGTAAAAAGCCACCAACTTGTACATTTTAAATGAGTCAATTGAATAATATAAAACTGTTAAAAATAATGAGTATCTGATATAGTCCTTGGGCTTCCCTGTGTGGCTCAGTGGTAAAGAATCTGCCTGTCAATGCAGGAGACACAGGTTCGAACCCTGAGTCGGGAAAATCCTCTNCTTGTACATTTTAAATGAGTCAATTGAATAATATAAAACTGTTAAAAATAATGAGTATCTGATATAGTCCTTGGGCTTCCCTGTGTGGCTCAGTGGTAAAGAATCTGCCTGTCAATGCAGGAGACACAGGTTCGAACCCTGAGTCGGGAAAATCCTCTGAGAAGGAAATGGCAACCCACTGCAGTATTCTTGCCTGGAGAATCCCATGGACAGAGGAGCCTAGTGGGCTCCATGGGTCGCAACGAGTCAGACACGACTTAGCAACTGAGCACACATGGATGATACAGTCCTTACGACCAAGGTTTTAAGATTTTCCTTTGACATTTCTTGCAGAAGATCTCTGGCTTATGTACAAGGGCATTTAGAGAAATGTGAGGAGAGAGCAAAACCCACCTGTTGATGACAAGCCTATGCGTTAATAGCTCTGCTTTCACTTATTATTACAGTGTCAACTAAATACCTCAGAACGAAAGAGAATGGAATTCCCTACTGGAGAGTAGGATAGAAGCAAGGGGCTTTTCTATAACTCTTATATAAAGACTTAATTGATCATCAGTCCCAGAGGGAAAGATGTATTACAGACAGTGAAAGTTTTGACAAATCTCCAGCATATAATACTCTGTAAACTGTAGAGTGGATATCACAATCACCTCCAGCTGACAAAGTTATTATCATTCTAAGAGAAACCATCTTAGAAATAAATTTATTGACAACTTTTATTCATGAACAGAAATATGCTACTATCCAACACAGGCTCTATAATAATATAGCCACAGTGATACTTTACCTGTAGAAACTAATAGCTTGTGTGTCTCTTTTTCATTAGGCAGCTTTCTCCATATTCTGAATCCAATAAATAGAGAAGCATGCTATTGAGGTAACTGAAAACTATGGAGTGTAACTCCATATGTAACTTATTTCTAGCATCTCTCTTCTCTGTGAGTGATATCTGAGGGTAAAAGGTGAAAGAGGCTTTAGTGCTTTCTACAGAGAAGGCAATGGCAACCCACTCCAGTACTCTTGCCTGGAAAATTCCATGGACGGAGGAGCCTGGTAGGCTGCAGTCCATGAAATCGCTAAGAGTTGGACACGACTGAGCGACTTGACTTTCACTTTTCACTTTCATGCATTGGAGAAAGAAATGGCAGCCCACTCCAGTGTTCTTGCCTGGAGAATCCTAGGGACAGGGGAGCTTGGTGGGCTGCCGTCTATGGGGTTGCACAGAGTCGGACATGACTGAAGCGACTTAGCAGCAGTAGCAGCAGTAGCTGTCTAGGAAATGAAAAAGATGGGTTTGGGTGTAAAATCAGGCTAGCTATTTTCTTACTTCAGATATGGGGCCCAATTTCAGGGAAGAGCAATGTCAAAAAGAACCCAGGTGTCCAAGAACAAGAAATGGCCACATGGGGTTGCTAAGAGTCGAACACGACTGAGCGACTGAACTGAATTGAACTGAACTGAACTTGGCTATTTTACTAACCAGAGTTTTACAATGCTTTGAACACTACAGCAGAAGGCAACACAACAAACAGGAATTCCAGCAGCTCAAGAAGCAAGGAATCCTTTACAGTTCTGTTTGTTTGCTTACAGTCATTCATATATTTTATTTCCAAAAGTTTCGTGAAAGTTAATAGACTCCTTTAGGATTTCCCCAGTGGTGCAGTGGATGAGAATCCTCCTGCTGATGAAGGGGACACAGGTTTAATCCTGGGTCCAGGTAGATTCCACATGCCACGGAACAACTAAACCCATGTGCCTGGAGTCCATGCTGTGCAACAAGAGAAGCCGCCACAGTCAGAGGCCTGATCAGGGCAACTACAGTGTTGCCCCTGCTTGCTGCAACTAGAAAAAGGGCAGGAACAAAGGAACAAATTCTCCAAGCCAGGCTTCAACAGAACATGAACCAACAACATGCAGATGTTCAAGCTGGATTTAGAAAAGGCCGAGGAACCGGAGATCAAATTGACAACATCTGTTGGATCATCGAAAAAGCAAGAGAGTTCCAGAAAAACATCTATTTCTGCTTTATTGATTATGCTAAAGCCTTTGACTGAATGGATCACAATAAACTGTGGAAAATTCTTAAAGAGAAGGGAATAGCAGACTACCTGACCTGCCTCCTGAGAAATCTGTATGCAGGTCAAGAAGCAACAGTTAGAACTGGACATGGAACAACAGACTGGTTCCAAATCGGGAAAGGAGTACATCAAGGCTGTATATTGTCACTCTGCTTATTTAACTTATATGCAGAGTACATCATGTGAAATGCTGGGCTGGATGAAGCACAAGCTGGAATTGGGATTGCCAAGAGAAATATCAATAACTTCAGATATGCAGATGACACCACCCTTATGGCAGAAATTGAAGACGAACTAAAGAGCCTCTTGATGAAAGTGAAAGAAGAGAGTAAAAAGCTGGCTTTAAACTCAACATTCAGAAAACGATCATGGCATCTGGTCCCATCACTTCATGGCAAATACATGGGGAAACAATGGAAACAGTGAGAGAGTTTATTTTCAGGGGCTCCAAAATCACTGCAGATGGTGATTGCAGCCATGAAATTAAAAGATGTTTGTTCCTTGGAAGAAAAGTTATGACCAACTTAGCATATTAAAAGCAGAGACATTACTTTGCCAACAAAGGTCTGTCTAGTCAAAGCCATGGTTTTCCCAGCAGTCATGTATGGATGTGAGAGCTGGACTATAAAGAAAGCTGAGCACCGAAGAATTAATGCTTTTGAACTGTGGTGTTGGAGAAGACTCTTGAGAGTTCCTTGGACTGCAAGGAGATCCAACCAATCCATCCTAAAGGAAATCAGTCCTGAATATTCATTGGAAGGACAGATGTTGAAGCTGAAACTCCAATACTTTGGCCATCTGATGCAAAGAACTGACTCTTTGGAGAAGACCCTAATGCTGGGAAAGATTGAAGGCAGGAGGAGAAGGGGACGACAGAGGATGAGATGGTCGGATGGCATCACTGACTCAATGGACAGGAGTCTGAGCAAGCTCCAGGAGTTGGTGACGGTCAGGGAAGCCTGGCATGCTGCTGTCTATGGGGTTTCAAAGAGTCGGACACGACTGAGTGACTGAACTGAGCAACAAAGACCCAGAGAAGCCATAAACAAATACTTTTTAAAAATAGACTCTTTTAATAGTATACATTTGGGAAGTTAAAGCAAAAACCTTCTAAAACCTACGCAAAAGAAAAATACAAATCAATTTCACTACTTCACGTCAAGGACAGACCATATACTCATGATCAGGTATGTGATTCCTATATCAAGCTAGATTTTTCAGTCCTTTATTATACATGTGTGTGCACGTGCATGCACTCGGCCTCATCCAACTCTTTGTGACCCTGTGGACTGTGGCCCACCAGGCTCCTCTCTCCATGGGATTTCCCAGGCAAGAATATTGTATTGTGTTGCTACTTCCTCCTCCAGGGGATCTTTCTGGCCCAGGGATCCAACCCACATCTCTGGCATCTGCTGCATTGCAGGCAGATTCTTTCCCGCTGAGCCATCTGGAAGCCCATTTATTATACATAAGCTTGCAAATATAAGCTTTTAATATAGCTCTATACATCTATATTTTGAATGTGCAGCCTAAATGATAGGTACAATGTTATTTAAAGTTTAAAATTTTGGCTTTAACAATAAAATTAGCCTAATAAACATACTTTAGGACATTTTTTTTTTTCCAGGAACTGATTCCATTTCTTTATTTTTCAGGTTTTCTTATATACCTTTTGTTACATATAGGGATGAATACAGAATCACGCAGGGGTCAGCAGTACTCTAGGACATGTTTTACTGCATTGATTCTATTCTAACAATTTGAATCTAATGAAAAAGTACATTCCATACAGACCAGAGTATGTAAAAAACATGTTTTAATAATTTTATTGAAATATAATTGATGCACCACATGATTCATTCATTCATTCATTCATTTAAAATCCATTTCTGTCTCTACACATCTGCCTATTTTGGACATTTGTGTATATGGAATTGTACACTTCTTTGGTCTTTTGTGATTTTTTTTTTGTGACTGGTGTAAAAGGGATTGTGTAACCTTTAAGAACTTGGATGCTATCTATTCTTTTTAATTTCCTTAGTTTATTTCAGATAACCAAAAATAATTTAATTACTTTAATATGTCTAAGCTCTTAAAGTTAACTAGTGATCTGGGAATTACTATTTAAACTGACACTAAAAAATGAATTAATTACTGTTGATATTAAATACACACCCTAACTTTTACTGAAGTATTGCAAGCAGAGCAATTCTGTGGTTCCACATGGTTTGCAGTGTTGCCTAAATTTTACATATCACACTAGTCATGGCATTCAGTTGAGATGCCATGTTTATGTCTACATAATTTTATGTTCTTGGTGTAAAGAATAATTAGTTGTGTAATCTATAAGATAAGCATGAGGAGCTTAGGAAATTCCAATTAATTAGGCTTCAGTTCAGTTCAGTTCAGTTGCTCAGTCGTGTCCGACTCTTTGCGACCCCATGAATTGCAGCACGCCAGGCCTCCCTGTCCATCACCATCTCCCAAAATTCACTCAGACTCATGTCCATTGAGTCCGTGATGCCATCCAGCCATCTCATCCTCGTTCGTCCCCTTTTCCTCCTGCCCCCAATCCCTCCNTTCATCTTTTTTTCTCCTTTCTCAGGAGAAAAAATATAGCACACACATGCCACACATACACACACACACAAAACTTATTTTAACTTGAGCTATGGCTACAGAGATCTTTAAAATTGAGAACAGGGATATATCTTATTTCATGTCTCCATGTCCAAAATAGCTAAGAGGAGCTGTCTATTTGAACTTTCTGTGATGATGGAAATGTTTTGAATCAAGGCAGACTATTGAACACTTGAAATGTGCCTAGGGCAGCAGACAAGACAAAATTTTTTATTTTATTTAGTTTTGATTAATTTAAATTTAGATAGCTACTTGTGGCTATTGTTTTGGTTGTGTGGGTATATAGCTTGTTTTCGTCAGAGGTGGGCTTCCCTTGTGGTTCAGCTGATAAAGAATCCACCTGCAATGCGGGAGATCTGGGTTTTACCCCTGGGTTGGGAAGATCCCCTGGAGAAGGGAAAGGCTACCCACACCAGTATTCTGGCCCAGAGAATTCCATGGACTGTGTAGTCCACGGGGTTGCGACACGACTGAGCAACTTTCACACTTGTTAGAGGTAAATACTGGGTTAGAATACTGTAGTTCATATCTCTCTTGTCTATCAATTTTTTTCCTAAGAAATTTATTCTATTGATAGGTTGAATTGCCATGGTATAGTGTTAAAAATATGAACTCCTCCATTTACTTTCAACTGCTAATACTACTTACTAACTATATACATGATAAAATTTAGCTTCTTTGAATTTCAATTTTCTAAACAAGTGAGGCTAATGATACCTCATATTGGTTGGTATAAAGTTTATGTTAGAATGCATGGTACACAGTATTGCTCAGTAGACATTAAGTTTTTTCTTTGTTTTTTCTCCTATACATCTCTTTTTAAAAAAATAAGAATATTTCTGAAGGTGATGCTTATTAAATTACTCACACTTTGGTATTATTATGTTTAAAAAATACCTTTCCTCTGGTTTTATTTTTGCATAGAGAAAATGTCTCAAGGAAGAAGAGAGACAATAATTAGACTATCTTAGAGGAAATAGGATGTGCTAAAGATAAGATTTATCAACTTGTAATGTCAGCAGAGTAAGACAGCAAAGAGGAAACCCAAAATAGTTTGGCCTTAACAAGATAGTGTCCTTTTTACTCTCAGGTTATACGGACACCCTTGTGGTTACTAAAAGTCAAAAAAATCTCTCCCAACCTGTTGTTCCCTGAGAACTCTCCATTCATAGCAATCTTTAACCACCAAGCTTCACATTCAGCTCAACAGGGCTGGATTAATGAACTGGTGTAGCACGTTGCTGCCAAGAGCCCCAGGGATAAAATTCAGATCAGCCATGACGACAACAACACAGTATATTTAGCTTGTCTTTAAAAACTAAGCTGGAGACTTAATTCCATTGATCTCTATTGCTTTTCCCCTTTTCACTTCACTTGGAGTGGAATGTGGCTGAAAGCCGTACAATAACAAGGAGCTTCTCTATTCGCAAAATGATAACCATGTAAGAGTGCTTCTCGAAGTGCAGGACCATAATCCACATGTTCTGTTGGCAATCATCAATGTTTGTCACAAGCAAACCCTGAACTACAGGTGTGCAAAGTGCTGAGGGGATCGGGGGCCTGATGTCAGGTGGCAGAGAAACAGGAGTTAATGCTGTCCTTTGCTCTATTCTTACCTGCTCTTGGAGTGACACTGGGAAAGTTATACCACGTCTCTTAGCTTTAGATTACACAGCAGTTCCCAAGCTTTTTGGTACTAGGGAGCAGGTTTGTGGAAGACATTTTTTCTTGGAAGACATGAATGGGTTGGGGAGGGCATGGGTGGAGAATGGTTTTGGAATGGTTCAAGCACATTATATTTATTGTGCACTTTATTTCTATTATTATTACATCAACTCCACCTCATATCGTAAGGCATTAGATCCAGGAGGTTGGAGACCTCTGATGCACTTGATTAAAGAAGAAGAAAAAATTCCAACACAGAAATTATACTGCTGTTCAGGGCAGTTGTGTCGATAAATGAAATGCAAAAAGCAAGCCTCTGTGAGCTATGCAGTTCTTATTTTCTAGAACTATAGCACTCATTTAAGCTGAATTCCCAGATTTTATCCAATTTAATTATTTTAAACATTTAGTTTTAGGCCATTTAAAAACTTTAAAGAAAATTGACACTTTCTAAAATAGGTTGTGTACCCATTTTCACACTTTGGAAACCAAAAGTACGTTAGCTTGTACAGTTAGGCTAACTAGTTTTGGGGCATATCCAGAGCAAAAGAAGGCTTTTCTCTCCCTGCCAACACTGAATTATGACTATAGTTGTATTACAAGGCTTAAAAAGTCAAGCCTCCCTAGTTGCTGAGCTAAATTGCATTAGCAAGTACCCAGTAGAGTACATCCACACTGAACTTATTAAAATATCAGACAGAGCTTAAAGGTCCCTGCTCCTCACCATCTGATGTCCCTCTTCATCTGATGCTGCTACACTGTGGATGGCAAGCAATGTGTGGAAACTCACACCAAGTCATTTGGAGTTTGTGAAGAGACAGTGATGTTTATTTGTATGTAAGGACCAACTTTTATACCAAAAAAAAAAAAAAANATGATCTTCGTTTTCTGAATGTTGAGCTTTAAGCCAACTTTTAAAGCCAATACTCTCCTCTTTCACTTGTATCAAGAGGCTTTTTAGTTCCTCTTCACTTTCTGCCATAAGGGTGGTGTCATCTGCATATCTGAGGTTATTGATATTTCTCCCAGCAATCTTGATTCCAGCTTGTGTTTCTTCAAGTCCAGCGTTTCTCATGATGTACTCTGCATAGAAGTTAATTAAGCAGGGTGACAATATACAGCCTTGACGTATTCCTTTTCCTAATTAGGCTTATCAGAATATAAATCCAAGCCTCCCATGAATTAAAATGTTATGTTGGCATTTTACCTACATTGTGATCAAATCTGAGTCTTAAAAAAAATTGAATTATTCCACACACACAGAACCCATTAATCATAACAATAGAACTTGATGAATTTTCACAAACCAATCCTACCTGCGTCATCAGTCCCCAGATAAAGAAATGGAGCCTGACCAAACACCTAGAAGCCGCTCTGTGCTCCTTCCCCAGTCACCACCACCAAACCCCCTCCAAGTGTAACAACTGTCTTGAGTCTTTTTTTTTTTTTTTTTTTTTGAGCATGCACTTGGCCAGCTTTAGTCTCCAAGCTTAGTCTTTAAAAAAGTGTTTGCTTATTTTTGGCTGCACTGAGCCTTCTGTGATGCTTGTGGGCTTTCTCTCGTTGGGGCGAGTGGGGGCTGCTCACAGTGGTGGTTTCTCTCGTTGCTCTAGGCACAGTTGTGGCACGTGGGCTCAGCTGCCCCTTGGCATGTGGGAATCCTATTTCCTGGACCAGGGATTGAACCGGTGTCCCCTGCACCGGCACGGTGTCCACGACCGCCTGAGAAGCTCACAACTATCTTACTTCTAACACCATGGGGTCGCAAAGAGTCAGACACGACTGAGCAACTGAACTGAACTGAAATGGCTTTACTATCTTGTCCGTGTCCCTGTGGCTAGGCTAGGGTAGTTTATGAAAGGACATTATACTCTCCCTTTGTCAATTCTATACAGTTGTTTTGCTTGGGGGGAATGGGCTGAGAAACAAACCAAAGATTTTATGATCTCTTTAAGTTTGTTTCAATATTTCTCTTGGTTTCCTGGGTTGACTGTGGGCAGCACAGAGAAACTTTCTTAGCCTTCTCTCTTATCCCTAAGCTGCGTCTCATTCCTGTAGGACCTCATCTGGCTTCACTCCCTGGGACTGTGACATTCTTCAGCTGTCATGTGACCTCTCCAGTCTCTCTCCTCCAGGGCACTCAATCCTGTGGGTCCACGATGGTTCTTAAGCTCTCTCCCGAGGTGGAAAGGCACGCAGATGTTGCATAGGATAGCCTCTTCAATATTTGTGTATCATCGGTAAGAGCTGAGGCCTTCCCTGGTGGCTCAGATGGTAAAGAATTTGGCTGCAATGCAGGGGACCTGGGTTCGATCCCTGGCTCGGGAAAATATCCTGGAGAAGGGAATGGCAACCCACTCCAGTATTCTTGCCTGGAGAATCCCATGGACAGAGGAGCCTGGCGGGCTACAGTCCATGGGGTCGCACAGAGTGGGACACAGCCGGGAGACTAACACTTGTAAGAGCTGGGGCGGCTGTAGGGATGTGGGGTGGTCAGCAGGTCCCGGTCCTTCCCCAGCGGGTGGCCTTGCAGACCCAACCCTGCTTTACAGAGCGGCTAGACAGATTAGGAAGTGACATCTACTGAGAGCACGGATGGCAGTAAGAACGAAGCCGAAAGGGAGTCAGAAGCACGTTCAGGGACGGGAGATTAGTGCGCAGCGCCCCCTCGCGGACTTCTGATGCACCCACAAGCAGTAGATGGCAGGATACGAATCTTCCCTCTGAGGGGCTGCATCCCAAAAGGCAGCACTGGACTGCGTCCCTCGGTTCAGTTCCCACCGCTGACAGTGGCGCGATGCTTTTATGTGGCAAACCTCCCCCGGGTTACATGCGGCACGGCCTCCCGGGCCACAGATTCTTGTGCACTAAAGCATCGGCCACCTTGCTAACCAGAGCTCTGACCATTTTCCTCTTGTGCCGCAGTACCATCTTTCCCAGGGCTCTGACTGTTCCTCGTTAAACTCTCAATGCCAACGAGCTAATTTTATACACACACACACAGACACACACAGACACACAGACACACACACACACACACACACACACACACACAGAGTCTGTGGCAGGTCTCCTGACTCCTCAAAAATCACGTACGCATAGGTTTAGGTGGGATGATGGGGAACAAGGGACATGTCCTTAAACTCCTGGATCACCTCTCTCACCAGCTTCTCATGGAAGCTAGACCCACATTCTAGATTTCTACCAAACATCTCTGTTTGCTTGTCTCATCACTTTAGTTTCAAACCATTCAAAGCTGAAATGTTGTCATGGTTACCAGCAGGCAGTTCTTCCTCTGTCAACCACACTGCTCCTGTCTTGTCACCCAGACTCAGAACTTGGAGTAATTTCGTTGATTCAAATGCACACATACTCCATTCACCAGGGGAGAGAAATTTCTGGAAACTGAAGCAGCAGCCAAATTAGCACTATCTGGGTTCTATAATAGCCCAGTCCTCTTGGATATGCTTTCTGAACGTCTTAATTTATTACCTAAAACTCCTTGCCATTAGTGGCTGATGTCTTCATCTTTGTGTGCTCCAGCCATGGATTTGTCTGGGGTTGGAAATAGATTTCACCCCACTCCCGCCCCCATACATCCCCAGTTTACTATCAAGAGTTTCAGAAAGATTTCCATGTTAGCATCCTGGGAAAATGTCAGTTGTTACAATAACATCATGTTGAGGTTTTTTTTTTTTTTTTTTTTTTAAGAAATTTGCTAAAAATGAAAAGAATCCCTGCTAGAAACTTCGATGTCAGTGGTTCAGTTCAGTTCAGTACAGTTGCTCAGTTGTGTTCAACTCTTTGTGACCCCATGGACTGCAGCACACCAGGCTTCCCTCTCCATCACCACCTCCGGAGCTTGCTCAAACTCATGTCCATTGAGTTGGTGATGCCATCCAACCATCTCATCCTCTGTTGTCCCCTTCTCTGCCTGCCTTCAGTCTTTCCATCAGGGTCTTTTCCAATGAGTCAGTTCTTTGCATCAGGTGGCCAAAGTATTGGAATTTCAGCTTCAGCATCAGTCCTTCCACTGAATATTCAGGACTGACTTCCTTTAAGATTGACTGGTTGGATCTCCTTTCAGTCCAAGGGACTCTCAAGAGTCTTCTCCAACACTACAATTCAAAAGCATTAATTCTTTGGCACTCAGCTTTTTTTATAGGCCAGCTCTCACATCCATACATGACTGCTGGAAAAGCCATAGCTTTGACTAGATGGAGCTTTATTGGCAAAGTAATGTCTCTGCTTTTTAACACGCTGTCTAGGTTGGTCATAGCTTTTCATCCAAGAAGCAAGCTTCTTTGAATTGCACCATCTGCAGTGATTTTGGAGCCCCCCAATAACACTCTTTCCATTGTTTCCCCATGTGTTTGCCATGAAGTGATGGGACCAGATGCCACGATCTTAGTTTTCTGACTGTTGAGTTCACCTCTGATAGCCCCGCCCCACCGAGCTGCCTTGAGTCGCTCACAGCGCCCTCTGCCGATCACACAGCGACTGCTCAGGCTGAAGAGTCGTTTCCAATCCCTTGGCTTTCCTCCACAGAGTTAAACTGGAGAAAGTAGGGAAAACTACAGCCTCTTGACCTGCCTCTTGAGAAACCTGTATGCAGGTCAGGAAGCAACAGTTAGAACTGGACATGGAACAACAGACTGGTTCCAAATAGGAAAAGGAGTATGTCAAGGCTGTATGTTGTCACCCTGCTTATTTAACTTCTATGCAGAGTACATCATGAGAAACGCTGGACTGGAAGAAACACAAGCTGGAAATCAAGATTGCTGGGAGAAATATCAGTAACCTCAGATATGCAGATGNCCCTTGGACTGCAAGGAGATCCAACCAGTCCATTCTGAAGATCAACCCTGGGATTTCTTTGGAAGGAATGATGCTAAAGCTGAAACTCCAGTATTTTGGCCACCTCATGCGAAGAGTTGAGTCACTGGAAAAGACTTTGATGCTGGGAGGGATTGGGGGCAGAAGAAGGGGACGACAGAGGATGAGATGGCTGGATAGCATTACTGACTCGATGGATGCGAGTCTGAGTGAACTTTGGGAGTTGGTGATGGACAGGGAGGCCTGGCGTGCTGTGATTCATGGGGTCGCAAAGAGTTGGACACGACTGAGCAACTGAATTGAACTGAACTGAATTGATGCATCAGGCAACTTCCCTCAGTAATTCCAAACTGTGAGAAGCTGGATCACAGTTGGATCACTCTGAGGTCCCCACAGAGCATTAAAAGGATACATAGAGATACTTCCCTGGTGGTCCGGTAGTTAAGATTCCACCCTTCTACTCCAGGGGACACCGGTTCAATCCTTAGTCGGGGAAATAAAATGACACACGACCAAAAAGTAAAAAAAAAAAAAAAAAATTAGGCCAAGATATTTTAAAAAATACTATTAAAAGGGGTACATAGAGAAAAACACTAAATCCATACAGGCAGGAGCTCAAGGCTTCAGGGAGGACGTCTGACCTTGACATTAAAGAATGGATAGTACTCAGAGAGGAAGTGGGAAGGGAAGCATAAGCTAGGGCACTGAAGCAGGGATGTGCAGAGCTCATAATTTAGAAAAAAGGACTGGCCCAGGGTCATTGAGCGTGAGGTTGTGTGATGGGGAAAGGTGGTGACAGTAAGTCTAGGAAGAAATCTGGTCTCCACTCTACAGTCAGGTTGCATAGGCCACTCAAGGACCTCAGAAATACAGAATCTAAGCACTAAAAGCTTTTAGATTCTCCTGAGGACATCTTCCCCTGCCCAAAGTCCCTGAGAATCTTTTCTGTGTTATCCCTCTGTGCGGAAAGGTACCCACAAAGTATGGGAAAAACTAGAGAGACTACAAACAAGAATCGGGGACACTGATTTCCCTAGTACTTGGGATTGCTGTGAAGGTTAGGATAACAAGACTTTGGAGCCACGTGGGGCTAGCTGTGAGGACCTTACGTAAGTAACTCCCCTAACTTCACGGAGTCTCAGATCCTCTTCAGTAAAATGGCTGTAATAATATCTGCTGGTATGGGTGATATGAAGATTAACTAAACAAAGGGGATCTAGTAAGTATTAGTTATAATGGCTGAGAAAATGGTACAGAAATAAATAGAGATTTCGTCATCTGAAAACATATATGATTTGTTTCTAAAAAGAGTTGCTTGGGGAGATTGGCTAAATCGTGCAAACAAATGCAACAAAAGTCACAAGCACTTTTGAACCGGCAAATTCCTTTTCCGGCTCCAACACAGATGGGGCACGCCTCCAATCGGGCAAGCCACGCCTCCGCCCCAGTCGGAAAGGCCTCGCCGGACGAGTTCCCCCCCCGGCCCCGCCCCTCCGGCCTGGCGCCGGCTCCCGCACCGCTCCGCGCCTGCGCAGGGTAGGCCGCCCGCGGAAGCGATGAGGGTGCTAATGCGGTGCTGCTGCGGGCACCTGCCAGTCGGGGGCGGCGCGGGCCGAAGGCGGAACCCACGGTGGCGAGCGCTGGCCAGGCTGAGCGCGTCCCCTGGCTGGGAGGACGGCCAGGGCGCTCGAGTCCGCGAGAAGCCGCCTTGGAGGGTGCTCTTTTTCGGCACTGACCAGTTCGCCCGCGAAACGCTGCGGGCGCTGCACGCCGCCAGGTACTGGGGCCGGGGATTGGGAGGCCCGGGTGTTGAGGGCGCAGCTGTGGAAACTCTGCGGCCGGCCTCGAGGATTTGGGCTTCTCGTCGGGAAAAGCAGATGAGCGGGAGGAGCGTGGGCCCAGATCCCGGCGTCTCGGGCGCCTGGAAGGTGCGCCGCCCCCCTCGGCAGTCCTTGGGTGCCCGCCTGGTCCTGCCCAGCCGGTCTACACGCCCCCGACTCTTAACGCGCTCTGAGCTCTACATGGCACCCTGTGGTGTTGAGACCTTGCTGCCTGCTTTACCTGCATCACCTCTGTCTTGTCCCACCACCTCCCTGCCCGCTTTGTATGGAAACCGTGACCCAGAGAGGTTAAGAGATTGCCCAAGGTCATCAGCTGAGCAGGTTGGGACTAAGATGGGGACTAAGTTGGGACTAAGATAGGGACTTCAAAGACTTCCCTTTCCGGTCGCTCCTACTGCCTCCTACTCAGTATGATTTGTACCCTCTAATCCTCTGGGCTTCTTACTAGACACATGCATCTCTCTGCACACGCTTGCCTTACACTTTGACTACCTATCTCCTCCCTGTGTACAACCGGATCCAGTTTTCTGGGACTGAAACGACACAGTCCACAAGCGAACTGCTTTTCCATTGAATAAACTTATAAACCAGAACTCTTAGGTATGTATTTAATATTTATTCCGCAGGGGGATCCTAGTTCCCCGGCCAGGAATCAAGCCTGGGCTCCCATACGTGGAAGTGTGGAGTTCCAACCACTGGACCACCAAGAAATCCCCTACATTTAGTATTTCTAAAATTCAACAAATTGTGCTTCCTAGGGGGGAGAATTATTTGAGATCTAGCCTGTTGGGAAGGTCCGTGGTTTGTGGTGGCTGTCCCCACATACGCTGCTCTGCCTCCTTTCCCCTAGTCTACGTGTTTTGTTTCCCCATTCCTTGTTTTCCCGGTGCACCCAGGCTCAGCTCTGTCATCTCCCTCCATCACGTCTTCCCTGCAAGTACCTCCCAGTAGACGCTCATGTTGAGCCCTCCACGAATGCCCCTGTCTTCCCAGTCGGCACACTCCGCTCTGTAGCGCAGCCTCTCCCTTCACATGTGCGCTCTCTGCACGCTGTCTGTAACGCACTCTCTGCATGCTGCTCTCCCCGTGTGCCCCTTGCACCTCTCACTGCACGTCCTGATGTTTCTGCTGGTGCTTCACGTGGCAGCCCCAGTGCTCCTGCACTTTCTGTTTTGGGCCCTCCTGTCTGCTCCTTTTCTCATAACTCCTCAACATCTGATGCAATGCCTGCCAAGTAAATGAACAGCCCCTGGCGCTGGAATACTATGCAGCAGGTAAAAAATTGAGATAGTGTTACATACAGTGTCATGGAATGATGCCCATGGGGTGTGTGTGCATGTACATAGAAATATATATATATATATATATATACATAAATATATATTTTTAAATATTGTTTGAATAATGTGGTTATAGTAAAAGAAAATTAAAAACATTTAGAAGATACACAATGAAAAGTCAGTTCCTTCCTTCTCGTTCTCTCAGCTCCCAATTCTTCTCTTCAGTTGCTTATTCTAGAAATGTTGTTTGATGCATACATAAGCAAACGTATGTTTAACCATTTTTTTTTAATATCATACAATGTTAGAGAAAAAAACAAAATGCAGGAAAGTATATATAATATTCCGGTTGTGTAAAATGTCTACTGTATGTGTTTCAGTGTGTGCAGGAAATTTCTAGAACCGTAACAGTCCAAACAGTAGCCAGTAGCCACTTGCGGCTCTTTGAATTTAAACAATTAAAATTAAATAAATAAACCAAACTTTAGTCTCTCAGTTGCACTAGTTTTAACGTTTACCCTTAAATGCCTCGTGAATTAGAAAAATGCCTTCGAGATGTAAGAAGTAGTTTAACATTCCGTCGTTATCTTAACCCTGTCATATTTTCTTCTAATCTTTCCACCTTAGGGAAAACAAAGAGGAAGAGTTAATTGAGAAGCTGGAGGTGGTCACAGTGCCCTCCCCATCACCAAAAGGACTGCCAGTGAAGCAATATGCGGTCCAGTCTCAGCTTCCAGTCTATGAGTGGCCAGATGTGGGATCTGGAGAATATGATGTTGGCGTGGTAGCATCATTTGGCCGACTTTTGAGTGAGGCTCTTATTCTTAAATTTCCCTAGTAAGTTTTATTTGTAAGGAAATACAGTGCTCAGACCTTGGTCTTTATATATTGGACCTGGTATCTAAAGTGCAGTGCAGTGCAGTGTGACTTGAACTCTAATTCTGCTTGATTCAGTATTTTCTTATAAAGTAAAAGATTTCATTAGTGGCCTGAATTGTTTTGTGGCTAAAAACGACACAAGTTTATTGCCTTATAGTTCTGTAGGTTGGGAGTCTACCTGTGGTTCACGAGGTGAAAATCAGAGTGTTAGCAGGGCTTCATTCTTTTCTGGAATCTCTAGGGGAGAATCCACTCCTTTGCTCTTTCCAGCTTCTAGAGGCCACTGACTTTCTTTGGCCCATGGCGCCCTTCCTCTATCTTCAAAGCCAGCGATGGAGGATCAAGTCTTTTTCACTTCACATCTCTCTATTCCATTATCACTTTCTGACTTTCAGCAAGGGAAGGTTCCCTGCTTTTAAGAATTCATGTGATTAGATTGGACCCAGGATAATCTCTCTATCTTAACTGTATCTACAAAATGTGTAAGGTAACATATTCACAGGTTCTGGGGATTAGGACATAAACATCCTTGGAGATCCATTATTCAGCCAACACTGGAGGAGATGCTATGATTGGTTTCATGAGTCAGTAAGCACTGGCTCCAAACACTCTTGAAATCCTCTCTGTGTTCCCATATTTTTAAGATACATTGCACAGTAATTTGATCAGTTCAATCACTCAGTTGTGTCCAACTCTTTGTGACCCCATGGACTGTAGCACACTAGGTTTCCCTGTCCTTCACTGTCTCGCAGAGTTTGCTCATGTCCATTGAGTTGGTGATGCCATCCAACCATCTCATCCTCTATTGTCCCCTTCTCCCGCCTTCAGTCTTTCCCAGCATCAGGGTCTTTTCAAATGAGTTAATTCTTTGCATCAGGTAGCCAAAGTACTGGAGTTTCGGCTTCAGCATCAGTCCTTCCAATGAATATTCAGGACTGATTTCCTTTAGGATGGACTGGTTGGATCTCCTTTCAGTCCAAGTGACTGTCAAGAGTCTTCTCCAACACTGCAGTTCAAAGAAGCATCAATTCTTCAGCGCTCAGCTTTCTTTATGGTCCAACTCTCACATACATACGTGACTGCTAGAAAAGCCATAGCTTTGACTAGACAGACCTTTGTTGGCAAAGTAATGTGTTTGCTTTTTAATATGCTGTCTAGGTTGCTCATAGCTTTTCTTCCAAGGAGGAGGCATCTTTGAATTTCATGGCTGCACTCACCATCTGCAGTGATTTTCCATTGTTTCCCCATCTGTTTGCCATGAAGTGATGGGACTGGATGTCATGATCTTCGTTTTTTGAATGTTGAGTTTTAAGCCAACTTTTCACTCTCCTCTTTGACTTTCATCAAGAGGCTCTTTAGTTCTTCTTCACTTTCTGCCATAAAGGTGGTGTCATCTGCATATCAGGTTATTGATATTTCTCCCGGCAATCTTAATTCCAGCTTGTGCTTCATTCAGCCTGGCATTTCTCATGATGTACTCTGCATGTAAGTTAAATAAGCAGGGTGACAATATACAGCCTTGTCATACTCCTTTCCCAATATGGAACCAGTCCATTCCATGTCCAGTTCAGTTCAGTTGCTCAGTTGTGTCCGTCTCAATTATGAAGTATGCAGTCACTGAGATTTCAATATTTGCACAAAGCCAAATGGCAAAAAAAGCAAGTCAAATGCACAGCAAAAATGAAAAACATGCCATAGTAATCTAAATTGTCTTACATGTCAGTTCTTATACTGACATTTCAAGTCACATGGGAAGATTAATTAACATTACTGGCATGAATTGTTAAAATGTATGATGCCCTTTATCACTATCTATGGGCTGTCACCCACCCTCATTTAAGTTCTGTATATATGCTGACAGTTCTCAAATTTGTCCCTCCAGTTCAGATCTCTGTCTGAACTCGAGGCCCCTGGCACACACTGCCTCCTCTGCAGCTCTGCTGGATGTCTGAGAGGCACCTTACATTTAAGATATCCTGAACCTTTCACCCCAAAGCCTGATCCTTCCCCAGATCTTCATTTCAGCACATGGCAACTCCAGCCTTCAAGACCCAAAACCCTGGCATTGTTGTTAATTCCTTATCGCACACCACACATCCAGTCCATCGGGAAGTTCTGCCAGCTCTGCGTTTGAAATCTGCCTGGAATGACGGCCTCTCCTCAACTTCTGTGGCCTCCACTCATGGCTCTCATGCTGCATAACCTCCTAAGTGGTCTTCGCTTCTGTCTTTGGCCCTCTTAGTCTTTTACCATCCAACACCACACGATCCTTTTAAAGTGTAAGTCAGTCATGTTGCTCTGCTCAAAGTTCTCTGGTGGTTTTCCATCTTGCTCATAGTAAAAATCCAGTCCTTTTTTTTTTTTTCTTCCTGTTGGATTCATTATTGCTTATATCCCTAGTACTTAGTGCCAGGACATGAGTTGTACTTAGTAAATATTTGATGAATGAATGAGACTGGCCTGAACATTGGAATTTAGAATACAGGAGGCTCATATATATAGGGGCTTCCTCTGTCCCTGGGACTCTCCAGGCAAGAATACTGGAGTGGGTTGCCATTTCCTTCTCCAATGCATGAAAGTGAAAAGTGAAAGTGAAGTAGCTCAGTCGTGTCTGACCCTTAGCGACCCCATGGACTGTAGCCTACCAGGCTCCTCCGTCCATGGGATTTTCCAGGCAAGAGTACTGGAGTGGGGTGCCATTGCCTTCTCCATATATATAGGGGCTTCCCTGGTGGCTCAGTTGGTAAAGAGTCTGCCTGCAATGCAGGAGACCTGGGTTCGATCCCTGGGTTGGGAAGATCCCCTGGAGAATGGAATGGCTATCCTCTCTAGTATTCTGGCTTGGAGAATTCCATGGACTATTCCATGTGGTCACAAAGAGTCCGACACAGCTGAGTGATGTTCACTTTCACTTTATATATATATATATATANTGGTAAAGAGTCTGCCTGCAATGCAGGAGACCTGGGTTCGATCCCTGGGTTGGGAAGATCCCCTGGAGAATGGAATGGCTATCCTCTCTAGTATTCTGGCTTGGAGAATTCCATGGACTATTCCATGTGGTCACAAAGAGTCCGACACAGCTGAGTGATGTTCACTTTCACTTTATATATATATATATATATACACACACACATACTCTGAAGTGCATACTCATGCTGATAGGAAACGTTAAACTAATGGCAGATTAGTAAATTATTATAATTGCTTATTTATGGGTGAAAAGTGTATTGGGATACACACCAATGGTGAATAAATTATTCAGTGGGGATCTAAGAAGCTTGTTTTAGGAACTCTATATAAAATTTAGTAAATTGAGGGTAATTATGTAATTTGACTAAAAATATAATTTTACATTGTCCATGAGATGCATGATTGGGTTTGAGTGGTTCTTCTCATATAGTAAAAAAACACATTATACATGTTTATTTAAAAACTCCCAGATATCACAAGCTGTTGTGGAACATCTTTGGAACAATGACTAGTTCTTGCTCTGTTACTGAGTTTCATGGGTCTCTTAGCTCTGACTCCTCCTTTAGTTGGTTTGAGACTAGATTTAACTGTTTTTCAAAATTTCTGGCAACGTTTAATGATGAAAAATAGCATATTAGTTCAGGTAGCAGTAAACTAAGGGGCTTCCCTGGTGGCCCAGTGGTAAAGAATTCACCTGCAATGCAGAAGCCGCAGGTTTGATCCCTGGGTCAGGAAGATCCCTGGAGGAGGGCACGGGAACCCACTCCAGTATTCTCATGTGGAAAATCCCACGGACAGAGGAGCCTGATGGGCTACAGTCCATGGGGTCTCACGGAGTCCGACACACCGAAGTGACTCAGCCCACATGTATGCAGCAGTAAACTGAATGGTGAGAAAGCCCACTTTCATACTAATTTCCGTCTTTTCTAACTCAGCGGCATCTTGAACGTCCATCCCAGTTGCCTTCCAAGGTGGCGTGGTCCAGCCCCTATAATCCACACCATCTTGCATGGAGACACCATTGCTGGAGTAACGATTATGCAAATTAAACCTAAAAGGTAGAGCATGTTTTCTTGTCCTGAGACTTTTTGTGATTTTTGAATCTTGATGTCAGTCTGCCTGAAGGAAAGGGGTGGTGGATAAGTGGGTGCTAAATCACTAATTTCTCTTAACTCCAGGTGCTTTTTTCTTCTGTTTTTTTCCTGGTTTGTAACATAAAACATATGTGTTTTAGAATTTACACAGTGTCTATACTTGTTAATGAAATAATGTTATTAATAGCTGGATTTCTGTAAATGACATTTATAAGTGAGAGATGGATTTTTGCATATTAGTTGTCATAATATTGGTTTTCTGCCGACCTTGGTTTCTATGGTCAAAATTTTTTTGGAACCTGAAGTAATACATTGTNTATACTTGTTAATGAAATAATGTTATTAATAGCTGGATTTCTGTAAATGACATTTATAAGTGAGAGATGGATTTTTGCATATTAGTTGTCATAATATTGGTTTTCTGCCGACCTTGGTTTCTATGGTCAAAATTTTTTTGGAACCTGAAGTAATACATTGTATACCAATGTGCTATATAATTGTCTTTAATATTTAATTTCTTAAATCATACCTACAATCTAAAAAACAGTTATTTTTAATTGTGTCAGGAGAGTATCATAACACTCTGCCTGTTATCACCTAATGTCTCCAGAGAAAAGAAAAACTCACAAGTTCACCAGAATAAGTCAATATCTGGGATTTGCTTTAATTTCAAAAAAAAAAAAAAAAGAGGGGAGGGTCAGATGAAACGAGTGGTGAAACTTTGGTAGTTCTCAAATCTGAGTGATGTGGGTATGAGGATTCCTTAGACTGTTCACTCTGTTTTTGGAATGTTTGTAATTTTTCATAATAAGGATTTTACTAACGTTTATAGGTAAAAAATAGAGTTAACAGACCACAGAGTTACATATTTAAAACAAAATATATTTCTAATAGAAGTTGATAGCCAATATTTGAAGAGCTTGATATAAAATTCAAGACTTGTGGCAATGCAAATACATTTGTACCCACTATTATTGATTATAATTCAGCCAAAACTCTTGTCCTTTGAGAAGGGAAATATTGAAAGGAATGATTATAAATTCCTTAATTGTACTTCCTTGGAAAATAAATTCTTTGCTTTGTGCTTTCATTATATAAATAGATACTTTCTCATACTATTTATTACTAATGGTAGAATTATTTGTGGTTTTAAGTAAATCCCTGATGTGCAACTTTATACTTTTTTCCTTTGGGAAAAAATAAACTTAAAATCTAAATATAGGCCAGATTTGCTCTCCTTCTTTCTTTCTTTTTTTAATTTTATGGATTTTAATAGTTTANGTTGGGAAGATCCCCTGGAGAATGGAATGGCTATCCTCTCTAGTATTCTGGCTTGGAGAATTCCATGGACTATTCCATGTGGTCACAAAGAGTCCGACACAGCTGAGTGATGTTCACTTTCACTTTATATATATATATATATATACACACACACATACTCTGAAGTGCATACTCATGCTGATAGGAAACGTTAAACTAATGGCAGATTAGTAAATTATTATAATTGCTTATTTATGGGTGAAAAGTGTATTGGGATACACACCAATGGTGAATAAATTATTCAGTGGGGATCTAAGAAGCTTGTTTTAGGAACTCTATATAAAATTTAGTAAATTGAGGGTAATTATGTAATTTGACTAAAAATATAATTTTACATTGTCCATGAGATGCATGATTGGGTTTGAGTGGTTCTTCTCATATAGTAAAAAAACACATTATACATGTTTATTTAAAAACTCCCAGATATCACAAGCTGTTGTGGAACATCTTTGGAACAATGACTAGTTCTTGCTCTGTTACTGAGTTTCATGGGTCTCTTAGCTCTGACTCCTCCTTTAGTTGGTTTGAGACTAGATTTAACTGTTTTTCAAAATTTCTGGCAACGTTTAATGATGAAAAATAGCATATTAGTTCAGGTAGCAGTAAACTAAGGGGCTTCCCTGGTGGCCCAGTGGTAAAGAATTCACCTGCAATGCAGAAGCCGCAGGTTTGATCCCTGGGTCAGGAAGATCCCTGGAGGAGGGCACGGGAACCCACTCCAGTATTCTCATGTGGAAAATCCCACGGACAGAGGAGCCTGATGGGCTACAGTCCATGGGGTCTCACGGAGTCCGACACACCGAAGTGACTCAGCCCACATGTATGCAGCAGTAAACTGAATGGTGAGAAAGCCCACTTTCATACTAATTTCCGTCTTTTCTAACTCAGCGGCATCTTGAACGTCCATCCCAGTTGCCTTCCAAGGTGGCGTGGTCCAGCCCCTATAATCCACACCATCTTGCATGGAGACACCATTGCTGGAGTAACGATTATGCAAATTAAACCTAAAAGGTAGAGCATGTTTTCTTGTCCTGAGACTTTTTGTGATTTTTGAATCTTGATGTCAGTCTGCCTGAAGGAAAGGGGTGGTGGATAAGTGGGTGCTAAATCACTAATTTCTCTTAACTCCAGGTGCTTTTTTCTTCTGTTTTTTTCCTGGTTTGTAACATAAAACATATGTGTTTTAGAATTTACACAGTGTCTATACTTGTTAATGAAATAATGTTATTAATAGCTGGATTTCTGTAAATGACATTTATAAGTGAGAGATGGATTTTTGCATATTAGTTGTCATAATATTGGTTTTCTGCCGACCTTGGTTTCTATGGTCAAAATTTTTTTGGAACCTGAAGTAATACATTGTATACCAATGTGCTATATAATTGTCTTTAATATTTAATTTCTTAAATCATACCTACAATCTAAAAAACAGTTATTTTTAATTGTGTCAGGAGAGTATCATAACACTCTGCCTGTTATCACCTAATGTCTCCAGAGAAAAGAAAAACTCACAAGTTCACCAGAATAAGTCAATATCTGGGATTTGCTTTAATTTCAAAAAAAAAAAAAAAGAGGGGAGGGTCAGATGAAACGAGTGGTGAAACTTTGGTAGTTCTCAAATCTGAGTGATGTGGGTATGAGGATTCCTTAGACTGTTCACTCTGTTTTTGGAATGTTTGTAATTTTTCATAATAAGGATTTTACTAACGTTTATAGGTAAAAAATAGAGTTAACAGACCACAGAGTTACATATTTAAAACAAAATATATTTCTAATAGAAGTTGATAGCCAATATTTGAAGAGCTTGATATAAAATTCAAGACTTGTGGCAATGCAAATACATTTGTACCCACTATTATTGATTATAATTCAGCCAAAACTCTTGTCCTTTGAGAAGGGAAATATTGAAAGGAATGATTATAAATTCCTTAATTGTACTTCCTTGGAAAATAAATTCTTTGCTTTGTGCTTTCATTATATAAATAGATACTTTCTCATACTATTTATTACTAATGGTAGAATTATTTGTGGTTTTAAGTAAATCCCTGATGTGCAACTTTATACTTTTTTCCTTTGGGAAAAAATAAACTTAAAATCTAAATATAGGCCAGATTTGCTCTCCTTCTTTCTTTCTTTTTTTAATTTTATGGATTTTAATAGTTTAGTAAAATGACTGTATTAGAATTTAATTTTGTTAAGCTCAAATACTGACTCTATATATGGCCTATATGACCAGAAAATGGTACTTAAGAGTAAAGCAGATGAAAACGCAGAAAATGGTGACAAGTTAATAGGCTTAAACTCTCTAGTTAATAAACTCAAGTGATAATAGTAAAATGCTAATATTGCTCATCCTTCTTTAAAACTGACATTTCTCCCTTGCCGATGGCTAGCAGTCATGTTCATGGCCATGGTTGAACTACCCTTATTGGGGAATTCCCTGGGAGTCCAGTGGTTAGGGTTCTGTGCTTCCACCACAGGGGGCCCAGGTTCAATCCCTGGTCAGGGAACTAAGATCCCACAAGTCATACATGTGGCCTAAAAAATAAACAAAAACTATCCTTGTGGTATGTAAACATTCATGTAGACAAACATATTGATCATAAGAAATAGTCATTTACTATTTGCTTTTGATTTTCTTGGTAGGTTTGATGTAGGTCCAATCCTCAAACAGGAAACGGTTCCTGTGCCACCCAAGAGCACCTCAAAGGAATTGGAAGCAGTGCTGTCAAGACTGGGTGCCAACATGGTACACTTTTCCAATATCCCCCTGCTTGTTTCCAAAGTGTTTATGATGAAAAGAATACTTTTATGATATATAATTTTAAACTTATTTAAAAAAAATTATTTCTCTCCCTGGCTTCCTAAAAATCAGCTTGGAAGTCTTTGAGAATTTACACAGAGGAGGTACTTACTCAAGGGTTTTGAAAGAAATATGTGATTTTATATGATCTGCCACATTCCGTGGAGAGGCTTTTAGACTCTTCTTCCAATTTCACTCTTAATCTCAGGGACATCCCATTCATCCCTGTCAAACCGGACCAGGAGCATTTCCTAAGTAAATCACAGCTTTCCTCCCACTTTTGTACCTGTGTTCCAGTCATCTGGATCCATATACTTTGGAATTCTGCTGACCCCCTTGCTGTAGATGAACTCTGTGACTTTTTCATTCAGTCTGTCTGAGTAACTGCTTAATGAGCCAATCAGTGATTTTCATCTGAACTCAACTTTCTGTAGAGGAAAACGTTCTCCCCAGGTTTATAGACGGTGCTTTCCATTCTAGGCACTCACCTCGGAAATGCTGTTATGATAGTATCTGTCATTTATGGAGCACTGGCTTGTGTGCCAAGGACTGTATTAGATACTGTTATAGTAATAGATGCTCTTATATCCTCTTTTTTTTTTTTTAACCTTTCCAACAAACCTTTTTCACCTCTTTTATAGATGATGACCTTGAAGGTCAAAGACAAGTAAAATAGCTTTTCCACAGAGACACAGCTAGTAGGCAGTGGAACTGGGATTTGAATCCAGAACTGTGTGACTCCAGAGTACACTCTCTTTAAGTCTCCACAGCTCTCCTTCATAAGGAGTGAGAGCGCGGTTGGCTGACCTCGGGCTGTTCTAACGGCCAGTCGGGCTCAGCGTTCTCAGAAGGGAAGCCTGTGACCTGTAGTCTGCAGAGAAGCGGCAGCTCCACTGGGACTCCACCAAGTGGATGGCTCTCCGTGGCCTAAGCCAGTTTGTTGCCTGACCCCAGTTTCATGGCACTAACTTGTAATGTATTTCTGTTTTTGTTCTTTTCCTCTTGAATATATTTCTCTCCTCCTTTTCTTTTTTTTTTAAAGCTTATTTCAGTTTTGAAAAATTTGCCTGAAAGTTTGACTAATGGAAGGCAGCAGCCAGCCGAGGGGGTGACACATGGTAAGTGCAGACGGCCCAGACTCTTACACCTTTCCTGAGGTTTTGTTTGTCGTGCTTGGCGTCTGAATCCTCTGATTGCTTCACTGTACATTTCCCTTAATTTGACTAAGATTGAGTGACCACTTGGAGGTCTGTTTCCAGAGAATGATCGGTAAGGGATCTTTCTCCCTCTTCACACATAGCCTTCAGTTCAGTTCAATCGCTCAGTTGTGTCTGACTCTTTGCGACCCCATGAATCACAGCACACCAGGCCTCTTTGTCCATCACCAAATCCCTGAGTTCACTCAAACTCATGTCCATCGAGTCGGTGATGCCATCCAGCCATCTCATCCTCTGTCGTCCCCTTCTGCTCCTGTCCCCAATCCCTCCCAGCATCAGAGTAATTTCTAATGAGTCAGCTCTTCGCATGAGGTGGCCAAAGTACGGGAGTTTCAGCTTTAGCATCAAGTCCTTCCAATGAACACCAAGGACTGATCTCCTTTAGGATGAACTGGTTGGATCTCCTTGCAGTCCAAGGGACTCTCAAGAGCCCAACACCACAGTTCAAAAGCATCAATTCTTCGGTGCTCAGCTTTCTTCACAGTCCAACTCTCATATCCATACGTGACCACTGGAAAAACCATAGCCTTGACTAGATGGACCTTAGTCGGCAAAGTAATGTCTCTGCCTTTTAATATGCTATATAGGTTGGTCATAACTTTCCTTCCAAGGAGTAAGTGTCTTTTAGTTTCATGGCTGCACTCACCATCTGCAGTGATTTTGGAGTCCCCCAAAATAAAGTCTGACAGTGTTTTCACTGTTTCCCCATCATTTCTCATGAAGTGATGGGACCAGATGCCATAATCTTAGTTTTCTGAATGTTGAGCTTTTAGCCAACTTTTTCACTCTCCTCTTTCACTTTCATCAAGAAGCTTTTTAGTTCCTCTTTACTTTCTGCCTTAAGGATGGTGTCATCTGCATATCTGAGGTTATTCATATTTCTCCCGGCAATCTTGATTCCAGCTTGTGCTTCTTCCAGCCCAGCATTTCTCATGATGTACTCTGCATATAAGTTAAATAAGCAGGGTGATAATATACAGCCTTGACATACTCCTTTTCCTATTTGGAAGCAGTCTGTTGTTCCATGTCCAGTTCTGACTGTTGCTTCCTGACCTGCATATAGGTTTCTCAAGAGGCAGGTCAAGTGGGCTGATATTCCCATCTCTTTCAGAATTTTCCACAGTTTATTGTGATCCACACAGTCAAAGGCTTTGGCATATAGTCATTAAAGCAGAAATAGATGTGTTTCTGGAACTCTCTTGCTTTTTTGATGATCCAGTGGATGTTGGCAGTTTGATTTCTGGTTCCTCTGCCTTTTCTAAAATCAGCTTGAACATCTGGAAGTTTATGGTTCACGTATTGCTGGAGCCTGGCTTGGAGAATTTTGAGCATTACTTTACTATTGTATGAGATGAGTGCAATTGTGTGGTAGTTTGAGCATTCTTTGGCATTGCCTTTCTTTGGGATTGGAATAAAAACTGACCTTTTCCAGTCCTGTGGCCACTGCTGAGTTCTCCAAATTTGCTGGCTTATTGAGTGCAGCACTTTCACAGCATCATCTTCCAGGATTTGAAATAGCTCAGCTGGAATTCCATCACCACTAGCTTTGTAATGCTTCCTAAGGCCCACTTGACTTCACATTCCAGGGTATCTGCCTCTAGATCACACCATCGTGACCATCGTGATTATCTGGGTCATGAAGATCTTTTTTGTACAGTTCTTCTGTGTATTCTTGCCACCTCTTCTTAATATCTTCTGCTTCTGTTAGGTCCATACAATTTCTGTCCTTTTATTAAGCCCATCATTACATGAAATGTCCCCTTGGTATCTCTAATTTTCTTGAGGAGATCTCTAGTCTTTCCCATTCTGTTCTTTTCCTCTATTTCTTTGCATTGATCACTGAAGAAGGCTTTCGTATATTTCTTGGCTATTTGTTGGAACTCTGCATTCAGATGCTTATATCTTTCCTTTTCTCCTTTGCTTTTCACTTCTCTTTTCACAGCTATTTGTAAGGCCTCTGCAGACAGCCATTTTGCTTTTTCGCATTTCTTTTCCATGGGGATGGTCTTAATCCCTGTCTCCTGTACAATGTCACGAACCTCATTCCATAGTTCATCAGGCTCTCTGTCTATCAGATCTAGGCCATTAAATCTATTTCTCACTTCCACTGTATAATCATAAAGGATTTGATTTAGGTCATACCTGAATGGTCTAGTGGTATTCCCTACTTTTTTCAATTTCAGTCTGAATTTGGCAATAAGGAGTTCATGATCTGAGCCACAGTCTGCTCCTGGTCTTGTTTTTACTGACTGTATAGAGCTTCTTCATCTTTGGCTGCAAAGCATATAATCAATCTGATTTCGGTGTTGACCATCTGGTGATGTCCATGTGTAGAGTCTTTTGTGTTGTTGGAAGAGGGTGTTTGCTATGACCAGTGCATTCTCATGGCAAAACTCTATTACCCTCTTCCCTGCTTCATTCTGTATTCCAAGGCCAAACTTGCCTGTTACCCCGGATGTTTCTTGACTTCCTACTTTTGCATTCCAGTCCCCTATTATCAAAAGGACATCTTTTTTTGGGTGTTAGTTCTAAAAGGTCTTGTAGGTCTTCATAGAACCGTTGAACTTCAGCTTCTTCAGCATTACTGGTTGCCTTATGAAAGATTAAAACAATTTTTCCTATTCTTTTTATGAAAAGCACCAAACACAAAGGTAAATTGAAAGACAGTGAATACCTGTTCAACCCAGAATCAACAATTACTAATGTTTGTTCACCTTGGAAAGTCTCTGTCTCTCGCCATATTTTCTTTATATATATATATGTGTATGTGTTTATGTAGTATATGTATTTTAATTTCTGTTATACCATTTGTCGTCTTCCCAGTTGGCACTGGTGGTAAAGCACCTGCCTGCCAAAGTAGGAGAAGTGAAAAAACATGGGTTCAGTCCCTGGGTTGGGAAGATCCCCTGGAGGAGGGCATGGCAACCCACTCCAGTATTCTTGCCTGAAGAGCCCCATGGACAGAGGAGCCTGGTGGGCTGTGGTCCATACGGTCACAAAGAGTTGGGCATGACTGAAGCGACTTAGCACATACCATTTGGAAGTATGCATTATAACTTTTCATCCCTCAATATGTTAACATGCATCTCCTAGGAAAAGTGAACATAGCCAGTCCACATTTAAATTTTCCTGTCTAAAAACATATTTTATGACTGTATATTTTTTCAGACTAGGACCCAGTTACGGTGAGTTGTATGTCTCTTTAGCTTCATTAGAGTAATTCCTCTTACTGCTTTTTTCTATGTCATTAACTTTTTGAAGAGAGCAGGCCAATTGTTTATTTCCTTTCAGTATTTAGTTCAGTGTTTAGTTTTTCTAGCCCTTAAAGTTCCTGTAAATCAGAAGTTCCCAAGACTTGATTAGATTCAGGCTTAAAGTTGCAGAAAGAGAATTTCATAGATGATACTGTGTTCCAGTGATATTTGTTTCAGGTTGTTTTTTTTTTAATATAAATTTATTTATTTTAATTGGTTTCAGGTTGTTTTTAACCTTGTGTTGCTTTTTAACTTATGATTTAATTTTATTTCTTGAATATGTGAGACATTTTCATGACTTTAAAACTGTTTGAAGGATATTCTTGGGGAAGTCTCTGAGAAGTTGGGAAGTTGGTGAACTGAACATGACTGAGCAGACATGCACATGGGGAAATTTCTGCCTCTGTCGCTGCAGTTTCAGCATGTCACATCAGTAAGCCATAATACTAGGTTGCATCAAAGCTAGTGAAGCTAAGTTTGATCACTTGGTTGAGGTGGTGATCTTTCTACTGTAAAGCCATGTTTCTCCCTTTGCAAATGACAGGTAATCTGTGGGGTAATACTTTGATAACTGTGTAGATACCTGGTTTCCTAGAGGCTCAGCAGTAAAGAATCTGCCTACAATGCAGGAGATGCAGAGACATGGGTTCGATCCCTGGGTCAGGAAGATCCCCTGGAGGAGAAAATGGTAAACCACTCCCGTATTCTTGCCTGGAAAATTCCATGGACAGAAGAGCTTGGCAGGCTACAGTACATGGGGTTGCAACAAGTTGAACGTGAATGAGCAACTAAATAGCAACAACCTTTCACAGTTTTAGCAGGGATTGATGCTCCTTCCTTCAATGAATTATTTCATTGAAAATCAAAATGGTTATTTTCCAGTTCCTTTTATATTTAATGGTTGGCATTATTCTGTAAAGAAGAGCTTTTCCTCATTAATTGGGGATGAATTTTAATTCATCCTAGAAAGACGGGATAATTTCTTAATTCTTTCTGTAATTGTCAATTTTTAAAATAGTGAGTTGGCACCATAATCACCTTCAGTTATGATGGCAAGTGAATTTTTGTGTCATTTGACTTGTGGATTTTTATTTATTGTGTTTTATAGTTAATCACATTCCTAATGCTTTGTACTGCTCAAGCTGTCCCAAATTTGGCCAGTGGTGGCCTCTTAAAGTTGGTTCCTGCATCCTTTTGATATCCCCCCACCCCCAAAATAGTTTTTGAATGCTTCCTTGTTTTGTCACAAGATGTCCCAGGCTCACCTTATAAATTCTGTGCCCCATGTTGGAATCAGCCATCTCTCCCTTGTTCATTTTAGCTGGGGAGTAGTGTTTAGAAACCATCTCATACCATGATGTGTTCCAAAATGAGGTATCAGAAAAGGCTGGGTGTTATATTTTTAAAAAAATATTTGAGTTGATACTGTTTCCAATTCAAATTTCATTTTATTTTATTTTTTTGTTTTAATCTTGATTTGATTGATTTTTTTTTAATTTTTACTTTATTTTGCTTTACAATACTGTTTTGGTTTTGCAAGATTTTTCTTGTATTTTCTCTTACACAAAAAAACCTTTTAAAAATCAATTCTTTACCATTTTTAATTTGCTATGTATAAAATAATTTCAAAATTGTCATACCAATATTACTGTGAAAATTTTAAGTACTAAGTAAGAGTTAAGATCTACCTTTTTTTTTTTTTTNTTTGAGCCGTTTCCCTTCCTTATAAAGATCATCATTATATATTGAGTAATTATGTACATGCCTGGCTGTAGAAGTTGACAGACTGGGAAAGAGTATATAGATTAAACCTAGAATAGATGCTATTATTAGTACCTGATTTTTGTTAATGCAGGCATACACCAGGTGTTGGCTGCGTGCTAATAAGGCAGAAGTACAGGCTTTGCAGTCAAATGGACCTGGGTTTAAATTCTGGCTTAACCTTTATGTTACCTTAAGCAAGATAGTAAAAGATAGAGATTAAAATAGTTACTGAAGAGAGGAGGATCACCTAGGTAGATACAAGCTATTGGTAATTCTCTAGTTCTTGGGTTGGATGATAGGTTCCTGGGTAGTCACTGTATTATTTATACCTTCATACACATATACATAAAGTATACGTAAATCTGCTTCATAGGATCAAATGAGATTAATGAAAGGATTGAGGCCTGTCCAAGGATATGAGTATGTTTAAGGCATTCAGCTTCCCTCATAGCTCAGTTGGTAAAGAATCTGCCTGCAGTGCAGGAGACTCGGGTTCCATTCCTGGGTCAGGAATATCCCCAGGAGAAGGAAATGGCGCCCGGCAGGCTACAGTCCATGGGGTCACAAGAGTTGGACACGACTTAGTGACTAAAACACCACCAAGGCATTCAGCAAGTGTTAGTTTTCTTTGTCATGGTTTCTCAGAACTATATAACTAAATGTATGTTGTTGCATTTTGACACTACATATTGTTCATAGGCCACCATTAAGTATTTTGTCATTGTTTATTGTGTTCCAGTTGAATGGAAACTATGGTGAGATTGTTCCAAATTAGCATGTGGTTCAAAAGTCATTTGTGTTTTAATTTGGAATTTTAAAAATATTTTCCTGATGTTAAAAGTAGTTGGCTTATTTTGGACATCAAACTAGATGAGATGTGTATANTTGAATGGAAACTATGGTGAGATTGTTCCAAATTAGCATGTGGTTCAAAAGTCATTTGTGTTTTAATTTGGAATTTTAAAAATATTTTCCTGATGTTAAAAGTAGTTGGCTTATTTTGGACATCAAACTAGATGTGAGAGGTCTTTGGGGAAAAAAATTTGAGATATTTGAGAGTATCATTTTTAACATAAAACCGTCTCCTAATAGCCTTGCTTGAAAATAAATACCTTTTCCAAGATATTCACAGTTAGCCTTGACACAGATTTGAGGGCAAAAAGGAAAGTGATACAGGAAATTTTCCTATAATTTGAAGGCTTAAATACTATATTTTTAATGTTTGTAAATATTTCCCTTCTCTGTTTCATAGCTCCAAATCAGATGAAAGCCAAGGAAGGGAGGAATGTGTATAGTTCTTCACGCTATGATGATTATGACAGATACAGACGTTCTAGAAGCCGAAGTTATGACAGAAGAAGATCAAGAAGTCGGTCCTTTGATTACAACTATAGAAGATCTTATAGTCCTAGAAAGTAAGTGATGTGTGTACCACAGTGATCTGTTAGAAAAACTTCGTTAGTCTTTAATTTTTTTTAATCTTTTTGTATACTTTTTAAATATGTATATTGTATGCTTCATTGAGACTTAAAATATTTTTACTATATTTTTAAAAGTTTTATGGTTCACTTTAAATTAGAAACTTTTAAATAGACATGTGTCACTGTCTGCTCTTTCTGATGTACTTTTTAGCAGTAGACCGACTGGAAGACCACGGCGTAGCAGAAGCCATTCCGACAATGATAGGTAAATAACTTTGCTTTGAAAAAGACTTTATACATTTTTCAATTTCAGAGTGAACTTTTGCTCTAAAAACAAATTTGATTAATATAGAATCTAATTTTTACTCTAATTGTATTTCTCCTCTGTTTTGAAAGATTCAAACACCGAAATCGATCTTTTTCAAGATCTAAATCCAATTCAAGATCACGGTCCAAGTCCCAGCCCAAGAAAGAAATGAAGGCTAAATCACGTTCTAGGTCTGCATCTCACACCAAAACTAGAGGCACCTCTAAAACAGATTCCAAAACACATTATAAGTCTGGCTCAAGATATGAAAAGGAATCAAGGAAAAAAGAACCACCTAGATCCAAATCTCAGTCAAGATCACAGTCTAGGTCTAGGTCAAAATCTAGGTCAAGGTCTTGGACTAGTCCTAAGTCCAGTGGCCACTGATAGTATAAACCATGATATTTTTAGGCATGTATCATTCATTTACTCATAGTTTGGTTTACTTAAATTATCAGGAATACAATGTTGCAATGATGCTTAAAAAACACTTGTCAGTTTTCCCTGTACCAGGCAATGGTTATAATTAAAATGATATGCTGTTGAGAAGCCACTCTTAAGAGTCCAGTTTGTTTAATGTTATGGGCAGCTACAAATTCGTGGTGTCTCTGTATATTTTTGTAAAGATTCTCATTTTTTATGCTTGAAGTATTGGTGAAAAGATGTTGGTTGACCATAATTTGCAACATTGTCTTATTAAAAATAAACTTTCATATCCATACTTGGTAGAACTGTTAACCTAGAAATGTAGCTTGCTAATAAGATAGAATGATAAAAAAGTGAAGTTGTAGCCACAGTACAACACTGACCGACCAGACACATTTAGGTTCAGGGTGGACCTGTTTGTCTTGTCAAGATGTCTAGGCCCGTGATGATAATTTATGGCACAGTGTGGAATAGTTCTTTTGTTAACCCCCACTGTCTTGGAAAATGACAAGTGGGTTAAGTAGCATTTTCAGGCAGATTGTTCGATTGAAACAAGGAGCCTTCACTTTCCTGGTTTCTATGAAGATTTGGAACCATACAAACGTCGGAAAAACTCACCTTAAAACTTGGGCAGGTTGATGATGGCAGAAATAATTTTAAGGGGAAAAGAATGCTCTTGTGTAGTTACTTTCAACTTTAAGGAGCGTTGTTGACCATAATATTGCATAGTTTTCTTACTGCTGTTAAAAGCAAGTAAAGTGTTTCAAAGGAGGTTTTGTTTGTGAGTGTGCATAGTGTAAGAGGACTGAATTTTGATGCTTAAAGCACTTGGTGTGTGCATTTGTATCAAAATGTGCCCATCTCTTTATGAAGGAAGCTTGTTCTTCACACCTCAGTTTATTTAACATGAGGCAAGTTAAAAAAACACTCCCATTCTAAGTGATTCTCTGGTGCCATGAGATTTAAAATATAACTTTGGAAAAAATTAATTTCAAGAAAGTCACATCTCTTGAGTTTTTGATTGATTATCAGTATAGTACCTGATAAAAATA
>SJYV01034481.1:0-31897 GCA_006410875.1 Neotragus pygmaeus | reverse complement strand
TTTCCAGTGGTCATGTATGAATATGACAGTTGGACTATAAAGAAAGCTGAGTGCCAAAGAATTGATGCTTTTGAACTGTGGTGTTGGAGAAGACTCTTGAGAGTCCCTTGGACTGCAAGGAGATCCAACCAATCCATCCTAAAGGAGATCAGTCCTGTGTGTTCATTGGAAGTACTGATGCTGAAGCTGAAACTCCAATACTTTGGCCACCTGATGTGAAGAGCTGACTCATTTGAAAAGACCCTGATGCTGGGAAAGATTGAGGGCAGAAGGAGAAAGGGACGACAGAGGATGAGATAGTTGGATGGCATCATTGACTCAATGGACAAGGGTTTGGGTGAACTCCGGGAGTTGGTGATGGAGGGAGGCCTGGCGTGATGGAGGGAGGCCTGGCGTGCTGCGGTTCACAGGGTTGCAAAGAGTTGGATACGACTGAACAACTTCTTGTGATGAAATTTGCTGGTAATGAATTTTCTCAGTTTTTGTCTATCAGAAAATGTCCTTGTTTTGCCTTTGAGGGGTACAGAACTCTAGTTTGGTATTTTTTTTCTTTAAAACTTAAAATACTCTACTCCGTTCTCTTCTTACTGCTGTGGTTTCTCATAGAAATTGGCTACAATTCTCATCTTGTTCCTTAATAGGTAATATTCTTCCCACAACCATCTGCTGCTGTGGTTTATTTTCTCTTACTTTCTTTCTTTCTTTCTTTCTTTCTTTCTTTTTTTTTTTTTGTAGCTTGAATGTGATATGGCCAGGTATAGGCTGTTGGTGTTTACTGACATTCTCTGAGCTTTCTGGATCAGTGATTTGTCCCAAATCTTGGAACATTCCCAGTTATTATTCATTCAAATATTTCTTCTGTTCCATTCTCTCTTTCTTCTCCTTCTGGTGTTTCAATAAACATATGGCATACCTCTTGAAATTTCTCAGAAGTTCTTGGTTATTCCACTGTTCTTTTTCTTTTTTCATTCATTTTTCTCTGCATTTAACTTTCAGAAGTTTCTGTTGAAGCTCACTGATATTTTTCTTGGCTGTGTCCAGGCTGCTGATAACCTCATCAGGACATTCTTCATTCCTATTAAAGTCTATTGAATTTCTAGCATTTCCTTTTGATTCTTTTTTAGAATTTCCAGATCCCTATTTATATTACCCATCCTTTCTTTCTTGCTGTCTGCTTTTTCCATTAGACCTTTAACATATTAATCATAATTATTTTAAATGCACTGTAACATCTCAACTCTTAACTGTAACATCTGTGTCATATCTAAGTTTGATTCTCCAGCTCAGTTTGTCTCTTTGGACCATGCTTTTTCTTAACTTTTATTGTGCCTTGTAATATTTGTTGTTGAAAGCCAGACATGTTGTATTGAGTAGTAGGAACAACAGCAAATAGACCTTTATTGAGAATTTATGTTAATTTGGCTAGGATTTGGCTATGTTTAATGTTTGCTGAAGGTGCTAGGGTGGCTCAGACAGTAAGGAATCTGCCTGCAATGCAGGAAACCTGGGTTTGATCCCTGGGTCGAGAAGATCTCCTAAAGAAGGGAATGGCAACTCACTCCAGTATTCTTGCCTGGAGAATTCAATGGACAGAGGAGCCAAGTAGGCTACAGTCCATGAGGTCACAAACAGTTGGACATGACTGAGCTCCTAACACTTCCATTCTCTGTGTCTTTGGCTTTGACTCCTATGTCTTTGGGCTTCCCTAAGTATTCTTCCTTAGAGAGACTCTTGCAGTGCTTGCAACCAAAATTCATTATCATTTTGCTGGACCCCTGTGGGTGTGGTGTTCAGGCAGGTAGAAGGGGAAGCAAGGTGTAATTTTGTGATAAAATTTTGGATTCTTTTTAAAGAATTTCTCTCTCTCTCTCTCTCTCTCTCTCTCTTTTTTTTTTTTCTTTCTGCACAGGTTTTGGTTGCAGCACTCGGGAATCATCATTGCCACATACAGACTCTTAGTTGGACCATATAGGATCTAGTTCCCTGACCAGGGATAGAAACTGGGTCCCCTGCATTGGGAGCATGAAGTCTTAACCAGTGGACTACAAGGGCTGGGCTTCACGTTTACAGTGCTTTTGTATTGTCATGGCTTTTTTCCCCCTTAGGTGGGACAGGAAAACTAGAGAGGGCTGGAGCTGGTTACTTTCTCCTGCTGCTGCTGCTGCTAAGTCGCTTCAGTCGTGTCCGACTCTGTGCGACCCCATAGATGGCAACCCACCAGGCTCCCCCATCCATGGGATTTTCTAGGCAAGAGTACTGGAGTGGGGTGCCATTTCTGGATCCCTCCTGGAAATTGGTGTCTGTTATGGAGAATGCTCTGAATATGCTTCCTAATGCTTACTCTTGCCCTTTCCCTGCCAGAGCCAACAGCAAATTCTTGGATCTTCACCATGAGAACTTGGTAGGGTTTCTAGAGGAAGAAACCATGAAAATGTGACTCCTCTAAGACTGCATCTCTCAAGAGTTTTCCACCCTCTTGCTAGCTCATAGTCAGTCTCAAGCAAATCATTAACATTACCATTTTACTATTCCTACAACTCTATGGCTCCAGGGCTCCAGGAGCTTTGGTTTCAGGTAATAGATCTCACCTTTATCTCTCTGGATTCACCAGTCTTCCAGATCTTGGGGTATTGGTTATTATTTTAGTTCTTGTTATTTTAGTCATTCTTGTTATTTAGTTATTCCATTAGTTATTTAATTATTCTTATTATTTTAGTTCTCTGATGGGCCTAAGAAAAGTCATTGATTATTGGTTTTCTTGGCTTTTCTAGTTGTAAGGATGGAAGTGATGACTTGTGAGCTCTTTACATATCAGAGCAGACACTGGGAGCCCAGTTATGAGACTTTAAACTTAGAGTACAAGGAGGTTATGACAGAAGAAGGAGAATTCTATTCTCCCTTACCTGAAGGACTTTGAGAGAAATAATAGAAACAGAGGAAGAGAAAGAGAAGGTCTGATGTCAAGGTTTGCATGTGTTCCCTACCCCCACCTCATCTGAAGGCTGAACCTTAAAGAGAAATGGCTTAGAAAGAGACTAGGGTGAAGGGAGCATGGACAGGGAGTTTTCTGCCCTGCTTCAATCATACAACACCTGCTGGCAGCTGTCCCCTCCCCTACCACTCTGACAGTGCAAGGTGCTGGTAGAAGGAGGTGCTAGCTTATAGCTCTGCTAGGTTTCTCTTGGTTTCCACCTAGTATTAAAAAACAACAACAACAACAACAACAACAAAAACCTCAGAAGTTCCTGAAACTCAAAAGGCAGTCAATTTGGAAGCCAAAGACCTGCCGTTGAGTCTATCGTAACAAGGGTAGGGATGACTCCCAGCAGAGGACACAGAATGGAGGCCAGGGCAGAGGCAGAGCCCTAGATGGGTCAACCAGGATATCTGAGAGGAAGATCAGTTAGCCAGAGAAGGCTAGCAAGTCCAGACTGCATTGCGAGAGAGAAGCAAAGCTAAGAAAACACTCAGGCACAAATGGGATACATGTTATTGGAGAGAAGAAAACATTGCTTCAGAGACTAATGAGGCTGGAGGACAGTAAAAGAATGCCTCAAGGATCTAATGAACTCTTCTCTTAGACTAGCACACGGTCCCAGATAAGATACATTCCTCGTAGTTTTCACTTTGATTTTGCAGTCAAAGGTAGGGCAGCAAAATCCTACAGAATTTTCAAGGTTTTGAATTATCAGATATTTTCAGATATTCATAAGTTCAGAATTATCAGATCAAAATTATAGATTGGACTAAGAAAGTCAACTATTTTCCATGCTAAACATCAGGAAACACAAGAAAAATGGCAAAGGTTTTAGGTAAAATATATTTCTGCCCATTTGAGTAGAGTGGGCAATTTGTGACTCCACTGCATTCTCCATTCAATTACTGAAATGTGTGTTTTTTATAACATTTTTTCATTCTCTGAAGGCATCTTATTTATTTGTCTGATTAGTCTGTCTAGCCTAGCAGGAAGAGGACTCAAAAACATTGAAGGTGCTGAATTAATACTTGTCAAATAAATAGTGGACTTTATCAGGTGAATGGGTATAAGGGTTTTGAACCTTAAATTATTATATTAACTAATATTTATTAAGTGCTAAGTATCTATTGAATCATTTAAGTACTTGTAGCAATACCATGAAGTGAAGCAAAGTGTTAGTCACTCAGTCATGTCCAACTCTTTGCAACCCCATGGACTGTAGCCCGCCAGGCTCCTCTGTCCATGGAATTTTCCAGGTAAGAATACTGGAGTGGGTTGTCATTCCCTTCTTCAGGGGATCTTCCCAACCCAGGGATCAAACCTGGGTCTCCTGCATCGCAGGCAGATTCTTTACCATCTCAGCCCTAATACCATGAAGTCAGTACAATTATTATCCATGGTTTCCAAGTGAGGAAATGGAGGCACAGAGAAGTCAGGCAATCTGTCCAAGGTCACTGAGTTTAGAACAAACAAGGCAATCTGACTGCACAGCCTGCGTGNCACTCAGTCATGTCCAACTCTTTGCAACCCCATGGACTGTAGCCCGCCAGGCTCCTCTGTCCATGGAATTTTCCAGGTAAGAATACTGGAGTGGGTTGTCATTCCCTTCTTCAGGGGATCTTCCCAACCCAGGGATCAAACCTGGGTCTCCTGCATCGCAGGCAGATTCTTTACCATCTCAGCCCTAATACCATGAAGTCAGTACAATTATTATCCATGGTTTCCAAGTGAGGAAATGGAGGCACAGAGAAGTCAGGCAATCTGTCCAAGGTCACTGAGTTTAGAACAAACAAGGCAATCTGACTGCACAGCCTGCGTGTCCATCTAGCACACCACACTGCCTCTCAGAGTCTCCTGTGTGGCCTCAGCTCACCGCCTCCTTCCCCTCCTCCCTCGCGCCAGATGAGCCACAGACGGCTAAGTAGGCAGCGAACACTTCTCAAGATGTTTTCATCGATTTTGCCAACACTCAGCTGCTTTATCGGCTCTGATGAAACATTTGTGACAACCACAGCAATTGCAATGATCATTTCCATGCTGAAAACATTTGCCTACAAAGCAGACATTTTCTCTTCAAAGTAAACATTGGTGCCGCTGAGACGCTGCCACCCACACCCATCCATGCTGCTTCCTTAGAATTTTGAACGCCTCAAGGCAAATTCCCCACAAGAACCGATGGGAACATACTAGAGGATGTGGACTTCTCCAGGTGGCCTCCTGCCACTTCCAGGCCAGTCCTGAGGTGTCTCTCATCATCCCCATCTCTGTCTCCCCTCAGCCAAGCACTTAATCCTGTTACTACTAGTAACAGCAGGCACAAGGGTTAACCCTTCCCTATGATGTGTCTATTTCCTGTCTTGACTCTGCATGATACGGATGATGCTTTATTGATCTTAAGCTCAGCACTTAGTGCCTTTGCTTAATTAATTAGTTAATAGTAAATGGAAGAAGACCTTGAAAGCCCCTGAAGCTGGTCCTTTAATATGTCCAGAGGGAAATAAGACAGAAGGCAATAGAACTAGATGTAAGAAGAATTTCCCAAAGTTTGTTTCTGTAAGTCCTACCCCAAAGAATATTAATAAGACATTTTCGCTAGNAGGGTGGTGGCAGGGAGGAAGCTCTCATTGCCAACTAAGATTGATAAATGTGGAGTTAAACTGAATTTAAAGTAAAAGGATTCCTCACCTGCAGGACTTTTCAGAGCCTTTGGTAAGCCAGTGTGCATGGTCAATTTCTAACAAGGCCATGCCAAATGTAGCATTTTGCAAATGCATTTGACCACAGAGGCAGATTCTTCAGGGTCTTAGTGGACATAAAACCAACTGAAGAAATGCCATCTGCATAGGCCAGGGGAGAACCTCCACTGTCTAACAGTGTTTTGCATAGGTGTGAATGGGCAAACCACAGGGTGCCTATCATTGGCACAACTGAAGTCTTCTGGAGAACGGAAAGACTCTCTAGGCCCAAATGGCATCTCTGTAGGAACAGCCTCCCAGCCACATGGAGAAATGAGTTATAGACAGAATGCAAAGGACAGTTATGTGCCATCGTGCTGGGTCCTCTCAGAAAGCTAATTTAGCCCCTGAGAACCCTGTGAGGTTGTCATTATCATCCTATTGCACACAAAAGGAACTCAATGACCACAGAGGCTGGGCAGTGAGCTCAAGTGGGCAATATAAGAATCTTCTGGACACCTATTTAGCCTTCTCTACTTCTCCTCATTGCTCACCTAGAAATTAAAACCCAAAAGGTTAGGCCAAATTTGGAAACAGATACCTCTCTCTTGAGCCTTCCTAGGTAGAGCTAGTGATAAAGAACCCACCTGCCAACGCAGGAGACATAAGGGACACTGGTTCTATCCCTGGGTTGGGAAAATCCCCTGGAGGAGAGCTTGGGAATCCACTCCGATATTCTTGCCTGGAGAATCCCACGGACAGAGGAGCCTGGTAGGCTACAGTCCGTGGGGTCACAAAGAGTCAAACACGACTGAAGCAACTTAGCACACACCCATGCACCTGTCTTTCAGGAGTCTGGTATCTGCGAGACCCATCCTCTCCTGTAGGACCTGAGCAGAAACCGCATTTACTTGGGGCAGCCAGTGGGCAGGACAGGGAACCCCTCCCCAAATCAGACAGAAGCCTCTCCTCACACCTCATCTACACACCAAATCACGAACTTTGCTGGCGCTCTTAAGTGATTGTGACGGCTTCGTTTTCGAAATATCAGTCGGCCTGTTCGAGTAATTTTATACTTAAATTATTTAAATGCAATCTATCCATTGAAGCAATTTCCCCTGCACAGGAGAAGTGTTTTCTTTTTTAGGGAACTGAAGCGTGATAAATAAATGAATAAAGACTTGTAGCAGTGTCTCTCTCTCTCTCCTGAAGAAAGCACTTCGGCTGCAGGTCCCTTCTGTCAGAAATCTTGGAACTTGTAATATTCCCTGTGGCTCTGCCGCTCAGCATTAAAAATAACCGAAGACTCAAGTCACAGGGCTTTTTTTTTTTTTTCCTAGACACGAAGCACATTTTACGCCACAATGCCCGGGATGACACAGGGACTGCTCAGAGCTTGCTAATATTCTCTGCTGCCTCTCTCCCCAGGCCTGCAAGCAGTTAGAATGGCTTAGTGGTGATCACAAATGCTGTCCCATTTGGCAAGCACTTCTTTAAGGCAGAGCAGATTAAAATTCATGAAAGGAGGCTTGCTTGCATAAATAAATTAAAAGCTGCAAAACTAAAGTTTAAACACCCATACACAACTAGCATTTTGCAAACACCATATGCATCGTGGTTCTCAATTCTGGGCTGTCATGCAAGAAGTCGAGAAAGAGGCCTCATTGGGTTTGAATGCATAAAACTGGAAGCACCTTGATCAACTTTGGCACAAAGGAGCCTCAGCCGCAAAGTGTGAACTAATTGATTTGAACCTTGTCTAAATGCATATGGATTTTAGGAGAGCATGCCAATGTCTGGAGAGTATGTTTAAAAGGAACTGAGAGAGAGAATGAGCACAGGCTTTGCGATCAGATGCTGCCAGATTCAAAACCTCATTCTTGAAATGATTCTGTCGCCTTGCGTAGTTCATGGGAAGTCTTGGATACCCAGTTTTCTCAACTGTAAAACAGATGTAAGAAAATTAACCTCTAACCTTAGTAAACAATACGCTGTGCCTAAAGCAGTTGGCAGAGAGGAGGCACTCATGAGCTGTGAATCCTCCTCTTCCTGCTTTTATCTTACATTTACACAGTGGTAACATTGTGGATCTGGTCCCATCACTTCATGGGAAATAGATGGGGAAACAGTGGAAACAGTGTCAGACTTTATTTTGGGGGGCTCCAAAATCCCTGCAGATGGTGACTGCAGCCATGAAATTAAAAGACGCTTACTCCTTGGAAGAAAAGTTATGACCAACCTAGATAGTATATTCAAAAGCAGAGACATTACTTTGCCGACTAAGGTCCGTCTAGTCAAGGCTATGGTTTTTCCTGTGGTCATGTATGGATGTGAGAGTTGGACTGTGAAGAAGGCTGAGCGCCGAAGAATTGATGCTTTTGAACTGTGGTGTTGGAGAAGACTCTTGAGAGTCCCTTGCACTGCAAGGAGATCCAACCAATCCATTCTAAAGGAGATCAGCCCTGGGTGTTCTTTGGAAGGAATGATGCTAAAGCTGAAACTCCAGTATTTTGGCCACCTCATGCAAAGAGTTGACTCATTGGAAAAGACTCTGATGCTGGGAGGGATTGGGGGCAGGAGGAAAAGGGGATGACAGAGGCTGGATGGCATCACTGACTTGATGGACGTGAGTCTGAGTGAACTCCGGGAGTTGGTGATGGACAGGGAGACCTGGTGTGCTGCGATTCATGGGGTCGCAAAGAGTTGGACATGACTGAGCGACTGAACTGAACTGAACTGAAGAGAGAAAATAAGATCTTCTTTAAGAACATGTAATCATAAGGATATAAGTCACACTTGCATGCTTGCTCAGTTGCTCAGTCACTCAGTCCTGACTCTTTGAGACCCCACAAACTAAAGCCCATTAGACATCTCTGCTCATGGAATTGCCCAGTTAAGAATATCAAGAATATTGGAGCGGGTTGCCATTTCCTTCTCTAGGGATCTCGCCAACCCAGGGATCGAATCCACATCTCCTTCTTATATCTCCTGCATTGGCAGGCAGACTCTTTACTACTGCACCACTTGGGAAGCCCCATATTTTATTTTTAATAATTTTATTTATTTATGACTGTGCTGGGTCTTCCTTGTCATGCCAACTTTTCTCTAGTCACACCCAACGAGAGCTACTCTCTGCAAGCTTCTCATTATGGAGGCTTCCCTTGCTGCAGACCACAGGCTCTAAAGCACTTATGCTTCGGTGGCTCCCAGGTTTTAGAGCACAGGCTCAATAGTTATGGCATAGATTCTTTACCACTGAGCCATCAGGGAAGCCCCTCGCACATGTTAAAGTTCAAATGCTGCTTGGTAATACTGCCCTTCCAACTAGACACTAACAAACAAGTTAGATCACAAAGAAGGGACACTTTGGGGCTCCTAGTATTAGAAATAGAACTCAAAAACTTTCTGGAAGATTGGGGCTTCAGTCCAGGTAATTATACAAATAAAACCTCACTAAGGGTGGGTACATAATTCAGTATGAAATATCTGGGTATGGAGGAGACTCTATTGCTTATCCCAAGAATTTCCATCCTTCCTTGCTTAGATCCCTGGCAACTGGAAATAGCCATATGCCTAAATTCTCGTCAATAGGTTATAAGTCAAAGTATTCTGAGAGCATCCACTAAATTTCTTCAAAAGACAGCTGCCATGTGACTGTTGTTCCTTCTTTTTACCCACTCTGCTATTTGGAGCACGGCTATGACGGCTATTGCTCCATCTTGGATCTTGAGGATGACTGCAAAATGGTACCATGTGACTTTATATCACATCAGTACTTTTATATGAGAGAGAAAAGGATTCTATTGTGTGAGTCATTATTTTCCTTATTTGTGTTACTCACAGTAAAACCATATCCTAACACAATGAGGGGAAAATCTACCCCAAGTCAAGTCAGCAGGTGAAATAAACAAGATTGTTCTCAAACAAATTAGATGATATAAATATTGGAAAGTGATTACAAAATAATTGTCTACACCATTAGAAGCATAAAAGAAGAAATAGGCTGTAGATAAAAAAGTAAGACATTAAGGAAAACAGGCTGATTTTTTAAAGAACCAGTAATAATAGTAGAAATTAAAAACAAATTCATTGAAACAAACAAAAAACTCCAATGAATGAGTTAAATAACTAAATATGCAGAAAGGAAGAATTAGTGGAACTTGAAGGTATAGCTGAGAAAATAACACAGAATGCAATACAAAGAGAAAAGTAAATGGAAAAATACAAAAGAAAGTTGAAAGATGTAAAGATAAGAATGAAACTGTCCAACACACATCTATTATGAATCCTAAAAGGAGACAATATTTAGATTAATGGAGAGGTAACACCTGAATAGCTAATGGCTGAGAATTAATAAAAGGCATAAGGAGCAGATCATACAGACAGGATAGCTAGATATCCACAGAGATACGCTATATTGAACTGTGGAACTCAAAAATATTTTTCAAAAGCAGCAAGAAAAGGAATAGATTAACTGATAGAATGTTTCTCTATACGAACATGAGAAAACAGAATACAGTAGAATAACATCTTCAAAGTGCCGAGGTAAAATAATTATCAACCTAAAATTCTATGTCCAGCTAAATATCATTTCTCAGTCACAAGACTGAGGACAAAACATCTCTGGATAAAATAGAACTAAAACTAAGAGAGAATTACCACTAAAGGCATGTGAAGTGAGAGAAGTATGATTGGCGCTAAAGCACACTAAGATTACCGCCTTTTTGCTATTATTTTGTTTACAATCTGGTGACGCCAGGCAAGCATGTTAAAAAAAAATTAAGGATGATAACTGAAAGACTAAACATAGAATGAAAAATTTCCAAAACAGTAATGGAGGTAGGAGGATTGAAAATAAAATGGAAACTGAGAATATTCAAGGAATAAAAGGGAGATCTTGGAAATTAAAAATAAGATAACAACTGAAAAACACAACAGAAAATTTTAAAAGCAAGATTTCTGAGAAAGCAGAGGAAAAATGAAAGCAAAGTATAAAGTAAATTAAAACACAAGTCTAAGAGATCTAATAACCAAATAGAATTTCTAGGAAATTTGAGGAAATGAGATGAATGCACACAGCAAAATGTAATTAAAAAATGTTTCCCAGGACTAAACAGTGTGGGTTTCTTGACTAATAGAGTACAACAGAACAATTGATTTTAAAAAAAGACCTAAAACAGGGCACATTATTTTGAAATTTCCAAAAATAGGGACCACAAAAACAATTTCCAGCCTTGGGAATCAGAATGACTAACAGGCCAATACCAAACTGGAAGTTGGAAGACAATGAAGCAATGCCTTCAAAATTCCAAGGGAAAATAATTTCTGACCTCAAATTCCATTCCCAGACAAACTATAAACAGATTTAAAAAATAAATAAAGTACAAAGGTAAAATAAAACATTTTTAGACCAGTACACTCTCAAAAAAAGTATCTTCCATTCAGATTTCTCAGGAAACCACTGGAGGATGTATTCCAACAAAACGAGGGAATAATTGAATAAGATGATGACATGAGATACAGTAAAAGGGAGAACAGAGTAGGATGGAGGTGAAGGTAGCCCCTGAGATGATAAGAAGGCAAGTCCCAGGAAGATTGTTGTGAACAAGGCAAAGGTGATTGAAGAAGGTCAGGAGGCTCTTGGAAAGAACATGCTGGAAAACTTGATATAAATGGAATTCTCCAAAGAAGAGTTAGCAAAAAATTTGGAATTTATTTACTGATCTGTACATACAATCCTGAGCAAATGAAAAATATGACAAATAGTAGGAAAAACCAAAGATGAGGGAAAGGAAAAATAATCAGTTTCCTAAATGAATCACCTGTAAAGACCATTGCATAGAGATAAGAATTTATCTCTCAAAATTTTAGTACTACTGTGTTGTAATCAGAAGGATGTGGCACGTGGGAAGAGTGTGAAGTGGGTTGGGGGAGCAAAGATTGCTAAATTCTCCTTTCTGTGGGAAGTGCTTAGATGATGCTCATGCTGAACCCTTAAGAAACAGTGATAGGAATATGTTGCTGAGAGGTATGAGGTAAATGACAAAACTGTCTGTTTTTAGGGTGAAGTGTTTGCCTCTGGGAAGGAGGCGTCACCACATGGGGTCAGAATGCTTCCTTTGATATAACTGATATTATAGAGTTGTGAATTCTCCAAATTTTGTCCATAATTAGCTTGATTTAATAACAAAAGAAAAATTTTAACAGGGAAACTTAGCTCAAATAAAGCCTTGTGATTTGGGTTAGGACTTTACCTAACGTGCTGCTCTTAAGTAGCTTCAGTCGTGTCCGACGCTGTGCAACACCATAGACGGCAGCCCACCAGGCTCCCCACTCCTGGGATTCTCCAGGCAAGAACACTGGAGTGGGTTGCCTTTTCCTTCTCCAATGCATGAAAGTGAACAGTGAAAGTGAAGTCGCTCAGTCGTGTCCGACTCTTCACGACCCCATGGTCTGTAGCCCACCAGGCTCCTCCATCCATGGGGTTTTCCAGGCAAGAGTACTGGAGTGGGGTGCCACTGCCTTCTCTGCTCTTAGTGGGTAGGAGAAGGACCCTGTGCCGGGTTCTGCTGTGCAAGACAGAGACATAAGCAAGCATCAATTCTTCAGTGCTCAGCTTTATTTATGGTCCAACCCTCACATCTATACATGATTACTGAAAAAACCATAGCTTTAACCTAGATGGACCTTTTCCTACTTAAACTAGTTCATTTTAGTGAATATATTTTTAGAGGGGAGAAAAAGGTTGTTTTGCAGGTGAAATGAAACCTTACATGGACAAGTTGATCTTTTGACAGCTTTGGGAAGACAAAGCAGAGGGAAGGAACAGGAACACTTTCACCCTTTCTTCCAGTGGCTGGGAGACCTTGTTGGAGTAACGTGAGAGTATGGAGGGTATTTGAGACATGCCTGACAGTGTCAAAACAGCAAGCAGCCTCATCTTCCACTTTATATTCTGAAATAAGAAAGAAAGCAGATGAAATAGCTTTTTCATTATTTTCTACTTCCCAAAAGGAAATTCACTTCAATTTTAATAACATCTCTATTTCTTATTTATCATCATACAAACCTTATAAAAATTGCAAACTCCAAATTTGGAGGGATAGGTTGCAAGATGAAAAAGAAAATGTTTCTGTCATCTAGTCTTTTTTTATTATTAAACTAAAAATAAACCTATGTTACTTTTGAAGGAGAAAACAGAGGGATAATAGCTAATTCAGTGAATGGCATGAAGCCTCAGGAACCTGGCTCAAGGCCACAGCCCAAGGTCATGCACAACACAAGTCCTGCTTCACCTTGCCCTGACCTTGCATCTTATACCAGTGACACAGCCACCCTGGATAAGGTCCATCACCACTTCCATACAGCCATGAGTGATGCTCCACTCTTATACCACCAGGCCACAAGAAATGCTTCCTTTGGGCCCTGTTCCTCATATCACTAGAAGTGATCTGACAGCCAGGTGGTGCTTCTACACCTGGGGCACATAACCATTTCACAATTACAGATAAAGCTGGGACTCCTAAGTAGAAGAGGGGCTTGATATCAACAATACAATGCAATGATAGACATACATATGCAATGAAATAAGAGCAATAATGACTATCATAGTCAATACTTTGAACCCCACTAGATGGTAATAAGGCATATAGACTCCGTGGTCAGACTAACTGGGTTTGAACCCTAGCCCTTCCTTTCCTTGGCTATTCAGCCAAGTAGATTCCTGCCTCAAGACTTTTGGTTCCCTCTTGTCCCTTTCTTTGGGTTTCACTTCTCTCCAATATGGGGTTCTTCACCTGTCTTACTGTCTTGGTAAGTCATGCTGTTCAGTATAGCCTCCATCAAATTCCCAGGACCCCTATCCTGATTCATGTTTCTTCCTAGAACTCATCATCACAGGATAACCTGTATAGTTTACCTATTGATCTTTTTCCCTTTTCTTTTCCCCTCCCACTCCACTTGGAGGTAAGCTCCATGGGAGCAGGAGCTTTGTCTGTATAGGTTATTGTTGTATTCCCCAAAAGCCCAGAAGAGTGCCCAACACATACTGGATATTCTATAAATATCTGGTAGCCAAATGAATCGGGTCTGACACCCAAGTTCGTTCTTTGAGCCTTAGCTCATTGACTGTAAAATGAAGTTAATAATAATGGCTAGAGGATAAGATTGTGTGAAAAATTAAATAAAATTATTTGTGTGTAGGAGGGTGAGTGTCCCCCTAACTCAGCCGTCCTACATTCCTTGCTTCCATCTCAAACTCCCACCCAACATTGAGTCAGTTAAACAGACACCTCTGCCACCCTGAGAGTGGTCTTGGTAGAACTTGGTAGAACCAGAGAAAAAAGACATCACATTCTTGGGTTTTAAATTCAAAACTCTCAGCCCTGAACTACAACAGAAAATATTTAGGAAAATCTGTGACCAAGTGGAACCAGTTTTTCCTGTCTCACCACCAAAAACTCTTCTCCATAAAAGTCTCCACAAAATCTTCCAAGGTGGGGAGGTGGGGAGAGAGAATGTGACAGGAAGCAATGGCGCTCTCAGAAGGTGCTCTTCCATGCTACACCACCCTCCTTCCCCTGAGTAGCAGTTGCAAAAGAGGTAGAGACATCAGGATACTCAGGCAGAGTCTGTGCACACTGGTAACTCTCCAGTTGCATCAGCATGGCACTGGAAAAGAGCCAGACTTTCATGTACCCCATGGAATTGTGTTAGAATTATGAGAGAAAGATGCCATGCAGGAAAGAGCAGAGATCACGCAGCCAGGGACAAGGTGGGACACAGCAGTGCCTACATGCCTGGGGCAAGGATACCAGAGGCCAAAGACTAGGAGATGCATCTTGGCAGCTGCCATCATTGGAAAAAGAATGACTTGCAGCCAGAAGCCTCAGCCTTTCCCCCACCTACATGCATGCCAGGATAATACTCAGCACCAGAATGCAAACACCACACCAAGGGGAAGGTGAGAAAGGGAAACATTCTGAATTTACTGAGCTTAAGCCCAGTGCAACTTAGAAAACACTGAGGTGACTGAGCCCCAGCCAGGACTAGAATTGAGTGCCATCATGCACAATGGGAGCTTGAAATAAAGTTTTATAAGCAAATAAGTAATAAATAAAATAATAAAGATTATTTTAAAAAAACACACATATTTATTTGACTTGCAGAATGTGTAGCCTACGAAAACCACCCCTACTCAAACATGTGGAGGATGTTTTAGAGTCTGGCACTCAGTAACCAATAAAGTAAATGACAGCCGATATTAGCACTGACGCGGCCAGCTAGACACCAGGCCACTCATTTGACATGCATCACCTCTGACTCCCCCAACAACCTTGCAAGAAATCTTGCAAGACAGTGAGTTATTATTTATAAATCCTATAAGACAGGTAATTATTTCTATTTTGTATTAGTAAAACTTGGAATGATTCAGTGATTTGGCCAAAGCCCCATGCTTTGAGGAGTTCAGAGGTGGGGTTTGAACCTAAGTTGCCTGTTTCTAGGGACTCAGTTATCACACAAGAAGGGTAGTCATGCTCAGGTAGGTAGGTGTTTGCTCTGTTGACAGGCTGGCTGGGGTTTCCCTGAACTGGGGGGCTTCCATCAGTTACGGGATCCCAGGCAGTGAGCAGAAGTCCAAATTCACTTGGTGTCTCTAAGGGCTACCCAGGCAGACAAGCATGATGTAGAAAAAATTCAGGGCCTGTGGACATTGAACTGTGACACTAGTCTGTATTCCCTCAAGGGTTTTCCTTTTGTTTTGAATTGTCTGTTTATTGATTGATATTCAGCTTTGCTCCCAAAATTTAGGGACAAGCTCTGAGGATCTAATTTTTTCACAGTATTAATAAATGAGTTTTTTTCTTTTCCTTAATAGAATATTACAGGATGTTGAATACAGTTCCCTATACAAGAGTACATTGTTGTTTCTCCATTCTATATATTGGAGAAGGCAATGGCAACCCACTCCAGTGTTCTTGCCTGGAGAATCCCAGGGATGGGGGAGCCTGGTGCAATGCAGTCTATGGGGTCACACAGAGTTGGACACGACTGAAGTGACTTAGCAGCAGCAGCTGCTAGCCCCAACCTCCCAATCCATCCCTCCCCTCCCTCATGTCCTGGCAACCACAAATCTGTTCTCTATGTCTGTGAGTNGCAATGCAGTCTATGGGGTCACACAGAGTTGGACACGACTGAAGTGACTTAGCAGCAGCAGCTGCTAGCCCCAACCTCCCAATCCATCCCTCCCCTCCCTCATGTCCTGGCAACCACAAATCTGTTCTCTATGTCTGTGAGTCTGTTTATGTTTCATAGACAGACTCATAGACATAGACACAGACATAAACTAAACTTTATGTTACCAGTTCCTTTGTGTCATATTTTAGATTCTACATATAAGTGATATCATATGGCATTTGTCTTTCTGTTTCTGACTTACTTTACTTTGTATGATAACCTCTAGGTCCTTTGATGTAGCTGCCAATGGCATTATTTCATTATATTTTATGGTTGACTAATGTTCCATTTTACACACACACATACACACACACACATGTATCTCACATCTTCTTTATCCATTCATCTGTTGATGGACATTTAAATTGTTTCCATGACTTGACCATTGTAAATGGTGCTGCTGAACATAGGGGTGCATGTATCTTTTTGAATTGTAGTTTTGTCCAGATATATATCCAGGAGTGGAATTGTTAGATCATATCGAAACTTTACTTTTAGTTTTTTGAGGAACCTCCATATTGTTCTTCAAAGTGGCTGAGCCAATTTATATTCCCACAAACACCCTTTTCTTCACACCCTCTCCAGCATTTGTTATTTGTAGAGCTTTTAATGATGGCCACTCTGACTGGTTGAGGTGCTATCTCATGGTAGTTTTACTTTGTATTTCTCTAATAATTAACTATGTTGAGCATCTTTTCTTGTGTCTATTGGCCATCTGTATATCTTCTTTGGAGAATGTCAGTTTAGGTCTCCCCCTCATTTTATTGGGTTGTTTTGTTTTTTGTTTCTAAGTTGTGTGAGCTATCTTGGAAATTAAGCCTTTGTTGGCCATGTCATTTGCAAGTATTTTCTCCCAATCCATAGGTTGTCTTTTCATTTTGCTTAAGGTTTCCTTTTATGTGTGAAAGCTTTTAAGTTTGATTAATTCACATTTGTTTGTTTTTGCTTTTATATCTATTGCCTTGGGAGACTGACCTTAGAAAACATTGGTACAATTTATGTAGGAGAACATTTTGTCTATGTTCTCTTCTAGGAGTTTTATGATGTTATGTCCTATATATAAGTCTTTAAGCCATTTTAAATTTGTTTTTGTGCATGGTGTGAGGGTGGTGTTCTAATTTCATTGATTTACATGCAGCTGTCCAACTTTCCCAACACCATTTGCTGAAGAGACTGACTTTTCCCCATTTTATATTCTTGTCTCCTTTATCAAAGATTAATTGACCATAGATATGTGGGTTTATTTCTGGGCTCTCTATTCTGTTCCATTGATTCATATATCTGTTTTGTGCCAATTCCACACTGTTTTGATTACTGTAGCTTTGTAGTATTGTCTGAAGTCTAGGAATATTATACCTCCTGCTTTGTTCTTTTCCCTCAGGATTTCTTTAGCAATTCTGGGTCTTTTATGGTTCCATATAAACTTTAGGATTATTTGTTCTATTTCTGTGAAAAATGTCATGGGTAATTTGATAGGGGTTACATTCCATCTAGTCAAGGCTATGGTTTTTCCTGTGGTCATGTATGGATGTGAGATTTGGACCGTGAAGAAGGCTGAGCACCGAAGAATTGATGCTTTTGAACTGTGGTTTGGAGAAGACTCTTGAGAGTCCCTTGGACTGCAAGGAGATCCAACCAGTCCNTCAAGGCTATGATTTTTCCTGTGCTCATGTATGGATGTGAGAGTTGGACTGTGAAGAAAGCTGAGCGCCAAAGAACTGATGCTGAACTGTGGTGTTGGAGAAGACTCTTGAGAGTCCCTTGGACTGCAAGGAGATCCAACCAGTCCATTCTGAAGGAGATCAGCCCTGGGATTTCTTTGGAAGGAATGATGCTAAAGCTGAAACTCCAGTACTTTGGCCACCTCATGTGAAGAGCTGACTCATTGGAAAAGATCCTGATGCTGGGAGGGATTGGGAGTAGGAGAAGGGGACAACAGAGGACGAGATGGCTGGATGGCATCACTGACTCGATGGACATGAGTCTGAGTGAACTCCAGGAGTTGGTGATGGACAGGGAGGCCTGGTGTGCTGCGATTCATGGGGTTACAAAGAGTTGGACACGACTGGGCGACTGAACTAAACTGAACTGAATGTAAGTTTCCATGTTACTCTCTCCATTTAATACAAAGACTAGCATATACATTTTTTTATATCACTATTTCTGTGCTCCACAAATTCTGATTTAAGTACTGTTCTGGTCTATTTTTTTCTATGATTTCTTCCTTGATACATGAGCTACTTAGTATGTTTTTAGATTTTTTTTTAAGTGGCTTTAAAACATCACCCTTTTAAATTTTATTTCACATTTTATATTATTGTGGTCAATGAATAAAGCTGAAATTTAGAAATTTATTAAAATTTATTTCAAATCTCTTGGATAAGGAAATGGAAACCCACTCTAGTATTCTTGCTGGAGAATACCATGGACAGAGGAGTCTGGTTGGCTGCAGTCCATAGGGTCAGAGACAGTCAGAGCCAACTAAAATGACTCAGCATGCACACATTTCAGATCTCTAGTATATAATAAACTTGATAAAAGGTCCACCTGTGATTGAGAAGAATATGTGTGCTTCAATTGCTGGGTGGGGTTCCATATACAAGTATAACTGAATTGTTTAAAGCTCCCATGTCTTTAGTAATATGTTTATGCTTGACTCATCTGTAAGTCTATGGGGTCACACAGAGTTAAACGTGACTGAAGCAACTTAGCACCAGCAGCAGCATCTGTAAATTAGAGAATTTTGTTGTTGTCCAACATAATGTTATATCTGTCAACTTATTCCTATAGCTTACCATATTTTTTTACATGTCTGCCTTGGGGTATTATGTTATAATGCACATGCAAGTTTTTGAACTGTATCATTCTGGTGAATTAAGCTTTTTATCATCATGAAGTAATATTCCCTTAAGTCTCTTTTATGTTTTTCAGATCTTACACTATTCCTTCTATTTGTCCTCCTTTATCTATGCTCCTTTTAGACATTTTTGTGTTTGTTTTACTTCATATATCTTTCTTAATCCATTTCTCCTCTTCCAGTTTGGAACTTACACTATTTTTTACTCCCTATACTTGTAATTTTATCACACAAATTAACAAAGTTTCAAAGTTAATTGATATTTTGACCTCCTTTCTTCCTCTTTGAACAATACAGAGAATATAAATATCTGAACTCCAAACAACATCTCTTTCAATTTACTTAACAATTTGTCCAGTAGTTAAGCTCTATCCCATTCTCTGCAAAGGAACTACACACTGTTTTATTGTATACTTTATTGCTATACATTTAGTTTCATAGTAGGTATGCCCTCTTGTCTCTCAATTTTTTCCTTAAAAAGAAAACTCTGTTTCTTGAAATGTCTCCTTCACAGCAGGGGTGAGCAAACTACAATTCTTGGATCAGTTACATATTTTTATGAATACAGTCCTATTGGAACATTCATTTATCTACTGCCCATGGCTGTTTTTGCAAGCTATAGCAGAGCTGAGTAGTTGCAACAGAGACTCTATGACCGGCATATATTTACTGTCTGATCATCAAAAAGTCTGCCAAACTCTCCTCTAGAAAGTCTTTTAACAAAGGGGTATTCACAGGAAACACCTTTATTATTAGTTAATCTGTAATTGGTTTAATTTTGTCCTTAATCTATAAAGAGCTTATGCTGAATATCCCATTTTAAAAGAACTTTTTTTCCTTACATTTGAAAATACCTCAATGTCTATTTGTTCCCATTTTTGCTAACAGAAAGTTATTTGCATTTAATTGCTGATGCACACTGATCATGTCTTTTCTTTCTGTCTGCATTTAAGATCTTGTATTTTACTATACTAAAGTTTCACTACAATATTTTCTTGAAGTGAATTTCATTTTATTCATCTGGCTTGGTATAGGTTGTGCTTCCTATTCTGCAGATATTTGATCTGGAAAACTCACAGCCATCATTTTGAATGTTGTCTTTCATTCATTACTTTGAGTATCTATCTGAGACATCTCATTGTACAGGATGAAGGCTTTCTACACCCTGTCTTCCATGTTTCTTAACCATCTTATACACTTCTAATCTTAGTCTCTCCTTGGACTGCATTCTGGACAATTTCCTTAGAGCTAGTGTCTAATTCAGCCTTTCTTTCTTCAGCAGAGTACAGTTTGCTGTTTTGGTGTTGTAGTTCAGTCATTCAGTCATGTCAGACTCTGCAACCCTATGGACTTCAGCCCACCAGGCTTCTCTGACCTTCACTATTTCTTGGACATTGCTCAAACTCATGTCCATTGAATTGGAGATGCCATCCAATCATCTCATCCTCTGTTGACTCCTTCTCCTCTTTCCCTCAATCTTTCCCAGCACCAGGGTCTTTTCCATTGAGCCAGCTCTTGGTATCAGGTGGCCAAACTACTAGAGCTTCAGTTTCAGCATCAGTTCTTTCAGAGAATTTTAAGGGGTGATTGCTAATGAATATTCAGGTGGACAGTGACTGTAGTAATCGTCCACAGTGATTTTGGAGCCCAAGAAAAGAACGCTTGCCACAGTTTTCATTGTTTCCCCATCTATTTGCCATGAAGTGATGGGACCGGATGCCTTGATCTTAGTTTTGTGAACGTTGAGTTTTAAGCCAGCTTTTTCACTCTCCTCTTTCACTTTCATCAAGAAGCTCTTCAGTTCCTGTTTACTTTCTGCCATAAGGGTGGTGTCATCTGTATATCTGAGCTTATTGATATTTCTCCCTGCAATCTTGATTTCAGCCTGTGCTTCATCCAACTTGGCATTTCTCATGATGCACTCTGCATATAAGTTAAATAAGCAGGGTGACAATATACAGTCTTGATGTAGTCCTTTCCCAATTTGGAACACCATGTCAAGTTCTAACTGTCGTTTCTTGAGAATTCGGCATACAGACTTCTCAAGAGGCAGCTAAGGTGGTCTGGTGTTCCCATCTCTTTAAGAATTTTCCAGTTTGTGGTGATCCACACAGTCAAAGGCTTTAGTGTAGTCAGTGAAGCAGAAGTAGATGTTTTTCTGGAACTCTCTTGCTTTTTCTATGATCCACCTGATGTTTGCAATTTGATCTTTGGTTCCTCTGCCTTTTCTAAATCCAGCTTGTACATGTTGAACTTCTCATCTCATGCAGTACTGAAGTCTAGGCTGAAGGATTTTGAGCATAAACTTGACAGTATGTGAAATGTGTGTCTGCTGTTTAATGCATGTTTAATGTCAACCATCATATTTACATTTTCTTAAATTATATTTGGTTCTTTTGCAAACCTACTTGGTCATCTTTGGTAATCTTCAGTTTCTCTCTTTAATTTCATCTGCTATTTCCTTTAACATTTCACAAATTGTAATTCAATATGTAGAGTCTCAGGGTTCTTACAGTCTCATTTCACCATACAGCCCCTTGTTTCTCTGTGTGTTTGTTGATTGTGATTAAGTGTTCTTATTTGATTAAATTTAATTTGTGAGAATCTTGAGGATCTAAATTATAACTGCCTCCTGCACAGACCTTTTAATTTGCTTCTATAAATAATCAGGTATCATTGGTAACCTGTGTAAGTTTAATTTCCTTTTGTCCTGGTCTTTGTGTATATTTCTTATTTGGTGTACTCACCCTGCATTTAGCCCTGGTCTTAATCTTGGCTTTTCCTTTCAGTGTATCCACGCTCAACATATTAAGTTTCAGCACCGCTCTTTTCTCCTTATTTCTTTTTACTCTCAGAGACTTCCCTCACTTTCACACAATTCAGCTATGGTTTTGAATGCTTTGTTGAACTGTGGTGAGATGAACCTTTAAGAATCCCTATTACCAAACTGTGAAAAGCAAAGTCCTTAAAAAATGAGTTCTTACAGAAGACTGACCAACACATAGATCTTTACTTCTTAAATACTTTAGTATAATGTTGTAGTTCTTATACACTCCCCTGTGTACTTTATATATTATGTTTTAGAATCTAAAGGTAAACAACTTAACACTGCATACCCATATAAAATGAGTCCTAGGCAGGCACTCAGAAGAGTTTGCTGAATGGAATCAGTGTCTTTAAAAATACAGTAAGTATGACATTTCACTGCTTTCAGAAATTATTTTTAAAAATCTGAGCCTATTACTGTATACTATAGAGAGCACACTGGTTAGAAGGAAGAAATCTTAAGTCATACTGTCTTTGTTTTAAACTCCACCTGGCACTAAATAGCTGTGTGACTTATATCTCAGTTTCTTTTTTGGTAAAATGGGCAAAATAATACTTACTTTATGGGGATATTGTAAGAATTACATAAATTAATACAAGAAAATGACTCACAGAAGTGCCTGACATACAGTAGCCCTTATATAAATGTTCGTGCCTATTACTACTATTATTAGTAATATTATATTATTACAAACTTATATTTTCATTACTATATCATTAACCAAATACCTCAAATACACAATTATTTATCCAGCAATAAATCAAGGAAGAGCCACTTTCCAGCTTACATCATTTATATGCTTCTATCAAGAAAATGGGCTAATGCCAGTTTTCACAGATCTTATGAGAATTATAAATTCCTTTCATCCAGAGATGTTGGAATATGATTGGATATGGAGTTGATAGGAAGCACCATTAAAGCATTCATACAACACAGCTGGGTTACTTGGCAGGGAAAATAAGGAGTTGAATTAAACATGGAAGTTAGATGTATTCCTGACCTCAAGTCCAGCTATTTACCACTAAAGATTTAATTCTTATATATATGAATTGCACTTACAAGTATACTTTATGGGGATAATAATTAAATGAATTAATACAGATAAATGGCTTACAGACATGCCCAGCATACACACACACAGACACTCACATTGTTTTTAATATACTTTATGATACTTTTTTTTCCCCCCCCGGAAGAGTTTAGTTTTCTGTGCTTTCCCAAAAAAGTCCTCACTTGAAATTTGGTATTTTTGATAAATTAACTTAAAACATTGCCCAATAATACAATTAATAATTGCTTTATTTTCCCCTCAAAGTAAAGTTTTTAAAATTAATTTTTAGTTGGAGAGTAGTTGCTTTACAACATTGTGTTGGTTTCTACCTTACATCGACATAATCAGCCACAGGTACACATATATGCCCTCCGTTTTGAACCTCCCTCCCACTTCTCACCTCAGTCCACCCCTCTAGGTTGTCACAGAGCTCCGCTTTGAGTTTCCTGTGTAAATTTTAAAGAATCAATGTGCCTGTCACCCTCTCCTCAAAAAGCCTAAGAAATAGTGTATATTCCAAATAGGCCTTTAGTTGACAAACATCCGTCTTACTTATAAGATACAACTGTACTAAAATATGAACTTTGGAGTACACAAGTAGACTTGCACAGATCCTGACTTTCTGATTTTACTTCTCTATTTGATTGTTGCCTGTTTAAATAGTTTAATCTGCCCACCTCAACACTGTTTAACACAAGATAATTTCTTGTATATTTCTATAACAGAAAATTCATGGCAATTTTATTAAATAAAAAAGTTATAAATATCTCCTTCTCCAGAGTTATATTCTTGTCAACATTAATGGATATTTAAGCTATGCAAGCCAGGACTTTCTTAGTACAGTTTTCACTAAACTCTAAAATCTTTTCTTTTTGCCTAAGTGGTCAATTTTGTATCAAATCCCTGAAATGAGTTAAGACAAAGTTAATTTAAATCTGCATGCTTTTCAGAGAGATGGGTATTAGGACTATGAAGACACAGGCTAATTTTCTCAAAGTAAACAATCATAGAAGAGTCTAGCACATTCCTACTAAATGCTTGTTAGGACTTTACTTAACCTTAAAAAGAAGCAATGCTCAGCTTTATGGCATGACTGCTTCCTAGAAATTCTTCATGACTACCTTAAAAATGCATTCTTGTACTCCTACTTATATGGAACATGAAAGAAAAACATTAGAAAATTAATACCAGTCAAAAAAGCCTCTAAGAATATAAAAGGTATGTGATCTATGTATCAGCTTTCCATCAAAATTATTTTTTAACTAAATAGATTATAACTACTTCATGAAAAACAAGTTTATTCTTAGAAACCTCTATGTGCAATAATTACAAGGTAGATGCTTTAAAAAGGCATCTAGAATGACAGTAAAAATTAATCAAGTTATGTCCTCTGGTATTACCAAATCCAATTTAAAAATGCTATCAATGAGAACTGCGAAGCATGATATCCTGGCACCAAAATTTCATCACCTTATCATTCACGACAAGGTGTTATTAGTTGAACTCTCCAAGACCTGTGAAACTTATGAAAACAGAAAACTACCCTTTGAGAATGTCCCAAAGGACATACAGGTACTTATGATTAAACAGTTTTAGCTTCAAGTTGCTCTTTACCAAATTACATATTAACTCATTAGGGACTTAATGTTACTGGCTTTTCGTAATAGTGCTATGAGTTTGTTTGCAATTCCTTCAAGCACTTTCTAAAATTTTCAAGTGAATGAGATTTTTTCAAACTATTCAACAATGTATTTAATAAATAAAGTATGAAATGTTCATAATTAAGATTTTCCCAAAGTAGAACTTGATTTTTCCATTAAATATGTTTTCTTCCCTTGTATTTGGAAGTGATACACTATAAATATATTCTTTTTATATCCCAATCATAAGGCTAAATAAAGGCACGACTAGACATAAGACAGCAACCATGAGGAAGAGTGCTTCGAGACAGGCCTGGCGACAGGACAGCCTTTTTTTTTTTAAACTATTGCTAATCAGTTCTTCAAGAAAATCATCCAGCCAAAACCCAGCAACTTTCATGTAAAACTGGTAATGTTTAAACATAACATAAAAAGTAGCCTTAAGTCAGGTGTTTTTTTTCCCCTCCTTCTCTTTCTTTGCTCAGAACATGGAAGACCAGTATATTTAATGTACAAAGAATATGCCATTTTATTCACTTTCATTTGTGGTATGCTAGTTAAGTGCTATCTTTTCAATTATGTGAGTTAATAAACTTATTATGATGTATCAGCTATTTAGTTGAGTTCTTTTTTCTCCATTATAAATTTCCATGCTTATTAATGTTTTAAAATAATCTAGTCTTTCTAGATAAAGAAGAGGCAGTACATATATAAAAAGGAATATTACTCAGCCCTCAAAAAGAAGGAAATAAAGCCATTTACAGAAACATGGATGGACCTGGACTGTGGCACAAAGTAAGTCAGAAGGAGGAGAAATATCATATGACATCCCTTATATGTGGAATCAGGAATGATATACATCAACTTACTTACAAAACAGAGACACACAGATGTAGAAAAAGAACTCATGGTTGTCAGGGGAAAGGGAGAGTTAAGAGGTCTGGGAAGGTCATGTACACATTGCTACATTCATAATGGATAAACAATAAGGACCTGTTGTATAGCACATGGAACTCTATTCAGTGTTATTGCCAGCCTGGATGGGAGGGAACTGGTGGGAAAATGGATTCACGTATATGTATGACTGAGATCCTTCACTCTTTACCTGAAACTACAATAATATTCTTAATCGGCTATACCCCAGTATAAGATATTAGGTTGGTGAAAAGCAATTTCACTTTTGCATTGTTGTACTTTGTTGTTTGATATTAGAATACATACTTAAATAAATGTGTTTACATTATTTTAAAAAATTATCTAATCTTTACTTTGTGAGATATTATTTCAGTAAACAAAATATTTAAAATGTAAGAGATACATTAATACAAATCACCAGTAATTTATTCATACAGAATCTGTCAGTCAAATGCATTTATTATCCCACTGAGCAATGCATAGTAAGAAGAAATCTTTTAGGTAAAGAGAAAAGTTAAGCCAATTAATCTAGGTGTAATCGAGAAAAAGATTAGAAGAACCTAACAGAATTCATTTTCAAGTTGCAAACCCAAATATTCAGCACCTGGAACTGATATAATTCTTTAAATAAACAGATACTAAAGGATAAGAATAAAAGAAGATCCAATAAAATATTTATTTTGTTCTAGGTTTGGAGCTTTATACTTCTAAGTATGATCTCAGAATAACAATAGTTCCAGTGAAGGTAATTGCCAAATTGTATCCCCACCAAAATCAGGATAGAAGACACTCCCTATTAGAAATACATAAGCTGGCTCAACAACCAATCCCAGGAACTTTACATGATTTTCTTCTCTCTGATAAACTACAGTAAGCCCATCTTCAAGATTTCAGGAACACATAGAAGATGCTTAGTGCCCTTGGAGTTCCTGCTGGTCACCCACTTGGTCTATACAGTAATCATAAGAAATGATATTTAGAGTTGACAAAAATCAATTTTGGGTAATTTAAATGACTTGGCAAATGAGATTTGTGCTAGCTGTCCTATATACGAAAACTTTACTAAATATTTTCTCATTGGATAATTTCATTTTTGTTCAGCAAATCACTAGTTTTAGTATTTACTGGAAAGATAAGTTGTATTTAATCGACAAAAGCAGCAGGACAAAATGAATTACAACTGATTTTATATTTGCTTACTACACAGTATCTCTCAATCACATGAAACAAAGTTCAACTTAAAGTCTGCAAACAACATAAAAGATAAATCTTTAACTAGATGAAACATAACTTTTACAAAATTGTAGATATAATTTAAAGACAGAGCTATTAATTGAAAATAGGTAGCTATTTATTTCAAAGTATTGTATAAGGAAGCATAAAAGAGATAAAAGTATTTAAACTATCAATCTTACTATAATGAAATGGAAAAGTTGAAAATTACTTGTATTCTCCGTAGAGAACTCACTTATTCTGAGGGTAAACGAATATTATGCCATCTGATCTTCAATCTGTAAAATCCCTAAGAAACACAAGCTGTTATTAACAGGGAGCTGGGGCTCAGTAAGGGAAGTAACCTGCCAAAGTCACATCACCCGAGGCACTCGAAAGACAGAGCCTGCACTCCCAGCCAGGACTGTCTCCCTGCTGTCTCCCCAGTAGTGACAAGGAGAGCAAAACATCACTATTAAAAACAAACAAACAAAAGCTGAGGCTTATCACAGGGAGAATTCAGCAATCAGTTAAAATGTGAAGAAACCAAAGGGAATTCTTTTCCTTGATTGTAATCGCACATAATTCAGATGGCAGGTATAAATGTGAGAAACAAAATTTAGGGAGTAACAAACTGGACTTTATGGACTAGAAAATAACAGTTGCAATGTTCAGCACATATATCGAAACCCAAAGCACACACACACAAGAAAAAGGCAGTGCTTCTCCAACTTTTGTGTCCAACAGGGATCCCTTTGAAAAGGCAGGGATTGCTTTCTGCTGACCTCAAAACCCTGATCCTAAACTGAGGTGTCCAGATATATACGGTCTTTGAACTTATTTATAAAGCAGGATGACTAGTGATTTCCCCCAGTACATCAACATCCCAAAAGACAATGTGCATGTGACCAGGATAAAAGCTACATGAACCAAAAAGTTTGCCTTCTTTAAGTGTAAGCACATCAGTTCTATACATGAATATATAATATGGTAAACGTAAAAGGCCTACATAGTTCAGTCACTAAGTCGTGTCCAACTCTTTGTGACCCCATGGACTGCTGCACGTCAGGCCTCCCTGTCCATCACCAAATCCTGGAGCTGACTAAGACACATGCCCAGCATATCAATAATGCCATACAACCATCTCATCCTCTGTCGTCCCATCTCCTCCTGCCTTCAATCTTTTCCAAGATTAGGGTCTTTTCAAATGAGTCACTTTTTTGCATCAGGTGGTCAAAGTATTGCAGATTCAACTTCAGCATCAGTCCTTCCAATGAATATTCAGCACTGATTTCCTTTAGGATGGACTGGATGGATCTCCTTGCAGTCCAAAGGATCTCAAGAGTCTTCTCCAACACCAGAGTTCAAAATTGTCAATTTTTTGGTGCTCAGCTTTCTTTATGGTCCAATTCTCACATCCGTACATGACTACTGGAAAAAACCATAGCTTTGACTAGACAAATCTTTGTTGGCAATGTCTCCACTTTTTAACAGGCTGCCTAGGTTTGTCATAGCTTTTCTTCCAAGGAGCAAGTGTCCTTTAATTTAATGGTTGCAGTCACCATCTGCAGTGATTTTGGAGCCCAAGAAAATAAAATCTGTCACTGTTTCCATTGTTTCCCCATCTATTAGCCAAGAAGTGATGGGACTTGATGTCATGATCTTAGTTTTCTAAATGTTGAGTTTTAAGCCAGCTTTTCATTCTGCTCTTTCACTTTCATCAAGAGGCTCTTTAGTTCCTCTTCACTTTCTGCCATAAGGGTGGTGTCATCTCCACATCTGAGGTTATTGATATTTCTCCTAGCAATCTTGATTCCAGCTTGTGCTTCTTCCAGCCCAGCGTTTCTCATGATGTACTCTGCATATAAGTTAAATAAGCAGGGTGACCATATACATTCTCAGCATAATCCTTTTCCAATTTGGAAGCAGTCTGTTCATGTCTGGTTCTAACTGTTCTTAACCATACAGATTTCTCAGGAGGCAGGTAAGGTGATCTAGTAGTCCCATCACATGAAGAATTTTCCACAGCTTGTTGTGATCCACACAGTCAAAGGCTTTAGCAAAGTCAATAAAGAACATGTTTTCCTGGAATTCCCTTGCTTTTTCTATAATACAACACATGTTGGCAATTTGATCTCTACTTCCTCTGCCTTTTCTAAATCGAGCTTGAACATCTGGAAGTTCTCAGTTCACGTACTGTTGAAGCCTAGCTTGGAAAATTTTCAGCATTACTTTGCTAGTAAGTTAGATGAGCACAATTGTAAGGTAGTTTGAACATTCTTTGGCATTGCCTTTCTTTGAGATTGGGATGAAAACTTTCCTTTTCCACTGTGGCCACTGCTGACTTTTCCAAATTTGTTGGCATATTGAGTGCAGCACTTTCATGCCATCACCTTTTAGGATTTGAAATAGCTCAGCTGGAATTGCATCACCTCCACTAGCTTTGTTGTAGCGATGCTTCCTAAGGCCCACTTGACTTAGCACTCAGATGTCTGGCTCTAGCTGAGTGATCACACCATCATGGTTATCTGGGTCATGAAGATATTTTTTGTATAGTTCTTCTGTGTATTCTTGCCACCTCCTCTTACCATCTTTTGCTTCTGTTAGGTCCATACCATTTCTGTCCTTTACTGTGCCCATCTTTGCATGAAATGTTCCCTTGGTATCTCTAATTTTCTTCAAGAGATCTCTAGACTTTCCCATTCCATTGTTGTCCTCTAATTTTTTGCACTGATGACTGAGGAAGGCTTTAATATCTCTACTTTGCTACTCTTTGGAACTCTGCATTCAGATGGGTATATCTTTCATTTTCTCCTTTGCCTTCAGCTCCTTTTCCTTTCTCAGCTATTTGTTAGGCCTCCTCAGACAACCATTTTGCCTTTTTGCATTTTTTTATTCTTGGGGATGGTTTTAATCATCACCTCCTATACAATGTCACAAACCACCATCCGTAGTTCTTTTGGCACTCTGTCTATCAGATCTAATCCCTTGAATTTATTTGTCATGTCCACTGTATAATCATAAGAGATTTGATTAGGTCATATCTGAATGGACTAGTGGTTTTCCCTACTTTCTCAATTTAAGTCTGAATTTTGCAATAAGGAGTTCATGATCCGAGCCACAGTCAGCTCCTGTTCTTGTTTATGCTGACTGTATAGAGCTTCTCCATCTTCTGCTGAGAAAAATATAATCAATCTGAATTCAGTATTGCCCATCTGATGATGTCCACGTGTAGAGTCGTCTCTTGGGTTGTTGGAAGAGGGTGTTGGCTATGACCAGTGTGTTGTCTTGGCAAATTTCTGTTAGTACTTCATTCTATACTCCAAGGCCAAAATTGTCTGTTACTCCAGGTATCTCTTGACTTCCTCTTCCTTATCTTGCATGCCAGTCCCCTAAGATGAAAAGGATATCTTTTTTGGTGTTATTTCTGGAGGTCACCATAAAACCTTTCGACTTCAGCTTCTTTGGCATTAGTGGTTGGTACATAAACTTGGATTATTGTGCACTGAATGGCTTGCCTCAGATATAGAGAAGATTCTGTCATTTTTGAGACTGCACCCAAGTACTGCATTTCAGACTCTTTTGTCCACTATGAGGGCTACTCATTTCTTCTAAAGGATTCATCACCTACAACAGTAGATATAATGGTCACCTGAATTGTATTCACCATTCTGGTCCATTATAGTTCTCTGATTCCTAAAACATCAATGTTCACTCTTGCCATCTCCTATTTGACCACTTCCAATTTGCCTGGATTCATGAACCTAACACTCCAAGTTCCTGTGCAATATTGTTCTTACAGCATTGGACTTTACTTCTATCACCAGTTGACTTCCATCACCACAACTGGGCATTGTTTTTGGTTTGGCTCCATCTCTTCATTCTTTCTATACCTATTTCTCCACTCTTCTGCAATAGCATATTGGGCACCTACCGACCTGGGGAGTTCATCTTTCAGTGGCCTATCTTTTTGCCTTTTCATAATGTTCATGGGGTTCTCAAGGCAAGAATGCTGAAGTGGTTCGCATTCCCTTCTCCAGTAGACCACATTCTGTCAGAACTCTCCACCATGACCCATCCATCTTGGGTGGCCCTACACAGCATGGCTCATATCATTGAGTTAGACAAGGCTGTGGTTCATGTGATCAGTTTGGTTAGTTTTCCCTAAGTGTGGTTTTCTTTCTGTCTTTTGTCTGATGGACAAGGATAAGAGGCTTGTGGAAGTTTCCTGATGGAAGGGAATGTTTGTTGGGGAATATCTATAGATAGATATGTCTAATTAAAACAGAAAAGTGATATATTCTTCAAAATAAAATTTATTAGAAACATGTTACTTATAAGACAAATAACAAAGGAATTCTAAGAAGTAAAAGCACTTAGACGTATGTCTCGAAGATGTAATATTTAGCAATATAAATGAGGTGTAAGGTGAAATTTGCTCAAGCAGTTAAGAGTGTTGTTTCAATGTGCTACTAATTCTGGTTAAAGAAAGAAAGTAGCAAAAGTCCTTTCAATGATAAAGAACATAAGCATTATCAGGATAAGAGATGAGAGTGTTGAAAAAGAAACCATGTAACTTGAGCCTAAGGATGTAAAAGCAGTTTGAAAAAACCTCTGTAATGCGAAGGTGAGTGGGAAGTGGGACCAGGACAAACATATTCTTCAAAGTCACAGTGACCAATGAGAGAAACTAAGATTAGTCTTAACCTCTAACAACAAACACAAGCATGCTACAGCTGTTGGATAAAACAAAGACGGACAAGAGGGTTCTTTTAAGATCCGACAAAAATTCATCAGTTCATCGTGGAGAAGTGTTTTACCCCTATTCATAACAGGTCCATTAGTAATGGGATATAATGAGTTTAAAACCAGACCAAAGTGGAAAGCAATCATTATTATGGAACACTGCATGACTGAAGGCACACATTTTGGTGAAGTCTCATGCCTGGTGGGCCACTAATTCCCTCAGCCTGCAGTGAGTGCCTCCAATTTGAACTTTATTCCCCACATCAGTCCTACAGGAAATAAAAATCCATTACAGAGAGGTACTGACTCTCCACCCCTCCCCTCACCACAAGGGTTTGCATTAATAGGCCTCTAATTTTAAAAGTGAACATTTTATGCCTTGAAACAGAACCAGACCTGCAAACATTTTTCTATCATGCACTCGTCAACATAAACAGAAAGTTATTCTATGAAGGGGTGAGGAAATGAAGAATGCTTTCTGATGATTCCCTCTAGTAAGTTATCAAAAACACCCTTAAAAATTACATCTTGACTTTTCTTACAAACTCTGATGAACAATGTACTTAGAAATGGTATTAAAAATGAGAAAAATACAGGCTGTGGAGTAAGGCAGCCCTCCGTCTAATCCCGTGCATGGCAATTCTGAAGCAGCTCTGCTAAGGCATGGACTGTTATCCTCCAGCCCATAGTTTCCTCCAGGTAACCTCTCACATGCTAGTAAAGTAATGCTCAAAATTCTCCAAGCCAGGCTTCAGCAATAC